>CM051523.1:0-600000 GCA_028017165.1 Herpetospermum pedunculosum | reverse complement strand
GATGTTATGCTACAAGCGGCATCCACAAACAGCTCCACACTCACGACAATAAGGGACTCCCTAATTGGGGGGGAGAGAGGTTGTTTGTCTAGTCGGGTAGTTAACTCTGCGAAAGTCTTGAAGGTATTCCAAAATCCATTCACTCCTCATGGGAACGTCTGGGACTCACTCATTATGCAAGAACTTGTTCCTGTCATTCCAAATTGCCCAAGCTCCAACACACACCAATTCAAGGTAGGGCATTGAGAGCATCCGAGAAAGCTCCAACCATCTATACTAAAAGCCTTAATAAAAAAAATGAATTTTAATGACATATGACATGAACTCATTTAATTCTTACACGTGACCTTTCAACATTTTTTTTTTTTTAATTATAACAAAGCTAAGCAACAATCATCTCACTCAAAATAAAAGGTTCAACTTAGAGGAGAAAAATCCTCCATCCAAACCATACCTTGACAAAGAGTCAACGCCAATTGCGCTAACCGATAAACCACCATTGCCTTCTTGGAACAAACTACAAATCCGAGAGGAGTCCGTTTATTAAACCACGGGTTGCAAACCCGCCTCCAATGCCAATCGTAACCCTCCATCGATGCATGCCTCTCCACTGTCAACACATCCCGCACATTCAAAATTCATGTTATCACTACCAACGTAACCCGACCCCACGCATCCCGAACCACCATGCCTAAATCCGCCACTCCATCATCACTCTGGAACCCTGCATCGACATTCACTTTATAAAAACCAATCGGCAGATGACTTCATCCTACCCCTGTTCTGGCTCAAATGGCAGCAATCACACCCCCTACACGCCCATTCGCCTCCCGAAACGATCGCGGGTAGCCCGAAACCCATGAATTCAACGCAACCAAAGGTCGGGCCCTCAAATGTCAAGCCTTGTTCCGACAGCCTCACACCGACCACCATAACACGCACAACACCTCAAAATTTTGCCACCACATTTTGCCCTGCAAACCCCACAAGAGAGAAACTACATCCCCTCTGGCTGGAACTGTAAAGAAGAGCTGGAATTTGACTCTCGCAGCACTCGTCGCACAAACTTACACTGACAGAAGACATGGATACTACATTCTCACTTCTTGCCACAAAGAGCACACACATTCAGAACATCAATCCCTCGTCGACCCATGTTATTGACAGTTGGAAGGCGATCCAAACAAAGATGTTATATGAAGATCTGAATCTTATTTGGAATCCCCCTCCTCCAACACCCATTCTACCACTTCATCAACCTCCCAGCAGAAGACGAGGACGCTCATGCTGAAGTGACGTAGTTTTGGCCAGATGGTATCTGCTCTTTACTGAGAACACCGGTGACTCCTCACAGTGTCAAATTGTCTCGTCCCATTATCTTAATACATTATCCAGTTTGCAATTCTATTATTCTTTACATTATCAGCGGATTTCGGTTGGATCTGATCTTTCGAGACTCAACAAATTTAAAAGACGGTCCTTTATTCATCTTATTGATTAATACAATCCAACCATTTTTCTGCCACCAAAAGTTCTAATATGAATGTTTCTCAAACATATTTTAATCGTCTCTTTTCGTCATCTCTCAATTCTTCATTTTAAATATATGAGTTTCTCACTATTAGTCCAAAACCTTCCAACTTCAAATCATATACTAGTGGCCTCGGCTTATATATTTGGATAAACTTTATGTTCAAGAAAATTCCTCAACTACAATAATCAAAGGGAAGTTATTCAGACATTTCATTCTTCAAATGAAAATATCAATGATTTTAAGAAAAAGTATCTTTGTCCAATAAACTTGTAAGTTATAACTTCATCCCTTTGCGGGTCTCATAACTTCATTATTTACTTTGAGAAACCATTATCTAATTCCAAACTTTTTTTTTATCCCAAAAATGCTATCATATGCTTTCTCTTTAAATATGGAAAATATATATCTCCTAATAATAATAAATATTGGAATCATCGTCTTTTTTTTTTTACAAATATATTTTAATTAATGCATTAGATTAAACTCATGACCTCTTAGTCAAAGGTACAACCTTATGCTAATTGAACTATGCTCTAGGTTCGATTTGACATCGTCTTATTGATAAATACAATCAATCTTTTATCTCACACAAATATTCATAATTACTAGTAACATTTTTATTGTATAAATTTTTTTCTAACCTATTGTCAATAATTCTTTTTAAACTTATCACATATAGTTTATCTTGACGTCTCCACTCTACAATTTAATTTTCAATTTTCTATAATAATTATTTTTAAAAATTATACTTATAAATACTATTCTAAAATTTAAAACTAATAGTTTTTTTTTTTTTTTTTGAGTTCAACATTGGAGTGAATGATTCAAACTTATGATTTCATGGTCAAAGATAAATTTTTATGTCAATTGAGCTATGCTCGATTTTACAAATAGTTATCCTACAAAGTACTAATGACCATATAGTTTTTAATACATGGAATATTTGGACTGTTGTAAATGGGTCCCATACTCATTACCGTATACAATAAGTATGTAGAACACAACACATACTCACTGTTGTTGGACTTACACAAACTCCACCCTCTCTTATTCCACCATGTGAACATTTTTTTTTTTCTTTTTTCGAGAAATTCCACCATGTGAACGTTAACATCATATATCCAACTATTTCACCTTACAAATCATATAAATTATTACAAAACATTCTCTATTTTTCAAATTATTTACAAATGGGAAAAAATGAAATCTAATATTGAGCTAAAATTGGCAGTCCAAAATTCCTCTCCAACACCCATCGACGAACTATATTCTATAGCAAGAATTTATGAAATATTAAATATTATATGGTTTTGTCTCAATTTAGATATTTTTGTTACGTGGGCCCTAATATTTCTTTAAATGGGCCCTGCAGCTGTCATTTTTCAACCCACAGACAAAGTACGGTGTCGACGTTGCAACTCACCGACGTGGCCATCTCTGAACTAAGGAGTGGTACTGACAGTCCGAAATCTCGGAGAGTGTGGGCCAGGTTGCAATGTGGGCCTCTTTTTTTAAAAAAACTTTCCAGCCCACAAAGAGGCCCAACTAACAAGGTTGGTCAATTTATGATTTCACCCAGTGGGCCCAGCCCACTAGGCTCACTGAAGCGACTACACGTGCTCTCGTTCAATTATTTACAACATTAATCATATTTAAAGAGATTGATGGATTATATTAATTTCATATTTGGCTGTCAAAATCCGTGCACCCAAAACCAAAGGAAAAGAGGAAAAAAAAAAAAAAAAAAAAACGCATAAACCATCACTTCAAAGATAATAACAAATATAATAAAGGCTTCAGCTGGCATATGTATGACTTAATGATCAAGAGGTCTGTGGTTCGAATCTCCCACCCCAATGTACTAAAAAAAAAAACAAATATAATAAAAAAAAACATAAGAATATAAGTAGTACTATAGTCATTTTTATGATTATTACTAGAAGACTGCCGATTACAAAAATTGGCATATTTACAAGTTTTTTTTCTTTTGTATTTAATAAAACAACGATATTTTAATTAATGCGATAATTAAATTCATGACCTCAACCTTATGGTCTTTAAACTTTTAAGTTTGTGCCTTTTTTATCATTAAAAATTTAAAAGTGTCTAATATGCATAATAATTTTAATTTCATGTCTACTAGACCTTCAATTTTGTGTTAAATAGTTAATTCGCATATTCAAATTCTATTAAAAGTTCATGGACCAAATAAAGACGAAAAAATAAATTTATTTTATTTTATTATTATTAACGTTTTTTTCTTAATTTATCTCATTCTTTTGTTTTTTTTTTTTGTCCAACAAAAGAAAAGAGAGAATTTTTTATTATTTATTTAAAGAAAAAAAAGAAGAGAGAAATGATGGGCTGATTCATAGATTTTTCATTTAATGGACCCATGCACGATGAGATATTTGTATGTTTTAGAGCAAGAAAGGGCCCACCACCAACTTTTGATGAATAATGATCTGATCACCAAAGCTCCAAAAGTTGATCGAACCTACGTGGCAGCATCTAAGCCGTAAGTTGATAACGTTAAAAACTGCGAACGGAAGCAGCTGATTTCCTGATTCCCCACGTTTCCACCGACGCAAGCTCACGTCATTCTAAAAAACAGAACCGGAGTTTATAATCACCTACATCCAATTCCACGTGAGCTCGTTAATAACCAAAGAGAAGTCCACTCATTCTCTCCATCCAATTAATTCCCGCCACGCGTTCCATAATGGATCCAAACTCGTGGCAGCCCCGAAATTTAATCCATAATCAAGGTCAGAAAAAACAGCGGGAATTTATCCAACAAATAATAATATTTATTTATGGTTTATAATTAAAAATAATTAAAAATAATTAAAAACGATTAAAAAACGCAAATTTTAGAATAAACAGAGAAATTAAATACGTAGGTGTCAACGGACGCCAAATAGGATTCAAATACAGCTGAATTTTAGTCTTCCGTCCAGAGAAAGAACCCAGCAGTAATTTGTATTTATTTTATTTTATTTTTTATGTCTTTTCCAATAATTTCTCCCAATCATTTTCCTTTAATTTATTATTTTTTTTCCTTTTTTTTTCGCCCAATTTGATTTCTCTTTCCAAAATTCGCTCAGCTTCCTTCTCTCGCTGTCTCTTCTATCTGGGTTCCCGGCGAGACTGCAGGAAGTAGAAGAGTAGAAGAAAGAATTTTCTCTGCTTCTACGGAAACTCTTCTCTTTTTCAATTTTTTTTTTTTTCCAATTTTTTTTTGCCTCCTCTATTTTATTTGTAATCTAATTTCTTGATCGAGACCAAACCTCGTCTCGATTCACCAAATCAAATACTAATCATCGTTCGATGACCGCTCTTTAGCGAACTTCCTTTCGAGGTACTCTTCTCGCTTTACTTTCTCTGTTTGCTTCTCAAAGCTCTGCATATTCTATTTGGGTTTCGTTCTTTTGAATCTGGGTGTACTTTATATCATTCAAATTTTCAATCTTTGCATTTGATCGCCTACTCTAGCTGGTGCTATTTGGGATTTTTTTTGGAATTAAGCTTTTAAATGTGCATGGTATTGATGCAAACGGTATTGGAGTTATTGGGTCATTTTGGGTTTGCTGGAATTTACTCCTTTTGATGGTTGCATAGGGGGAATTTTAGTTTGGAACTTCATTGACTGGTTAGTAGTGGAATTTACGAGCTCGGGAGCTTTTCTGTTTGATTTTACTTGGTAAATTGTCCTCAATTTTTATCTAATTGTGTATTAATTTTCCCATGGAACATTAATTGTTACCAAGAGTGTTAAATTGCGAATTTCTTGATGCCTCTGAGAGGACATGCATGCATGTTATTGGTAGTTTATGGTAAATTTTAACTTGCATCATTCCGTGTATTTTTCCAAGTCTTTCCTCTAGTTATGTTTTTCATGATACTAATTTGGTGATGTAAACCTATAATTAAAAAAGAGGGATATAATAGAGTGGTTTTCCCATTATTGAGTTAGGTCGAAATCAATCTCTTGATTTCTTCTCTTGTTTATTAGGTGATGGCAAAAGCCTTTCATTTTCATTTTCAGGACAAGGGTTGGTCTAGATTTGTTTCACGGGTTACCTAATAAGGAAAAAAGAAACGTTTTTGATGTTGTGTGCATCTATTATGTTGCCAGTTTGTATGTTTGTTGACCGTGAAAATTCAGTTAGGTTTTTAATATATTGACAACATATTACATGCCATACTGATTTAGTCGAAAATTGGACTCTGTCTAAGTGCCCTGCCATTCGAGAAATAGGCTCGCACTTGGAAGACTGATTATTGAAATCGACTGTTAGCTTTTGAGCATTTGTGCAATGTGGATACTGTATCTATCTTTGCATATAGGTGTATTTGGTTATCAAACATTCACAGGGTTCGAAGTATGTGTTGACTTAATTTATGCCTGGTTTCCTTTCTTTCTTTGGCAGAAAGTGCATAATGGAACAACAATCTGAAGATTCTCTATCGGGTAATTTCTTTCATTCAACTAAGAGAAACCGGTTAAGAGCATGAAAATGCCTGCTGATTTCCCTGCATTAACATCTTTACGATGCTGGTTTAATTATACACCTTTTGAATACTTAACAATCAATTCTTTTGCAGGCCCTCCTAAAAATTTATTAGTTAATGTTCCCAGAAAAGTGGGAAGTGGGGCCTGGGGAATTCCTCGCAGATCCGACTCTTTTCATGCTTCATCTGATGTTAGCTTGTTTTCCAGTTCATTGCCAGTCTTACCACACGAGAAATGTAAGTGCAAGTGTTTGTTGTAGCTTAGAAATTGAACTATCAACGGTCTCTTTAGTTTTTCTATGGAAAATAAGTCTTGCCTTGCTAATTTGCAGTGGATTTTGATTCTGAGCTTTGTCAATCTGACGGTGCCGACTTATCCAATGAACTTGACAATGACCCCAAAACTGACATTAAGGATCCTCTTGGAGAGGTAGAAGTAGATGCAATAGGCAACCTGCTTCCTGATGATGATGAGCTTTTCAGTGGTTTAATGGATGATTTTGACTTAAGTGGATTGCCCAGTCAATTAGAGGATTTGGAAGAGTATGACCTATTTGGCAGTGGAGGGGGAATGGAATTAGATTTTGATTCTCAAGATAACCTCAGTATAGGTATGTCAAAATTAAATCTTTCTGACAATGTTACTGCAAGCATGGTTAGTCAATATGCTCTGCCAAATGGTGTGGGAACGGTGGCGGGAGAGCATCCATATGGGGAACATCCATCTAGGACACTGTTTGTAAGGAATATCAATAGTAATGTCGAGGATGCTGAGTTAAAAACCCTCTTTGAGGTAATATTATTTAATAAGTTGCTTCCTTAAAATTTCTGAGATAATTTTCTTTGGTGAGTTGCTTCCTTATATTTGTGAGGTAACATCTTCATTGAGTTTACTTTCTTGTTTTATGCCCATCTTCTCCTTCTGTCTGTTCGTTTTATTTGATATCTTGGAAAATTATGTGCAAATTTCCATTAATTTTTTTTGGGTACCAAGAAACTTGTGAAAAACTTAAAATTATCAGCATTTAAATCAGTCCTCTAGATTTTTTTATTTGTGATAAGTTCTTAGTCTTGTTTTCAACTCTCATGTGTGACAATGCTCCTGAAGAACCTACTCAAATCTTTTTCTTGAATTTCAGTTGTATTTATGTGATGGGGTTAGCAATATCTGCTCACTTCGTTCTGATTTTGCCTTTTGTTTATGTGCATGTAGTCTATGCACCTGGACTTAGTGCATGTTGTGTTCATAAGCATGCACTTGACAGGCTTTGAGATTGGTGATGTGCATGTCGGTGAACTGAAGCCTCCACATATTTGAGTTTATTTATATCTTTAGATTGCTAAAAAACTATTGATGTACTATTGAATCCTCGATAGCTCAGATAAGGGGCATTAAGACTAATATTGTCCTGATGGAGGCTTGTTTATTGTTGTTATTGATTCCATGAAGCCCCTTCCAGTAAATAAAGAGAATATAAATTAGACTAACTTCCAGTAATTAAAGAGAATATAAATTAGACTACTTTCTGTTCTATTTTCTGCATTGTGCTTCAAAAACAGGTCTATTTATTTTACTTCAAATGCTGGTTTATTAACTGCTCCCATCTCTGCAGCAATATGGCGATATCAGAACTTTATACACTGCATGCAAGCATAGGGGTTTTGTGATGATATCTTACTATGACATTCGAGCGGCTCGCACTGCAATGCGTGCATTGCAAAATAAGCCTTTGAGACGACGGAAACTTGACATTCATTTTTCAATACCAAAGGTTTGAACTGAGATGGCCATTCTTGTTATGCAGTTTGCCTCGCTTGGTTCTAACTTAAATTGGTACCAAGATAATTAATTCTTTACACCTGGCCCTTGGCCATATTGCAGGATAATCCTTCAGAAAAGGATGTTAACCAAGGAACTCTTGTTGTATTCAATCTGGATGCTTCTGTATCAAACGATGACCTTCGTCGAATATTTGGGGCTTATGGAGAAGTGAAGGAGGTATTTTCTAAATTTCCATTATATGCACTCCTAAGAATGGCGCTCTTATCTGAAAGGCCTGCACAATTACTTTTATGGTTTGTGCATGTCTGTGCAAGGATGCATGTCACACATGATTTATATGGAATCTTATTACAGACATATCTGCAATTAAGTTTCTAAAAGTAAAACTTTCCTTCTCAAACTGCAGATTAGGGAGACACCACACAAGCGGCATCATAAGTTCATAGAATTTTATGACGTTAGAGCAGCGGAGGCTGCTCTAAGGGCATTAAATAGGAGTGATATAGCAGGGAAGCGAATAAAGCTTGAACCAAGTCGTCCTGGAGGGGCACGGAGGAAGTAAGTTCCTTATGACAGCCACTTTTGTACACCACATATCTGAGCAAGATTTTTGATATGCTTACACAAATAAGGATATGATGATTTGTTTTCACCATTTCCATTGATTAATTTAATAGTTTTTATATGTTTTGGCATTTGTATCTGTTTTATGGTTTGACTCTGACAATATTATGCATGCTTTCAATGCCATGTTTACTTATAAGCTGGCATGTTCTTATCATTCATATAGTTTAATGCAACAACTAAGTCAAGATCTGGACCAAGATGATGCTCGAACTTTTCGTCATCAGGTTGGTTCGCCAGTGACCAATTCACCTCCAGGTGATCATCTCGTTCAACTTTTCTTGAATCCAGAGTATATTTATGATTGCCTTCAACATCTCAACCCATTAGACAGAAGTTCTTCTCTACATCATCTATTTTGAATACTCATTAACATCAGAAACACTTCTATGGCAGGTAACTGGTCACTTATTGGGAGTCCTGTGGAACATAATTCTTTTAGCAAGTCCCCTGTTCTGGGAAGCCTGAGCCCCATAAACAGCAGTCATTTGTCTGGCTTGGCTTCAATTCTTCCACCTAATCTTTCAAACTCTCCAAGAATAGCCCCAATTGGAAAGGACCAAGTAAGGGTTAATCATGTAAACCAAGTGTTTACCAATTCTGCATTGATGCAAGGAACAACCTACCATCATCATCAATCCTTTCCTGACAACAAATTTAGCTCAAATGTTGGATCTACATCTTCTATTGCTGACTTGAATTCCAATTCATCTAGTGTTGGGACATTATCTGGTCCTCAGTTCCTATGGGGTAGCCCAACTCCCTATGCTGAACGTTCCAATTCTTCAGCCTGGCCGACACCATCTGCAGGACAGCCATTTACTTCCAATGGGCAGGGACAAGGTTTTCCATATGTTAGACACCACGGTTCTTTGCTTGGTTCCCATCACCATCACGTGGGATCTGCTCCATCTGGTGTTCCTCTTGATAGGCCTTTTGGTTATTTCCCAGAGTCACCAGAAACATCATTCATGAGTCCAGGTGCACTAGGGAGCACGAGTTTAAGTCGCCACAATGGTAATTTCATGAACTTGAGTACACGAGCAGCTATGACTGGTGGTCTTGGTCTTCCGACAAATATGGTTGAAAATGGCTCTCCCAACTTTAGAATGATGTCGATGCCCAGGCAAGGCCCTATTTACTATGGCAATGGCTCTTTTCCTGGGTCTGGTGTTGTGAGCACTGATGGATTGTTGGAACGTGGTCGTAGTCGGCGAGTTGAGAGTGTTGGGAACCAAATTGAGAGCAAGAAGCAATATCAGCTTGATTTGGATAAAATTGGTAGTGGGGAAGATACTAGGACCACGCTGATGATTAAAAACATTCCCAACAAGTAAGAATCTATTTGGTTTATTATTAGAGGATTAAGACTAGCAGTTTGAGTTTCGTCTTGATTATATTCTGTTTGTTTCCATAAACCTATATTTATTTATTTCTATAGGTACACGTCAAAGATGCTTTTGGCTGCTATTGATGAAAATCACCGTGGTGCTTATGATTTTCTATACTTGCCCATTGATTTCAAGGTAGCATTTGTTTTCTAGAATATGTTATACGATGAAGACCCTATGATTCTGACTTCCAATCATGGTTTAATTTCTTGTTTCAGAATAAGTGCAACGTCGGTTATGCCTTTATCAATATGGTGTCTCCCTCACATATCGTTCCTTTCTATGAGGTATGTCTTCGTTCGTCTGTTACATGTTCCTGTTTTTTTTTGTTTTTTTTTGTTGATCAATTTTTCTTTATGAGCAACGCATTTGTCTGATATGTTTTCATTTCTTATCATCTGATTGTGGCTTTACTCCTATTATATATATCTTAATGTCAAAATGTGATTCTCAAGTCTAAGGAACCATTAGAATTCTTGCTTATAATGGGGATTTTTACCAGGCATTCAATGGTAAAAAGTGGGAAAAGTTCAATAGTGAAAAAGTTGCTTCACTAGCTTATGCTCGAATTCAGGGCAAGACTGCTCTAGTAACACACTTTCAGAACTCGAGCCTAATGAATGAGGACAAGCGATGCCGGCCAATTCTCTTTCGATCTGAAGGCCAAGAGATTGGTGATCAGGTGACATGTTTTGATCAATCTTAGTAATTGTTGTTCAATGCTTCCAGTACTTACTCTTAATATTTTTCTTTACTCGTCTCGTTTCATTGCACGTATAATTAGAAATGTAGATACGACTTAACTGAATCACGCTAACTGTTAGTATGTCTCCAGAGCAGTTTCGTATCATTTTTGCTGACCGATTCAATATGTTTATCACAAATCCAGGATATTCTCCTCTCCAGCAACCTGAACATATGCATTCGTCAACCAGATGGATCATACTCAGGGGACTCATTGGACAGCCCAAAGGGCCACCCAGATGAAAAATCAGAAATTTAACTTATGTTGGTTCATTTTCTAAGCCTCAAGATTGGAAAGGCTGGGAAAACTAACTGTTGGATAGGTATTAAAATGGTAAAAGCTAAGTGAGCCTGAGGGAGTATTTGTGATTGATGAATACTTTACTTGATCATTATTTTTCATGAAGGGTATTGCAGACAAGGAGGCAGAGAGCATTTTTGTTCTATGTAGAGGAACATATTGTAATTTAACCATGGTAAATAAGGAGAATCACATGGCTACTGGCATAAGTCTTTCTGCGGCGGCGCGTGTTGCTTCCAGCTTGTTTGTGATCATCTCTTTTGTGGAGTCTATATTAGAGTTTGCATTTTGTCTTTGTTCATAGGGGCTTTTCAAGTCCAATTGCAAATATGAGTTGTTCCTGTTGATATTGGTAAATTCTGTGGGTTTATAGGGTTTAGGTTCGGTTCATGAAGTGTATAGATGGGAAGCCACCAGGTTGTTCTTCCTATGTTAAGTTGTTGATATCATGTAGACAACAGAATTGGTGTTGCATGAAATTAATCATTGTAAATTCATATTCTTGTCTTTCTTTTGGATCCTTGAATAATCAGAATTGTACTCAAACTTGCACATTTCAAAGAAGTCTCTCTCTCTCCCTATCTCTCTCTGGATTGTCACTTCTCTCTTCAAGTCGATTTTTTATCAGCGAATTATTGTAAAACATTGCTTATTCATACATTCATTGCGCTTTTCAGGTTTTATAAAAAATAAGAGGCTAAAGTGAGCATAGTTTTGAGTTAATTGTTCAAATTTTCATCATGCACTGAATATTTGAAAGGACAGAAGATAAAAACAGTTCTATTAAACCATCAATTTCACTAAAAAGGATGACTTCTAGAATTCAGTCGTATATCAGAATCAAGGTGTGGGGGACACCTCTACTTTTCCCTTATGAAGCATAATTGAAGTCTCATCAATAACCTATGTATTCAAATCAACAAAGCATCAACGATGGAACTTGCCAGACTCTAAACTCTGAAAGGAGCTTTATCTGCTATGGCTTTGACTGTGGAGGCCAGGAATTTGTGATCTAGAATTAGGAAAACGCCCTCCAAACCTTCAAAAAGAATACCAAGATGCCAACAAGAGCATAACTCAACGGCATGATGTATCGCCTAAGGACCATGAGGTCTTAGGTTCAATCCCCCACCCCAACATGTTGTTAAAAAAAAAAAAAAAAAGAATACCAAGATAGAGATTATCCTACTTGAAACTCCATGAAACGAAGGAGCTGGTTGGAATACTTTTTAAGTGGTTAAAAACATTTTTTTTTTGCACTTCTAAATATTTTTTTAACCATTTAAGAAGTCATTTCGAATCGACTCTACACACCATTATGACGAATGAAGCTGCTTTCATGATTGAGCTGCTAAAACATTCTGGTACAAAAATGAGCAAAAATATTTGAATAGGCACTCAAAATTGACTTCAAGAATATGATTGGTGAAAGGTTAAGCTACTAATCCAGACATAACCAAGGTAGAAAAGGGACATGTTTCTTGGAATTGTATGCAGAAATGATATCGTGGTATAAAAAATCTTCATCAATGATGATCATGCAATCAAAAGGAACTTTTTGTAGCTCACAACATAAAATAAAAATAAACATTAAAAACAGCTCCTGATTTATAAATAATGGAATAGCTATAAGATTCTCTTTCTCATTAGTTGAGGACACAAATACATAGAATTGAAACATCAACTCCAACTAATCAACTTCAAAAGATAAGTTCTGGTAGCCTAACAAAAGTCGAGCTCCCTCGGATCGGCTCGACCAAGAGGAGGTCGACCCCCCCTCAAGTCGGCATGACCTAGTTATGAAGAACCAACCTCCTTCAGGGCCGACCTCGACCTAGTGTTGCTAGCTCCAAGATGTTCAGAGTCGGCCGGTAGGTAATCATTCCCTTCGAGTGACACGTCTTGGATCCCATCAATACGACTCATTTAATATGGCGATTTCCATTACAACTATGTTTACTATAAATAGACAAGAATGACAAAGGGAGAGATACGTTAAAAACTACGATCAAACTCCTACTACTAAAATACTCTCAAGCTCGATTCAAACTTGGTCGTCAGAGTATTTGTGACTTAGCACCTCACCGATGCTAGATCAGTTACTCTTATTTGTTTTGAAGATTCGTTCGTTATCTCAATACATATTCACAGTTGATATCATAAAATTTTTAATTTTTACTGAAAATAGTGGATATTATCTTAGAATGAAATGTATGAAGAATAATTGACATTGAGATTTGCGAATAATGATTTTTTTCTTGCCATGAAAATAAAGTTATATGGATAATTGCCAATGATAGCTTCCATGGCAATTATTTTATAAGACTAACGATCTTTTAAGACACTTTCATTTTTAGCATTTATGGTGCAATCCTAGCCAATATCGAGTACCGAGATTCCTATTTTATTATTATTTTTTTAATTCAAATCGAGAAATATTTCCTAAAAAAAGGTTGAAAATATTTTAAGTGTTTTTCCCATCAATAAATAATGTTTCATATGTTTTTTATTTTAAAATATTCCTTCCAAAACAACTATGAGAATTTGTAAGGATGGCCATGATATGAATTTTAGATAGATTTTGAAGTCCAAGATAGAGAGATAAAAAACTTTTTTCAAATGGCCAATTTTTTTTTATTTTTTTTTTTAAAAGTGGGAATTACTCGATCCTGATTATTATTGCATCGAAGAAATACTAAAAATGAAGTATTTTTTTTTTTTTTTTTGCAAATGTACTTAATTAATGCGATAATTGAACTCACAACCTACACAACATAAATCAATTGACAGCATACTTACCCAACACAAATCAATTGAGTTATGCTCTGGAAAAAGAAAAAAAAATGAACTGCCTTGAAAGATGTTGTTAGTCAAATATTGACAAGAAAAGATGATGTTAGCGTTATAAAAATATTGACAAGGAGGCTATCCTCGAGAATAAGTCCGTTATATCAATATGGTACACGAATAGTTATTAGAAGTGAAGAAAAAAAAAATGTTAGCAAGTCTTTGTGGGCTCTCTTCACCTTCACAAATTTCCACATCAAAATTGTGCATCTTCAACAAACCTTACCTTTCAATGGTGGATAAGTATTGCACCACCATGAGAGACCTGCAACAGATTCATGCCCACCTCATCAAATCCGGCCACGCCAAAGACTCTTTTGCTGCTAGTCGTGTTTTGGCCTTTTGCTCCTCCCCGTTTGGCAATATGGATTACGCATATTTGGTCTTTCTGCAAATGCAAAACCCAAATCCCTTTTCTTGGAATACAATAATAAGAGGCTTCTCTCAAAGCTCAAACCCTGAAATGGCTCTCTCTCTTTTCATCGACATGTTGGTTTCTTTGCAAGTCCAACCGCAGAGATTGACTTACCCATCAGTTTTCAAAGCCTACTCTCAACTTGGACTCGCCCATGACGGAGCTCAGCTTCATGGGAGGATAATAAAGTTAGGTCTTCAGTTTGATCAATTTATCAGAAACACAATTTTGTACATGTATGCTAATTGTGGGTTTTTGAATGAAGCGCGCCGAATCTTTAACCAAGAAATGGAATTCGATGTCGTTTCATGGAATTCCATGATTATGGGTCTGGCTAAATGTGGGGAAATTTGTGAGGCGAGGAAGCTGTTTGATGAAATGCCTGTTAGAAATCCAATCTCTTGGAATTCCATGATTGGTGGGTATGTGAGAAATGGGATGTTCAAAGAAGCCCTGAAGCTGTTTGTCAAAATGCAAGAAGAAAGAATCCAGCCTAGTGAGTTTACAATGGTGAGCTTGTTGAATGCTTCAGCTCAAATTGGAGCACTTAAGCAAGGGGAATGGATTCATGAATACATAAACAAGAACAATCTAGAATTGAATTCCATTGTAGTTACAGCAATCATAGACATGTATTGCAAATGTGGTAGTATAGGGAATGCCCTTAAAGTGTTTGAGAAAATACCCAACAGAGGATTATCAAGTTGGAACTCCATGATCTTTGGCCTGGCAGTGAATAGCTGCGAAAACGAAGCAATTTCATTATTCAAAATGCTGGAATCTTCAAGTCTTAAACCAGATTCTGTTACCTTCATGGCTGTATTAACAGCTTGTAATCACGCTGCAATGGTGGACGAAGGCAGGGGATTTTTCTCACTGATGACAAACACATACAGAATTGAACCATCAATTAAACACTACAATTTAATGGTGGACATGTTTGGGCGAGCTGGGTTTTTTGAAGAAGCAGAGAATCTTATAAAAACCATGCCAATTGAGGCAGATTCGATCATATGGGGATGTTTGCTTTCAGCTTGTAGAACATATGGGAACATTGAAATGGCAAAGAGGGCAGCAGAAAAAGTTAATGAATTGGATCCAGAAGAAAGTATGGGTTATGTTGTAATGGCGAATGTTCATGCTTGGAGGAATAACTTTGTGGGAGCAATGGAGGAAAGGGTTTCAATGAGGATGAAGAAGGTGGAGAAAGAACCAGGGTGCAGTATGATTGAAGTTGATGATGAAGTTCATGAGTTCATTGCTGGTGGTGGGAGGTTGCATCCTAAAGCTCAAGAGATCTACATTTTATTGGATCAGTTGGTGGTGATACTACGAGATAGAGGAGGTTTTGCAGATGAATTTGAAATAAATGAGTGTGGAGGTTTAGGGTTTAAGCCCTTGAATTTGAAATAAATGAGTGTGGAGTTTTTATTTTTAGTCTAATTTCCTCATCGAGACCAAACCTCATCTCGATTCTCCAAATATTCATCTCTCTCTTCAAAACGAATACCAACCATCGGTCGATGACCTCTCTTAAGCGAACTTCGTTTCGAGGTACTTCTCTTCTCGCTTTACTTTCTGTGTTTGCTTCTCACAGCTTTGCATATTCTATTTGGGTTTTGCTTTTTTGAATCTGGGTGTACTGTATATCATTCAATTTTTCAATCTTTGCATTTGATCGCCTACTCCAGCTGATGCTATTTGGGATTTTTTTTGGAATTAAGCTTTTAAAAGTGCATGATATTGATGAAAACGGTATTGGAGCTATTGGGTGATTTTGGGTTTGCTGGAATTTACTCCTTTCGATGGTTGCATAGGGCGAATTTTAGTTTGGAACTTCATTGACTGGTTAATAGTGGAAATTACGAGCTCAGGTGCTTTTCTGTTTGATTTTACTTGGTAATTTGTTCTCAATTTTTATCTAATCGTGTATTAATTTTCCCATGGAACATTGATTGTTACCAAGAGTATGTGAAATTGTGAATTTCTTCATGCCTCTGAGAGGACATGCATATATGTTATGCTTATTGGTAGTTTATGGTGAATTTTAACTTGCATCATTCCGTGTATCTTTCCAAGTCTTTCCTCTAGTTATTTTTTTCATGATACTAATTTGGTGATGTAAACGGTTGTTTGAGAGAGAAGGGAAGTGAGGAAGACTATTATTTCATTCAATAACAACTGCACTTAAATACAGATTCTAAATGCTAAAAATAGTTTAGTTAACTCCCTCAAAACAGGGACTAACAAATATAGCAACAAAACTAGCAAATATAGCAACGGCCTAAAGATAGGACCTGACCTAATTCAAACCAACTAAAAATAGACTTGCAACTTTGAGTTATCTAATCTAAACCTATAGATAAAAAAGAGGGATATAATAAAGTGGTTTTCCCATTATTGAGTTAGGTCGAAAACAATCGCTTGATTTCTTCTCTGGTTTTTTGGTGATGGCAAAACCTTTCATTTTCAGGACAAGGGTTGGTCTAGATTTGTTTCACTACCGAATAAGGAAAAAAGAAACGTTTTTGTTGTTGTGTGCATCTATTATGTTGCCAGTTTGCATATTTGTTGACCGTGAAAATTCAGTTAGGTATTTTATTTAATATATTGACAACATTCAACGACATGCCATACTGATTTAGTCGAAAATTGGACTCTGTCTAAGTGCCCTGCCAGCACTTTGAAGATTGACTATTGAAATCGACTGTTAGCTTTTGAGCATTTTTGCAATGTGCACACTGTGATTATGACTTCCAATCATGGTTTAATTTCTTGTTTCAGAATAAGTGCAATGTCGGTTATGCCTTCATCAATATGGTGTCTCCCTCATTCCTTTCTATGAGGTATGTCTTCGTTCGTCTGTAACATGTTCCTGATTAATTATTTTTTAATGAGCCACGCATTTGTCTGATATGTTTTCATTTCTTATCATCTGATTATGTATATCTTAATGTCAAAATTTGACTCTCAAGTCTAAGGAACCATTTGAATCCTTGTCTTCTCGAATTCTTGCTTATAATGAGGATTTTTACCAGGCATTCAATGGTAAGAAGTGGGAAAAGTTCAATAGTGAAAAAGTTGCTTCACTAGCTTATGCTTGAATTCAAGGCAAGACTGCTCTGGTAACACGCTTTCAGAACTCGAGCCTAATGAATGAGGACAAGCGATGTCGGCCAATTCTCTTTCGATCTGAAGGCCAAGAGATTGGTGATCAGGTGACATGTTTTGATCAATCTTAGTAATTGTTGTTCAATGCGTCGTCTCGTTTTCATTGCACATATAATTGGTAACTGATAGTTTGTCTTCAGAGCAGTTCCGTACCATTTTTGCTGACCGATTCAATATGTTGTTTATCACAAATCCAGGATATTCTCTTCTCCAGCAACCTGAACATATTCATTCGTCAACCAGATGGATCATACTCAGGGGTCTCATTGGACAACCCAAAGGGGCCACCCAGATGAAAAACCAGAAATTTAACTTATGTTGGTTCATTTGCTAAGCCTCAAGATTGGAAAGGCTGGGAAAACTATTGTATAGTTAATAGTTATTAATATGGTAAAACTAAGTGAGAATGAGGGAGTACTTGTGATTGATGAATACTTTACTTGATCATTATTTTTCATGAAGGGTATTGCAGGCAAGGAGGCAGAGAGCATTTTTGTTCTACGTAGAGGAACATATTGTCTTTGTTCATAGGGGCTTTCAAGTCCAATTGCAAATATGAGTTGTTCCTGTTGATATTGGTAAATTCTATCGTTTTAGGTCTGTTCATGAAGTGTATAGATAGATGGGTAGTCAACAGAATTAGTGTTGCAGTTTTGTCTTTCTTAATCAGAGTTGTACTCAAACTTGCACATTTGAAAGAAGCCCTCTCTCTGGACTGTAACTTCTCTCTTAAAGAAGCAATTTGGGATCAGTGGATTATTGTAAAACATTGCTTATTCATATATTCACTGCACTTTTTCAGATTTTATGCATACCTCATTTGTTGTACTAAAAAAAAAATGGAGAAAATAGGAGATATATTTGAAAGGACAGAAGATGACAAAAACAGTACAACTAAACCATCAATTTCACCAAAAAGGATGACATCTAGAATTCACTCATATATCAGAATCAGTACGATGTAGGGGAACACCTCTACTTTTCCCTCATGGATTATTATCAACGATATGCTGCATATTCGCATAATCGAAGTACCATCAATATCCTATTATCTATTCAAATCACCAAAGCATCAGCAATGGAACCTGCTAGACTCAAAACTTCAAAAGGAGCTTTATCTTCTATGGCTTTGACTGTGTGAGGGCAGGAATCTGTGATCCAAAAGTAGGAAAACGCCGTCTCGGAACCTTGTAAAAGAATACCAACATAGAGATTACCATACTTGAAAGTATATGAGATTAAAGGTCTGTTTGGAATGACTTTCTATGTTTTTAAGCACGTAAAAAGTCATTTCAAACCAACTTTGAGACTGCATGAAAACTTTAAACACTCACCATTCTGGTGAAGGAAGCGCTTCCATGATTGCTTTGGGAAAACACCATGAGTAACATATGCACTAACCTTGGTCGCACCTTGAGCTGCTAAAACTTTCTGATAGAAAAATGAGTAGAAATATTAGAATGCAGTAGGCACTCAAAATTGACTTCAAGAATATGTCGGTGACAGGTTTTTCTCAGCTTGCAGCTTGACCACATATTAAGCTACTAATCCCGACATAACCAAAGTAGAAAAGGGGCATGTTTCTTGGAATTGTGTGCAGAAATGATATTTTTGCATAAAAAATCTCCATCAATGAACATCATTTAAAAGGATCTTTCTGTAGCTCACAACATTTTTTAAAAAATAAATTAAAAAACAGCTTCTGATTTTTAAATAATGGAATTAGCTACGATGGGAAGATTCTCATTAGTTGAGGAAAATTGATGGCTTTGATAACATATTCAATAAGAATTTTCTCATGAGAATGCTCTCCCATTTCACAATGATTTACAACTACAAAAAAAAGGTTGGAACTTCTATGAGAAATTATTATGTAGCAGTTTTGGTACAAAACCAAATAAGTGATGGAGCATTGAGTTAAGACGATCTTTCCAAATTCTGAGGCACTGGTTTGCAAAATGTATGTAGCAGGAGTAGGACCAAGAGGAATACCTGGCACTCAATCAAGGTTCCTCCAGATTGAACCAAATCATCAACAATAACGACATGACGACCAGCAGGACTTCCTTCCTTGATCCGCACTATCCTTTTGTCTTCTTCACGAACTTTTGTACAGATGACCTGCCATTAGTTGACATCAGATTTTAGAATGTTGAGAGAAATGTACTCAGAAACAACATACTGTACTTTTTAGATAAACTCCAACTAACCACAGGATAACGATCAAGTAGCTTGTGGAATCTCTTCCAAGCTCCATCATCTGGAAATGCTATAACTACCTGCAAGATAGCAGGGTTAAATCATGGACAATGTAAAAGAAAAAAGAAAAAAAACCACAATGGATTGGGAAGAAAGTTTTTTGGTCATTGCACTCCATACTCACATCATCAGCATCAGGAAGTTGGTGCAGGCGTTGCTTCAGGAGTGGAATTCCAGTTTCAAACAAAGGCAAGACACTATCCCCAAAGTAAAACCTTTCCTGCATAGAAAGAGAAATTCAAATAAGAGATGATGTTAAAGGATTCTCCCAGGCCACAAAGAAACTGCTAAAAGTTATTTCATGCAAAGGTGGTCTGAAAAATGAAAAGGTTTTGATAATCTATGGTAATGGAAAATCAGTAACTGATAATACACTACTAAAAGAACAATACAGACACCATAAATATGCAATTCACATAACTTTTTCCCTAACTAACACGGTCATTGTTCAGACCGGCCTGTGCTATGAGGTGACTTGATCATCAACAATGGAGGGCCCAATTTTAGAACATAAATTAATCGATAAAAACAAACCTGCAAGGCATGTATATCATAGATTACTACGCTGGTTGGACCACCTCTTGAAATAGGAATATTTGATAAGATCCTTGCCATGGTAAATGCTGTTGCAACATCCCCTTCTTCTTCCATTCGCTCAAAGGAGCCAGTAGGAAAGAAGGGCAATACCAACGTGAATGAAGCAGAAAAAAGCCTCGGGAGATTGTATATGACTGATATCTGTTCAAAGATAGCTCCTGGGTGGCTAAAAGATGCAAGGAATGCTACATGATTCCCACGTAGATCTTGAGCATTGTTTATGTAAATATTTGGAAAACCATCATCAAATGTCCTGTATATAGTTTGAATAAAATCAGATTAGAGTACTTACTAAACGAAAGATTACCTCAAGCAGTTTATAGGAACCAGTATAGTTGACTTAATAACAAAATGAACTACAAAGCAAATTTTTAGAAGAACCATAAGGCATAACAAAATGTGTCCCATATATATATATATATATAATTGTACTGAAGGGTTACAAATTTCAAAACAGGCTACCAAAAGGTAATCATAACATATGAGTAGCTAAATGATCAACCAACCTAGCTCAACATTAGTCTGCCAAGATTGGTTCAAAAAAAGGACCTCGAGAGAATAGTATGATAAGTAGTTGCCAATGAGTATAATAAGTAGAACAACTAGCAGAAACTAAAAGAAATTGACAATAAAAGTGGTTACATATACTCTTTATCTACTTCCTCTCTCACAAGTTCACAACTAAATCTAACAGAACAAAAGCTTTCTAGGCTTTTAACTTGTAAGTCTTCCACCTCAAACCATTTCGAGTGATTGGTCCCTTATTTCCAAATTTGAATCAAAATTCAATTCCCTTGGAAGATGGTACTACAATGAAAGCCTTTAACTGCATAAATAACTTCTTCACCTTCCTGCCAACATGCCAACAAGAGCATAGCTCAATGGCATGATGTATGGACTAGTGACTAAGAGGTCCTAGTTTCATCCCCACCCCACGTGTTGTAAAAAAAAAAAAAAAAAAAAAACTTACTCACCTGCCTTGAATACTTACAAATAAAATATAGCTGGCAAAGCAAATGTAACTACTAGTAACTTTTACCACAACATAGAACTAATTTACAGAAATAGGTGACACAAATATAAGAGTTTACTTTCAATTGTATTGAAGCATATTAGTCTTCTACAAAGGCAAACAGTGCTTTATTTGACATTTAGGGGCTGTTTAGCTACATGCATGTTCTGTTGTGACCGAGCGTTTTAACATTTAAGGATTGTTTTGTTTAGCTACGTGTTCTATTGTGACGGAATGTAGGCAAATGTTAAGATTATTATTACTAACATGTTGGCAATTTTTTAAAAGAATTTCAAGTGCAGACAGTTGTTAGTGAGAATAAACTAATAAAAAGTACCTAGAAGAAAAAGCTAACCAGAGATATATTTTCACTAAGATTTCACTTTACAAAATAGAAAAACTTCAAAACAACCCACATCCTCTTCTAGATATCCATCACAAAACTAAAGATTATCACAAGCCAAGCCTGAACTTACAAAAGATGTAAAAAAAAAACAAAAAAACAAAGGATCAAAAGGGGTTATTTGTCCTGGAAAACTTTGTTTATAACAAAAACTAAGTGAAAAATAAATGGGGTTTTAAAGTTTTTATCTCCGTCTACTTGTAAGTTTACAGTTCATTTAGAACAGAATTTCCAGCATAAGATGATGATTACATTTACAAGTTCATCAAAAACAAAACTATTGATAAGAAGTGCCAAACAACACAAAACCCAGATAACTAAAAATACATAAAGAGAAGCATAAATTAAAAAGTGGGAAAGAAACAGAGGGGAGAGCAGAGCAGTAAAGAAGATATTTGGGATTTGGAGGGAAAAGAAAAGGAATAATGGATGGACCTCCATTTGATGGTTTGTAAGGTGATGGAATCGGATAGAGCTGCAACTTTGTGGGCAAGTTCTTCGCATTCGGCACAGTAGAAAAGGAAGACGTTCTTCTTCTGTGGCTTTGCCATTGATTCCGGCGGCCGGAAAGTTGCTTTCACTCAAAGCAGAGCAGAAAGAGAAAAGAGAGTGATAGTAGGGAGAAATAGATTTGGGGACGGACGGTAATTAAATAAAGAGTAAAGAGTGTAAGAAAGAAATAATATATAATATTTATTGGTGGGACCCATCTCCCTACCCTATTGGAATTTGGAATATAATATAACGCATTTCTCGCCGAGACAAAAAAGGCATTTTTCTTGCAACATTATATTAGAATGAAAAAGAAAAAAGCGGCCGGAGCCGTCCGCCGTCCGCCGTCCGCCGTCGACATGGAATTTAGGAATGTAAAGTCCGAGTCCAACAAATTACGAGTCTTCTTCACTTGAATTCAAATGGAATTTGAATGGAATTTGCGTATAGAAGGAAGGAAGACTGGGAATTAATTTCTGTATTTTCCATTTTGGAGCCTTTTACTTGGAATACGAAATGTAATCAATTTTGAAATCGCTGTATAAAAACAAAAAACGAGAAGTGATTTCAAAATTAGACGAAGAAGAATCGAGTTCCAAATTCTCTGTTTTTGGCCATTAAAGAAGAAAGAACACGAACACGTACGATGGAATTGGGCTTGGGTTCACCACATTCCAGCCCAAAACTAATCACCAAAATGGACAATGGACCCACTCTGTTATAAAGTCATGGGCTGCCCAATAAATCATTAGAATATCTTTTTTACTAAATAAATACCCACTACAAATATCTCTCCTATGTACTACCTTTGATGTTCTAAAATAAATTACTTTTAAAGGCGAGCTTGGGGTCACTCATATATCTCTCCTATGGACTACCCTCTCAAGTAACTAGGAATCGTTGCTAAGCGTTCAGTTCTTTAAAGGACAGAATTTGGAAGACCTTACAAGGCTAAAAGCAAAAGTTGTTTTTTGCAAGGGCAAAAATGTGTTAATAAAGGTAGTAACTCAAGGTATTCCAACATACACGATGAGTTGCTACAGAATCTCCGCTCAGATAAGTGGTGATATTACGAAAATATTAGCCCGTTTCTGGTGGGGTACAACCATTGGAAAGAGAAAGATTCACTGGCGTTCCTAGAGCCGGTTGTGTGCCAGTAAGGCTCAAGAAGAGATGGGCCTCGAGGATATTTTTTTGTTCAACCAAGCCTTATTGGTTAAGCACAGTTAAAGATTGATTAAATATCTAATAGCTTGTTGGCTAGAGTTATGAAAGACAAATATTATAACCATGACATTTTTCTGAGGGCTCAACTAGGTTTGACCCCCTCTTATGCGTGGAGAAGTATTATGTGGGGTAAGGAATTGTTTGATAAAGGTTACAAGTGGGGAGTGGGTAAAAGCAACGAGGTGATAAATTGACAATGACCCTTGGATCCCTTCCATAGAAAATGGAAGATTGTTGTTCTCACCTCTATTTGTGCACAATCTTCTGGTGAACACTTTGATGGCCAATAATGGAATGTGGAAGGAGGAGCAGATTCAAGCAACTTTTATTATGATAGACGCAGTGGCGATCCTTGAAATTCCTCTTCATCCTAGTGGCGAAGAGGACATTGTCATCTGGAGTCCTACGAAACAAGGAGTTTTTTCTGTTAAGTCTGCTTATCAATTAGGTTTATCTTATGGGAATAAAAATGAGGTTTCTCCCTCAAATGTTGCCGCTCAAAGCAAGAGATGAAGGACTTTTTGGGCTACTAAGGTTCCCTAAAAGTCAAAATTTGTTGCTGGAAAGTTTACAACAACATTATTCCTTATAACGTAAACCTTGTAATGCAAGGAATCCATACTGATAACTTATGTCTTTTTTGCAGGGAAAACGAGGAATCTTCTACACATATTCTGGCATTGTGAGGTACCGAGGGATATGCGGTTTTTTTTGCTCTTCTATTAACTTGACTCGTTTGTGTGATAACATGAATCATTGGACGATCCAGTATCATTGAGATTGAATTTTGGACAAGGGATCTCAGGAGGATGTGGAATATGCGACGATGTTGGTGTGGAAGATTTGGGAGCAAAGAAATCAATTGGTTTTCCATAGTGTACGGGTGATGGAGCAAAATGTGGTATCCAATATTGTAAATTGCATTCTTTAACTCAAAGACTCTAGGCGGGGAGGACAAGAAGCTAGCGGAGTAAAGATGAAATCTCCAGCAAGTGGCGAAGAACAGATCAGGGACGCCCGCGGCTTCCATCCTTCAATCAATGGAAGCTGAATGTGAATGCTTCTTTTAGAGTTGCTTCCGGTCGGGCGGGTCTTGGGTGGGTCATTCGAGACCATTAAGGTTCTGTCAAATTGGTCGGTTGTCGTGCTCTCAGCGGTCAGTTCGAGATTAAGATATTAGAGGCTATGGCAATGGTAGAAGGATTAAAAACGATTTTTTCCTACTCGTTTCCTAGCAAGTGCGCGATTGAGGTGGAGACAGATTATTTGGAAGTTAGTAACCTTCTTAATGACACATGTGTTGACCTCACCACAGTTTTTTTTTCATCCGTGAAGCGATGGACCTGAAAGAGGAGCGAGAGTGATCTCTTTTGTTCATGTGTGAATCGACTGTATAATGACTTGGCCCATCAGATTGCCTCGAGCTTCTGAGTCTTTGCTAACTACTCAGTGGGAGGATCCTGTTCCTTCGAGCTTTTTCTCGTTTTGTGAATCTGGTAGCCTTAGGGGCTTTGTTTCTGTTTGAGGTATTACCATCCGTTTATCTAAAAAAAAAAATCTTTGTACAATTAATTTTGGGTAGGTCAGATTAAACGAAGATAATAATGACATGTTTGGTTGGTGATCTGAAAACATAAATTTGAAAACAAGTTGTATTTCAAGTTTTAATATATGCGTTTGGTAGCATATTTAGAACTTTGATCTCAATTTAACTAATTCTTCAAAATATATTTATTTATTTTTAAAAAAATATATAAAATTAGTTATAGTCACCAACTAAATATTAGGTTGTCAAATAAGCATAGCTAAATTATATAAAAATGTGTCTTTCATTGAGAGGTTAGGGGTTCAACTCTCATATTAATTAAATATTTTTGTAAAAAAAAAACTAAATATTAGGTTGACTTCCGTCGCATTAGGTTGAGTATAAATATTATATTTATTAAAAAAATTATTCTTTTAAATTTAATTTTGTTAGTGGTGTCCATGGGGCGGGATCGAGTCGGGTAATGCCTTCCCCACCCGTCCTCGTCGCCCCATTTTATTACCCATCTCCGCGAAATTTCTCGTTTAATTTCGCGGGAACTAAGTGAGTATTTCCCACAAGTAATTTTCTTTTTAATATATTCTTAACCAATTTTTTTAAAATTTGGTTATTAGTTAAGTTAATTAATATATATATATATATATATATATATATATATATATATATATATATGAGGCGGGTATGCTATTATCCGTCCTTGCCCCGTTTAGCTAACGGGACAAAATAATTTTCCGATACCTGCTCCATTCCCCATGTAATCGAGAATTCTCTGTCCCGTTCGGAGCGGGTCTCCGCAGAGCCGAGGTCGACTAATTGTTTGGTTGACAGAATCCAAATTGCATACCAATATTCGTTGGATTAAGTAAATCTGAAGACATAAAACATAATATGGTTTGTCCGCCAAATAGGTCCTAAATTATTCTATCTTCTCTTTTTAGTTCAACAATATGTGAAGTGAGAGATTCAATCCTCTAACCTTTTAGATCTAGGACACATATTTTACGCCGTTAAGTTATGCTCATATTGATAGATAATTTTATCTACTAAATCATGATTGTTGATTAGCAATCCTAATATGAGATAAATTAGTAATATGCAATTGAATTCAAATGGATTAAAAAAGACTTAATCACTAATATTTGATGGATTGAAAGGGGTATTGTGTATTACATGTGTATTACATTTTTTTTCTTTATTTTGAAAAGAGGTCTTGTATATTACATGAGATATAGATGCAAACAAAACAAATCTCTCATGACAATTCTAGAGCATTCATACAAAATGATTGACATTTAAATAAAAGGAAGATTTTGCCCAAATTTCTTTAAATGATGAGTGCATGAATTGAACTACCACACACAACAAAACTTGGAAGAAACTTCATTGAAAAACCTTCATATGGATGCTCATGCACTTCACATTAATCTAAATTGCATTGGGAAATGCCCTCTTTCCTCCCCAACCATTTCTTGGGTTTTGCACCTTTCTAATTTAAAGCTCAATTCTAATTTCTTAACTCAAATAAATAAATAAAACTCTAATTTTAAGCATAGTGTATAAATGAGGATGTCAAATTATTGGACCCCTCAAATAATCTAAACTGCAAAATCAGACCCAATTAATAGAATATATATATATATATTTGAAAACTGTGAAAATTTAATAAGTGACTGGGGAGATTGTGAAGCCCAAGAAGAGAGTGCCGCCAAAACAAAAAAAAAGTCAACATTGATTATATTATATTTATAATAAGACGGAAGAAAGTCAATATAAAATCTTGTTGTGTTCGGATCTTGAAATAGTTAACATTTATTAAACGGTGCGTAAGATTGTCAAAAAACAGACAATATTGGTTATCCAACTCCAAAAACAACAATTTCTAAATAAATAAATAAATAATAATCTAGAGTTTTTTTTTTGGGTTGTTTTTACCCACGGTTTCTTCTGCTGTAAAACCCTAGCGAGGGGAATCAAATCTCTGTGTTCTTTTCCCAACCACAGCCGTAAACAGAACACAAATAAATGGGGAAATTAAAGATTTTGTACCAACGAAAATTATGCAATACTTTTTTGTGTGTTTCTTACGTAATACTATAAAAAAAAAAGTGGAAAGTAAGTAGAAAATATTATATTAAACTACAAGTTTGGTATAACTTCCAAGACTTTGTTTATTTAATTTGAATACTTAAAAGTGTTGTAATGTAACAGAGTAAATCACTTTTAATATATATATATATTTTAAGTCCAATTAGAAGAATTTCAATCTCCAAAATCAGAGGTAGAAAATACATGTCAAATACTACTGAGTCATACTCACCTTAGCCTAAAGGTCAATGTAAAAGTTTTCTCATGGTTAAGTGCATAAATTTTTAACATTATGTTTGATAGACTAATACTATTATTTATTAATTTAGTCAATTTTTTTTTTACAACATGTAGAGATGGAAAATTGACAACATGTAGGGATGAAAGATTGAACCTAGGATCTCATAGTCACTAGTCATACATCATGTGAGTTATGCTTTTGTTGACTTAATCTAATCAATTTAATACACAACACTGAATTTTTTTTTTTTTTTTTTTTTTTTAAACTACAACACTAGATGTTGAACCTATTTAAATACATTCTAAAATAAAAAGACTAAATAGATATGCTAATTTAATACACGTAACACATAATTGTAGAATGCATGAGATTAGTAGTATAATGTATTGAACACAAACGTTAGAGTTTACGACTTATTAAATTAATTTTAAAGTATAACTAAATAAATATAACTTAAAAAAAAAAAAAATTAGAGGTTACTAGAGATATTTTAAAATAAAAAAAAAACTAAATATATATTTAAAGGTTAAATTTTGTTATTTTAGTCAACATACTTAGAAACATTCATTTTAGTCCCTATATTTTAAAAAAAGTTATCACTTTTTCATTTATTAATTTTCTTCTTTCTCTTTTTTTTTTTTTCTATTACTAGTTTAACACAAACATTGTATTTAATAAAATTCTCGAAATTTAGCCATAAATTCACAACTTTTTATTAAAGAGTTTCCTTTACGTATAGAATTTAACTCATAAATTTATAATTCGTAGTACACGGATTAAAATAGACATTTTAAAAGTAGTTAAATGAAAACAAATAAAAATTGAAAGTAGATATAATAAATTAATATTCAAAAGGGGCATGAAATCAATTATTTCTTTTTGTTTTTTTCCATTTTTCCTAAATGTAAATTGTCTTGGCAAGGGTTTTTGTTTTTTTCTTCTTTCCTCCCAAAAACAGACCGAGGGTGGTCACCTACAATCCAACCGACTACTACTAATTCTAAAACATTGCATGCTAACAGCACTTTCAAATTGCTCCAAAAAATAGAAAATAAGAAAAAGAAAATAATCATCATTCAATTAATGCAAGCAGTGTGGCTAACCAAATACAGCGGTCAACTTTCCACTTCAATTCGTCCCTATAAATTCTCTGAAATTCTTCATCTTCTATCCATAATCTCAAAACCCATTTCACAAAGATCTCAAAAATGGCTGTTTTTCCAAAGCTAATTTTCAAGCTCATAGAATGTGTACTATACCAACTCTTAGCCAATTCTTGCTACAAAGCAGCCAAAAAATTGAATCTTTTCACAAACCCATCTCTCAAAACACCCCACCAACAACAGTTTCCTCTTTACCCAAACATTTCAAAATGCACCCTAAAAAACAGAGCTTCCCAAACTCTTGTTTGTGACTTGAACACTTCACTTTTGAACCAAAATCATTCCTTTTTCCCTTATTTCATGCTCGTTGCTTTTGAAGGTGGCAGCCTTTTTAGAGCCATAATCTTGCTTCTTTCTTGGCCAATTCTTTCTCTTCTTCATTGGGATTCCAAATTCAGGGCTATGATTTTCATTTCCTTTTGTGGCCTCCCAATTAAAGACATGTCCAATGTTAGTTCAACCGTTCTTCCTAAGTTTTTTCTTGAGAATCTTAACCGTCATGTTTTTGAGGTTTTTCAAGCCACTGGGGTTAAGGTTGTGTTTACGAGTGTTCCTAAGGTTATGGTGGAGGGGTTTTTGAGAAATTATTTGAATGTTGATGATGTTTTAGGGACTGAGTTGCAAACTTCTGGTCGGTATTTTACTGGTTTGGTGTCTGGGAAGGGCTTGCTTGTAAAGCATAAAGCTTTGATGGAGTATTTTGGAGAAGAAAGGCCTGATCTTGGTATTGGAGCTCCAAATCTCCATGATCATCTTTTTATCTCTCTTTGCAAGGTATCATATTATTATTTCACTCTTGCAAATTCAATTTCATGTTTTATTTTTGTGAGTTGCCCTCCCTCAAGGACAAACCTAATTATTGTTAAAAAAAATTGGGTTTAAAATTAAATTTTTGAACTCAAAATATGTTCATGTGGACTAAGGTGAAAATGAGTCGAGTCGGGTTGTTACATTTATTTTTTTTAATAAAACTTGATGGCTAAATTGTTAGGAAAAAGTTTATCCACTTGGCTAAGCAATATTTATTCTACCTAAGTTTAAAATTTATCTTGTTTTTCCATAAATGCTATGGTTCGAAAAACATTGTTTGTTTTTTTTTTTCTTACATATAATAGTGTCTGATTTTGTCGGCCCTTCAAATAATTTCTTCAATTCATGGCAGTGTATTTTTTGCTTTATTGAATTAAACTAAATTTATGAATTATTTACCAAAAAAAGTTGACCTGTTTTCTGAATCCACTAAAAAGATTCTGCCACCTCATCAAATAGTTTCTTCAAATTCATGGCACATCACTTATATATTTCTGCTTTCATGAATTTCATTATATTGTTGGTATCATGGTAGCATATTGCTTAAATTACAAGCTTCATTATTATTATTATTATTTCTATTTGGTCCTTCAATTTTTTAAATTGTCTAATAAATTTAGTCATTTAATTAGTGTTTGTTTTGTCAATAGGTCACTGAAAATTTTGATTTTTTTTTAAATTATTGATCTATTAAATAAAAATTGAGGGATTTTTAAAATTTTGACAGGAAGCATATGTTGTGAACAAGGAGGAGAACAAAAACGAAGCAAACGGCAGTAGTTCAAAACTCCCAAGAGAAAAATACCCAAAACCATTGATTTTCCATGACGGAAGATTAGCATTCTTCCCAACACCATACGCAAGTCTGTGCGCATTCATGTGGATTCCTGTTGGAATATTGGTAGCCATTTTCAGAATCAGCGTAGGGTTTTTCCTCCCTTTCAAATTCGCCCTTTTATTAGGTTCCTTAAGCGGATTACGCATAGATCTCAAAGGCTACACTAAACCATCCTCCAAACACCCCAAAAACAGAGGAGTTTTATTCGTCTGCACCCACAGAACACTCCTAGACCCTGTTTTCCTAAGCACCTCAATGGGAAAACCCTTAACTGCAGTTACATACAGCCTAAGCAAATTCTCCGAAATCATAGCTCCGATCAAGACGGTTAGATTGACGAGAGACCGAGCCAAAGACGGCGAGGCAATGCAGAGGCTACTCGAGGAAGGGGATTTGGTTGTTTGTCCGGAAGGGACGACATGTCGGGAGCCGTACTTGTTGAGATTCAGTCCGTTGTTCGCGGAACTGACGGATGAAATTGTGCCGGTGGCGGTGAGGGCGAGGGTGAGCATGTTTTATGGGACGACGGCGAGTGGATTGAAATGGTTGGATCCGATATTCTTTTTGATGAATCCGAGGCCGAGTTACGAGATGGTTGTTCTTCCTAAGGTTCCGAGGGAATTGACCTGTGGGGGCGGGAAGTCTAGTTATGAAGTTGCTAACTATATACAGAGACAATTGGGAGATGTTTTGGGATTTGAGTGTACTAAGCTTACTAGGAAGGATAAGTATTTGATGTTGGCTGGGAATGAAGGGCTGGTTCAAGACAACAACAACAAAAAAACTAACTTAATTAATTAAAAATATTTTCATTTTTTTTTCTTCTTTTTTTTGGTACTTACAAATCTATAGGGGTTTGTTTTTTGTGCTGTTTAAGATTCCTGAATTTTCCTCGGGTGGGGAAGGGGAAGTAATGTATACACTGGTTATATTGGTATTTAGTTTTCATCCTTTTTGTACTTTAATTCTTTAAATTTTGTTAAATTCTAAGTTTAGTCTTTAATTTTAGCACTCTTCAATTTTTTCAGTTTTTTATTTTTATTTTTAAAAAATAATAATTTATCTATTGAATTTATGTCTTTAAGACCTTAAACTCTCACTTTTGGTCAAGTAGGTAGAACTCGCAATTTTTTTAAAAATGTTGTACAGACGAATGACCTATTAAACATAAAATTGAAGAACAAGAGACATATTAGACACAAAATTAAAAATTTGAGAACCTATTAAACATTTTTTTTAAGAGTAAAACTTGATTGCATTTTGACCTGCAAGTATCTTTTGCAGTCCACCACCTCTCATTATTATAAACTGTTTACTTAGTTTTTGTACGTAACTTCCATTTCTTTATTTCATTCAATTAACAACTACTCCTACTTTCTCAAGTGGATTTTTAAAGAAATGAAGGAAAGAGTGGAAAATTTCATGGATGGATTTATATGGGTTGGTCATAGTAGTGCTATTAAGTATTCTTCCATTTCCGGTTCAATAATCAATTTCTTCAAAACATTTACACTACTAACAACGAAATTAGACCAAGTGGAAAAGAAAGGTCGGTTAGATTTTATTTTTCTAAGAAAAATTACTAAAAAAAGAAAAAAATATACTTATTGTTTAGAAAGGAAGAGAGAGAGAGATAAATTGAAAACAAATGTCATGACAGATGGAAATGGAGGAAAGAGAGAAAATAAGAGGACAAAAAAGGAAGGAAAAATTACTGAAAAAATAATCTAAGTAAAGGGTGAAAGATTTTTTTATTTAAAAAATGATATAAATATTCAGTCAATCAAATCATGACCACGTGTCAAGCAAGTTTTATTCTTTTGCCAAATTGAGCCTAACATAAGGTTGTGTCAGTTACTATGAAGTCATGTTGTAAAAATTAAAAAAAAAAACATTTTTTTTTTTTTTTAAATGTAGGACTCAAAGACATAAACTTAAAAATTTAAAAATGTATTAGACAGTTCTAAAAGTTAATGAATCAAATAAATAAAAATAAAAAAGAGGTTAGAATTCTCTCTACGTTGATTAAATATTAAAAAAAAAAAATCGATTGAAGTAAAAAAAAAGTTTTAAATATATGTGGATGGCAATTATTTTTATTGACATTTACCTATTTTCATAAATTTGACACCAATATTTCTATTATACCAAAAAAATTATTAATGAAATATACAAAATCGTAAAATTACAAAAAATAAATAAATTAAATGATTTAAAAACTAAAATAAAATAAGAGTTGGTTGCACAAATAGCAACAAGACCCAAACTAATTGTAAATTTAGCAAACTTTAAAATGTTTTGCAAATATGATAAAAAATTTGTTTCTATCAGTGATAGACTTTATCATATCACTGATAAACTTCTATCGTGATAGACTATTATCTTTGACAAAAATCTATAAAAAACTGAGGTGATCAGCGATAGACTTCTATCAGCCACAAGATATCAGCGATAGAAATTGCCATATCCGCAAAATTTTTAAAAATATGCTATATTTTTAATTATCTTATTCTAAATTGACATCGGTTACAATTTTCCATAAAATAACGGTTTAATTTCGATATTTAGTCATCAATAAATATCTATATCATTTATTATTTTTAACAATCTTATTCTGAGAAATCATTCTCAAATATCTTCTATTTTTCGTAATCTATAAATTTTCAAACTAAACGGTCCTCCTAGATAAAGTAATTAAAATTGAGTGATTTAATTGATTGTAACACCAATAAATTGGATTATGTAATTAATTGCAACGACAAACCACCAAAGTGGAGAAGCGTGAGCTTTTATGTAGCACGCACACTGTGTGACACGTGTCAAATGGTTATGTAATTGTAATAAATTTGAGGTCTTTTTTACATTATTTAATTACAAAGTGTAGCCTTTTCCATTATTTAATGCTCTCTTTGTAACTTGCTACCTCGCTACTCTAAACTTGGTGATATTTTGGATTCCTCCCACCAAATTCTAATTTTGAATAATAGTATATCTAATACACAACAAAATATTTATGGATGTGACATAATTTTGAGATGAAAGGTATTAATCTATCAATAGTATATAGATGTATAATTATTAATAAACGTCTACAAATGAAAATATCCATTCCGAGGGCGGAGACGACACAGTCATATGGAGTCCGGCAAAATATGGAGTTTCTTATGTTAAGTTTGCTTACTATTTAGGTTTATCTTATGAGAATATTCATGAGCCTTCAACTTCAAATGTTGTAAACCAAGGCAGGAGGTGGAAGACTTTTTGGGCTACTATGGTTCTCCAAAAAGTCAAAATTTGTTGTTGGAAAGTTTACAACAATATTATTCCTTGTAAGGTAAACTTGTTGAAGAAAAGAATCCATACGGATAATTTATGTTTTTTTTGCAGGGATAACGAGGAATTTTCAACGCACCTATTTTGGCATTGTGAGGTCCTAAAGGAAATTTGGACTGTTTGTTTCTCTCCTAACTTGACTTGTTTGTGTGATAACAGGAATCATTGGACCATCCAGGAGCATTGGGATTGGATATTGGACAACGAATCTCAGGAAGATGTGGAATGCGCAATGATGCTAGTTTGGAAGATCTGGGAGCAAAGAAATCAGCTGACCTTCAACAGTACAAGAGCGACGAAGCAAATTGGGATCTCCAACGTAGGAAATTGCATTCTCCAAAGAGAATAGGCGGAGAGATGTAGAAAGAGGAAATCTCTTGCAAATGGAGAAGCACAGGTCTGAGTTACCCATGAAGGTTGGAAGTCTCCTTCTCCTAATCGATGGAAGCTGAATGTGGATGCTTCTTTTAGAGCGGATTCCAGACAGGCAGGTCTTAGGTGGGTAGTTCGGGACCACCAAGGCTTCGTCATGCTAGCAGGTTGTCATGCTCTTAGTGGCCAGTTTGATATAAAAATCCTAGAGGCTATGACAATGGTTGAAGGCCTAAAAGCGATCTCTTCCTACTCATTTTCTAACAAGTACCCGATTGAAGTAGAGACCGATTGTTTGGAAGTGTGTAACCTTCTAAATGGAATTGGTATGGACCTCACCCCAGTTATTTTTTTCATTCGAGAAGCTTTGGGTCTGAAAGAGGCAGCTGGGAGTCATGTCTTTTGCTCATGTGCACAGACGGAATAATGTACTAGCACATCAGATGGCCTATTAACACCTCTGTGACATTACTAACGGCTCAGTGGGAGGATCCTGTTCCCTCGAGTTTTTCATTGTTTTGTGAGTCTGGTAGCCTTAGGGACTTAGTTTCTAGTTGAACTTTAGTTCTTATTTACTCCAAAAAAAAAAAAAATGAAAATATCCATCAATATATTTTAATTATGCACGTCTATTACTGATAGGTGTAAAAATTATATATCAATAATAAATAATGATATATTAAAAAGAAAAAAAATGAATTAAGTAAATATGTCTAAATAGGTGTCCATTTTTTTTAAATTGTCTTTCTAAAAAAGTGTTCATTTTTTTTTTTTTTATAACGGTGGAGATTAAACTTAGGATCTCAGAATCACTCTAGTCGATACATCATTGCGACAAAAATTATAATATCACACATTATAATTTACTAATTTAGTGAGTTGATTGTGTTAAGAGAGTAGATCAATATTTAATATTCATTTATACTAGGTTGTTGTGTGTATTAAGAAGCATTGTATCAGTGTGAAACCCTAATCATGTTCTACATTTTCTCAGTTTCACTTTCTTCTAAATTCAAACCAATGAGATTTAGGCTTTGCAATAAATATTGATTTGTGTCTCAGTTTGGATTTTAACATGAATAATTAGTAAAATATCTTAATGAATAATTAGTAAAATATCTTAAAGTCAATTGTTTCACAATCTGATTAGTTGTACCGACTTACATACACACTTTATTGATGATAATTTGTTTAACAAATTAATGCAGGTGTGCATTTTAGAATTATAATATAATATTAAATTATTAATAATGTTATTCAAATATTTATTGATTAATTTCAGAAACATATTTAATGTGGACGCTTAAAATATTAAATGAAATGTAGTATTATTCTATCTACCATCTATATTTATCAATTAATATAAAAATATATATTTTTGACCAACAAATTAAGAAAGGTGATCAACTAACATAAAATATGTATCCTTATTAACAAATTAATATGTATCCTTATTAACAAATTAAAAAAGATTTGACACACATGTTATCATTAAAAATATATTATTGTTCATGATTTTTTTTCTTTTTCTTTTATTTTATTTTATCTATTGTCGTTGGAAGAATAAGGATAGTATCCCTCAAGTTGAAAGCATTGTTATCTTCACAACTGAGAAGGTTTGCCGACATCCACATCCACATCCACAAGTGAACATGTCGGACACTAATGACAAATTGACAGTAGCATAGCGTTAACAACGTAACCATTGTTAATCAATATTTTACCAATTCTTTTTATAACATTATGTAGAGTTGGAAATCTATTGAGATATATCACTCATATATTGTCATTAATTATTGAGATATTATATGATTGTTATTATATTGACTATATTGGACGGTTTAGAGAGATTTAAGGCGAGAAGATTATCATAACGATACTAAACATGAGGGCGGATGCGACACCGATTTCGGAGAGAGGAAAAAAATCTAGAGAGAATTGCGATGGAAAACTAGAGAGATTTACTGCGGCTGCAAACCGTTTTCGAGAGGTCGAGATGCGATAGCGTGTACGAGAGTGATCGGTGGAGAGAGACGTGAGTGTGGCGGCGAGAAGAGATCAAAGGTGTGGTCCTTTCCCCTGGTAGCGAGAAGAGATAAGAGGTGGTCCTTCTGTGAAGCGAGACTCTAATTTTATGTCCGAGGGTTCGGGCGTGAAAAATAATGGGTCTCTGATTTAAAGTAAAAAAAAATGGATTTGTGATTTGCATATAGAGAGATGAAGAAAAAAAAAACAAGAGATTCTATTTTAGATATGTTCAATTGCGTTGAAATAACTATTTTTTTAAAAGTAATTTATGATTCATTAAATTTGTGACATTTTGTCGAGAGATCGACAGTGCAGTTCGACTAAGAATTTCGGCGTTCGTGATCGAGAGTTCGATGAAGACGGTTCGACGGAGAGTTCCAATAGTAACGGTGAATTTATCATTTATTTTCAAGTTGAACATTCGAGACATTCATACTCCAACTTGAAAGAAGATATTGAGATATGTATAATATATCTCGAGTAATTGTTGAGATATTATCCGTAATTGTTGAGATATATTATATGATTGTTATTAGATTTAAGGTGAGGAGATTTATTCTCCTTACTATATATATATATAGTAAGGAGAATAAATCTCCTCATCTTAAATCTAATAACAATCATATATATATATAATTATCTTTTATGATTAATGAAGAAAAAAAAAAGAAGATAGAAAGAGATTATTGAGACGATTTTAAACTATGGACCTCAATAAAATAAATAGCTGTCTCAACTATTGTTGAGTTATAATCTTAAAACTTCAGGTTTATTTAATTTTTAAATTAAAAAATAAAAATCAATTAAAATATGAATTTTAGATTACATTTTCTGTTTAATTTTTCAACATCAATATCAATTAAACACCGATGATACATGTCTTAGACAATTTTTTTTTATTAAATTAGTTCTCAAAAAATCAGAACAAAAAACAGGAAACAAGGAACAAAAAACGAGAACGTTATCAAACGTGCCATACGAAGTTGGTGATAACTATTTCTCAATTTTTTTTTATTAAATTAGTGTGGTTGAATAGTGTTTTGATCTCTGAGTTATGTTCCTAAATAGAAACATTGTTGATTTTTTTTTTTCTTTTTCTTTTTTCAACATCAATATCAATTAAACATTGTTTTAAAACTTAACTAATATATGAAATTATACTACAGTTTATACTTAAATGTGTAGAAAATATGATTCCATACCTAGTTTTTTTTTTTTTTTTTTTTTTTTTTTCTTCTTCTTCTTCTTCTTCTTCTTCTTCTTCTTCTTCTTCTTCTTCTTCTTCTTCTTCTTCTTCTTCTTCTTCTTCTTCTTCTTCTTCTTCTTCTTCTTCTTCTTCTTCTTCTTCTTCTTCTTCTTCTTCTTCTTCTTCTTCTTCTTCTTCAAGGGATAACTAGTTTGATATTAGATCTAAATAAAAATTATGATTTCCTATAGATACAATAAAAAAGAATTATAGTTTTAAACTCAAAATATTTAGCATTTTTTTTTTTTTTTTTCAGTTAAAGAAAATTTTAAAAGATTCCTAACACGTTCAAAAATTTCATACAAATTGATTAAGGTTTGGCTAAAAATGATATGTATATATTTTTTTTTGCCAAACCGAACATAGATCAATTGACATAAGGTTGTGCTCGTAATTAAAAAGTCATGGGTTAAATTCCCGCTTGCAAAAAAAAAAAAAAATAATGTCAATTGCGCTATACTCGGTTTGAAAAAAAAAAAATATATATATATATATATACTTTTATAAATCAAAATATTCATAAATTTTCTCAAAAGTACAAACGATTAGATACGCGATTAAGCAGCCAAACCGAGCATGGCTCAATTAGCATAAAGTTGTGCCTTTGAGGTCACGAGTTCAATTCTCACATGAATTAAAATACGGTTGCAAAAAAAAAAAAAAAAAAAAAAATAGGCGATTAAGGACCAGTTTCATGTTTCATGTATTTTGAGAACTAGAAACATAAAATAACTATTTTTTGTTTATTTTTTTTATTTTTTTTCTATGTTTTTCCCCCTTTTTATAGTTTAAATAGAATTTAATTTTCATAATCTAAAAAATAATTATCCAAAGTTTGCAAATAGTCTTGATGCAAAATTAAAAAAAAAAAAAAAAATGTTCTATCTAAGTTTTGAACATGAATAGAGAAAGTTTGAAGGGGCCTTCAAACAGACCAACAAAGCAACATCAAATTTCTTAAATTTTTAAGAACGAAAATATTATAAAAAAAACGGAACAAAGAGAAACAACCTTTTGTAGTTTATCAAAATTTGCTCATTTCTTTGGAAACGTTTATCAAAATTTAGAAACAAAAAACAAAAACAGTTATCAAATGAGTCTATTTCTTAAAAAATAGAAAACAAAAACATTATAAAAAAAAAAAAAAATAAAAAAAAAAAACGAAAACAAAAAACAAGAAACAAAACCATTATCAAACGAGTCCTAGTAACCAATTATTCTTTGTCTGCAGCATCACTAGTATTTAACACAAGTTGTACAATTAAGAGCTTAAAAAAATAAAAAATCGTAAATAAACAATAAACAAAATTGTAAAAAGAAAAATGCACGAGAATTTGCAAAGACAAACCCCTCCGACGTGGCAATTCAAGAATGATTGACCCATTGCCCTATAGGCTTTTAGACCCTAATTCCGGAAGGAACCACATGGACGCTGAGCTGGCATGCCCAGCGCATCCTCCACCGTCCGATCGTGCCACCTGGACTTCAAACCTTGATTCAACCGTTGGATGAAACCCTTCTGCTGTCTTTCGTGATAGTCGAGAAAATTTGCGACTTCCATAGGATCCTTATCCTTCCACCACATGGGATCACATGCCGTGACCCCACCGGAATATTTCTTGTCGACAAATCCGGCAGCGGCGACTATGTACTCGACCATTCCGGCGAGAAGAGATGGCGGCGCGTCGTTGTCGGCGTCTCCATCCCAAAGCCACACGCGCGACATCCCTCTAAAAACCGCCGCTGACATGGCGCGATTCACGTCTCTGTCGTTGAAAATCGACGGACTCAAATTAACGACAAAGTCAACTCCGCCGTGGAGCTTCTGGACGGAGACATTGGAGGGAAAGTGGCGGGGGGAGAGCGTGAGACGCACGCTGTTGAGTGGCTTCTTTGGGAAGGATTGATGATCGGAAGGGTAGATGAGATTCTGGATGAAGGCACTCGCGTTGAGGAGGAGGCGCGTGGCTTCGTCGTTGGAGACGTAGAAGAGGTCGAAGCGTTGACCGGCGGGGGAGGATTTGGCGGGGTTGAGAATGGTGATTTGGAAGCCTTTGGAGGCCTCGTGATTGGCCCAGAGGGAAGTGATTCCGATGAGGGCTACCAGAAGGAGGCGGACGGCGATGGCTTGATTAGAGAGGAAGAGGGATTGGTTTGGAGAAGTGGCGGTGGCGGTGGCGGTGGCGGTGGCGGTGGCGCCGGAGTTGGTTGGTGGAAGAAGAGGGAGAGAGAGGGGCGATTGGCGGTCTTCCATGGTTGAACTTGAAAGGGATTGAACATTTAAGATAATTATAGGCATTCATAAAAATGGAGAGATTGATCAATCCACTCTAATTTTGGTGCCATTTCTTTTCACCTTTTTCTCTTCCTTTCCTTTTATTCATATTTATCATTTTATCATAATTAAAAAAAAACTATAACTATGAGGTAGGGGATAGGAAGGGATTTGAGCTTTGAAAGGTTGGGGTCTAATTAAATTCTCAGATTCTTTTTAGACAGCCCTCACTAAACCACTAGTCAATTGTTGAAGATCAAAACTTTTAAAAAATGAACTAATATCACACTCTTTATCACATATGTGATTACTCTTATCATTCATAATTTATTTTTAGATGAAATTTATGATATTAGAGCGTATGAAATCCAAATAGATATTCGGTCCAAAAATGATATCCGACATATTATTCACCATACTTACTCCTATAATGTATTGAGATAATTAACCAATGATTTTTTTTTGTATTTGTATATTTTTCCTATGATACAAAATAAAACAAAATCGTAAAATCGTTTGGGTTAAGTTGTACTCATGAGTCATGACACATCCAATTTGGTTGAATTTTAATTTTTGCTGAAATATATATATTTTTTTTTTTTTAGAATGAAATGTACGAAGAATAACTGACATTTTTTTAGTAACAGAATAATTGATATTGACATTGACGAATAATGATTTTTTCTTGGCATGAAAATAAAGTTGTATGGTATTACGTGGCTTATGAAATAAGGAGCAACTGGTCATTTTCTCTTTAAGGAAATAGAAAAAGTTTTTTTTTTTTTTCAATCAATAATGAAAGGACCAAATATAAACACACCCACTCTTATTGGCAGACATGAATAGTTAAGGTAGATATTATCAGATGCTGATTATTGCAAACTTCTTCCTTTAAATAAATAAATGAATATACAATTTCTTTCACTTTACTACAATATTAGTAAAACCCGATTTAAACAAAACCATTGATAATTTTGTACAAGACAAAGATAATTATTGAGATATTATCTATTTGTCATATTAAGAAAATATTCAAACTAAATTGGAAAAAAATTTGAGTATTTATCGAAGACTCAACATTGCGTCAAGAGTGCCAGTATAGCAGGGCAATGTTGTTTCTCAGGATTAGAGACAATTGAGTGAGTTGGAATCAGACTCTTTGGACTCAAAGAGTGCCATCATTTGGTATGTCGTTGAGGGGAGTAAAACCCGTTGGAAAGCAAAAATCAAGCTCATTTGTCGAGGGCTTGGGGTTACGTCTTTTGGGCAAAAGATTGTTTACCAGAAGGTGTACTAGGGAGGATGCCTTCGAAAGAGCCTACGATCAAAAGGATAATGTTAATGGTTGCAACTAGAAAAGTCGGGGGTCGATGCGACATGCGTCGATCAAGTGCAAAGTTGTGCACTACGAAGTCCATGTGAGTGGGCGTTTTAGCTGAGAGAAGAGTCAGCAGAGTTGAGGGAGAAGTCACTCACAAAAATGAGTTGTTGTTCCGTGAGACTACTCAAGATCGATTGAGCAAGTGTGTCCCTTATGTTAGTTGGTTTCGCGTAATTCGGACTTGCGAGTGCCCTAAGAGGATCCAAAGTCGCATGACGTGCCTAATCAGTTGGCTTCGCAGAGGAAGTGCCAAGACCAACATTTTCTCGAGAAGGAGCGTCAGGTCGGAGACAATGTGGGTCGAGTAGTGGCCAGGAGAGAGTATGTTGATGTATGTTTGACCGTTGGAGTCAGACTGTTGAGGGGAGTTGTTCCCGTAGTCTTGGCCTGCCAGTGAGTCTTATTGAGGGACGAACCCGCCGCCGCCACCATTGTCTGGTCGCAAACTGTTGGTTGCATCTCGGGCCAGGTCCTATCGAAGGGCGTGGTAAGGTCCAAACAAGGGGTGGGGCCACAACTATTGTGCCCTGACCTGTCTACGTTTCGACTCGTTGAGACTAGTAGTGCACGAGAAGGTCGTCTGTGGGATAACTCGTAGATAGTGTGTGAAGACTTGTCAAGACTAGTAGTGTTCGAGGAGCATGGGTTGGGGGCAAGTGTGTCGAGGCCAGTAATACCTACAATGTGCATGGGCTTGAGACATAAGGGTGTTCGAGCGAACAACAAGGACAAATGTCATCCCGGTGCACGGGTGACATCCTAAAGACGAATCATTGTTTAACAATAATTTTGAGTGAACTTTGCTCAAAATATCTATTTATATTAGAAATTATGTTAAATTGCAAGTTTAGTCCTTAAACTTTTGAGTTTTTATCTATTTAGTACTTGAACTTTAAAATGTGTCTAATAAATCTATGAACTTTTAATTGATATTCATGATTGAAGCTCAAGGAAGCCAAACCATTGTTATGGGGCAATGATCAAGGTCAACAAAGAAGAGAAATGCATGAACTTCACTATCTCACAAGTCCATTTCGTGGAAGACTAATAGATCATGTTATAACTAAGTTTAAAATTCATATTTAGTTACTTAATGAACTCATTTAAAGTGTAACTAAGTTTTAGGTGATGTTTCATATTTCAAGATAAATGTTTGGTTTTTCCAAGATGCCTTTTAGAATATCAAGGCACCTTTTGGTATTTCAAGGTGACTTTTCATATTAGCATTTATGTTAGGAGTCTCTTGGCTTATTTTCTTATGGGATTAGCCTAGTCTATTGTAAATGACAACTTGATATGAGATATGAAATGTAGTATTTTGGGTTTTAAATTCTGAAATCTTTTAAGCTTTGTTTCTTGTGTGTTCTTGTGTGTGATAGAATGCATGTATATTTGGAGCATTCAGGTGAGGATTGATCTGTCTTACTTGTGGAGTGCTTTGAAGATCGAGGGTTGATGGGAGCCACAAGGTTTGTCCGATCCATGGTTTGTTAGATCATCTAAGTAACCTGTTTTTTAGCATATCTTAGGAGTTGATTCTAAATTTGCATAAGGAGGTGTTATTTGTTTTGAGTCAATGGTTCTTGTTCTACCATAAGCTTGGATCTTTGGATGTAGGGTTAAGGTTGCCTTATCACAACTTTGCTCAAAATATCTATTATATTAGAAATTATGTTAAATTACCAGTTTAGTCCCTAAACTTTTGAGTTTTTATCTATTTAGTACTTGAACTTTAAAATGTGTCTAATAAATCTATAAACTTTTAATTTTGTGTCTAATAGGTCATTGTACTCTAAAAATGTTTAGTCTATGAACTTTCAATTTTGTGCCTCGGTCTCGATCACATTCGAAATTTATAAAAATTAACTGATCTATTAGATATAAGATTGAATTTTATGTCTAATGTGACCTTAAACTTTCAATTTAGTGTCTAGTAGAACCGTGAATTTAAAAAAATGTTGGATACATAAATGACGTAAGACATAAAATAATCTATTTTTCACTAAATTCAAATTTTTCACGGACCTAGCTGACTCAAAATTTAAAACTCACGGACTTATAACACTTTTTTTTTTAACGAAACTTATAACACTTTATAAATTTTAAGAATTAAATGGACACAAAACTTTTAGTTTGTGGAATAAACTTTAATTTACCTTAAAAAAAATACTTTAAATAGTTGCCATATTTAAATATTAAAGGAATAAAGAATTGTGTGATTCGTATGGCAACGGAAACAATAAAATATCGAAATACGAGGAAATAGAAAGCACTGTGAAAAAGTATCTAATCTATGCTTCAAATTTAAAAAATATCCAGAAGTGTTAAAAAGAAGTATCTTCATTGATTATATCAAATACAACAATATCCTCGCATGAACATAGTTTAACCGACATAATGTACAATTTTATTTTTTATTTTTAAACAAGTAAGAGTGGGGATTAAACTTAGGACCTCTTAGTTGTTAGTATAATGAACTATGCTCTTGTTCCATCTGCAAAGAAATAAGTTCTCACCAATCTTGGTGATGAATGATCGATCAACTTTAGGTTCTAAGTACTCCGTTATTAAGCTTTATTGCCTTCTTTATTTATACTAAACTATTCTAAAAACTGGATCAACCAATAATTCATTTGTAATAAAAAAAGTAGAGCGATATTGTTAGTTAACTCAAAACTAAAGTCTATTTTTAGTAAATTGCTATATTTGAAGTTAGTGGGGTAAGTATTGATATATTTAGAGTTAGTGGAGTAAGTGGCTATTTTTGTGGAGTTAGAGTTAGTGGTTGTTTTTATGGAGTTAACTAAGCTACTTTTAGCATTTAGAAAGTGTATTTAAGATCAGATTTTATTGAATGAAAATGTAGTAGTTGCATTCCCATTTCTCTTCTCTCTTAGAAACAACAGTGGTATCAGAGCTAAAATTCTTAAGGGGCCTGTGAGTGAGAGTTAGTAAGATATCCCTTAGAGAAACCGAGTGATACACTTTGAGATTTGAGTGAGATGGAATCAGGATCGAGCAGTCTTTCTTCACTGGCTCCACCAGTGTTTGATGGAGAAAACTACCAAGCATGGGCTATCAGAATGCAAGCCTACATGGAGGCTTGTGATTATTGGGAAGCAGTTGAGAGCGACTATGAGGTTGCTGCACTTACCGATAATTCAACAATCAACCAGATCAAGACTCACAAGGAGAGGGTCACCAGGAAGGCAAAAGCTAGAGCTTGCCTATATGCAGCTGTGTCTTCATCCATATTCAACAGAATTATGACCTTGAAGTCAGCAAAGGAGATCTGGGACTTCCTCAAAGGTGAGTATGAAGGTGATGAGAGGATCAAGGGCATGAAAGTGTTGAACTTGGTGAGGGAATTCGAGAGAATGCAAATGAAGGAGTCTGAGTCCATTAAAGAATACTCAAACAAGTTGATTGCGATTGCCGACAAGGCAAGAGCATTAGGAACTGATTTATCTGACAATAGATTGGTTCAGAAAATTCTGGTTTCAGTTCCTGAGAAGTATGAAGCAACCATTGCTTCCTTAGAAAATACCAAAGACCTCTCTAAACTCAAGGTGATAGAGTTAGTAAGTGTTTTGCAAGCACAAGAGCAGAGGAGGTTGATGAGGCAAGAAGGAAGCATTGAGGGGGCACTGAAAGTCAGAATGCAGCAGGGAGAAGGTGGAAGAGAGAAGAAGTGGAGAGGGAGAAAGGATAGTGGCAGCAATAGCTCAGATTATGCTGTAAAGGATGATGGAAGTGCAGGTTTCAGCAAGGGCAGTGCATGCATGCACTGTGGGAAGCATAATCATCCACACTTCAGATGCTGGAGAAGGCCAGATGTGAAGTGTAGAAGGTGTCATTTAATGGGGCACATAGAGAGATTCTGTAAGGGATCTCAACAGCAAGGAGGAGCACATGCTGCAGAAGGAGATCAACTCTTTGTGGCTACCTGTTTCTCATCAGTCACTCAATGTGACAGTTGGTTGGTTGATAGTGGGTGTACCAATCACATGACAGGTGACAATGAGTTGTTCAAGGACCTTGACAAGTCATTTAAGTCAAGGGTGAAGATAGGGAACGGTGAGTATCTAGAAGTGAAGGGGAAGGGCACAGTATCAATAGAGAGTTGTGCAGGAACCAAGTTGATTACTGAAGTGCTCTTAGTTCCTGAGATTGATCAAAACTTATTAAGTGTTGGTCAACTAGTAGAGAAGGGATTCAAAGTGTTATTTGAAGAAGGAAAGTGCCTTATTTTCGATTCCAATGGGAATAAGTTGTTCAAAATAAAAATGCAGCACAAGAGTTTCCTATTGGATCCACTCGAGAAGGAACAAATAGCTTTCAAGTGTCAAGTGAGTGACACTGAGCTGTGGCATAAGAGGTTGGGGCATTTTCATCCGAAGGGGTTGCAGTATTTGCAGAAGAATGAGATGGCAGTTGGAGTACCAGTTCTGGAGGAGCTGAAAGCAAACTGCAAAGCTTGTTTGACAGGAAAGCAAACGAGGCTGCCATTCAAGAAGTCAATTTGGAAAGCAACAGAGAAGTTGCAGCTCATCCACACTGACTTGTGTGGACCACAACCAACTCTCTCACTCAATGGTAGCAGGTATTTTATTATCTTTATTGATGATTATACCAGAATGTGTTGGATTTACTTCATGAAGCATAAGTCTGAAGTAGCTGAAGTGTTTCTGAAGTTTAAAAGATGGATTGAGAATCAGAGTGGTTGTCAGACTCAGGTGGTAAGGTCCGATAACGGGAATGAATACACGTCACAAAGGTTCAATACCTTTTGTGAAGAAGCTGGAATAGAGCATCAGCTCACTGTACCATATACTCCACAACAAAATGGAGTTAGTGAGAAGAAGAACAAGAGTATTATGGAGATGACAAGATGCATGTTGCATGAGAAGAACTTGTCAAAGGAGTTTTGGGCTGAAGCAGCAAATACATCAGTTTTTTTATTGAATAGACTACCTACAAGGGTATTGGAAAAGAAGACACCGTATGAAGTTTGGTTTAATACTAAATCAAAACTGGAAAATCTGAAGGTGTTTGGTTGTTTGTGCTTTTCTCATGTTCTACAGGTGGAGAGAGACACGTTGAGTGAAAAGGCAAAAGCAAGAATCTTTGTAGGCTACACCATGATGTCCAAAGCGTACAAGATCTATCAACCTCACAAAAAGAATATGGTGATTAGTAGGGATGTTCAATTCTTGGAGCATAAGGATTGGGGCTGGACAGAAGAAGCAGAGGTGAAGAAACAAGAAGTTTCTCTGGATCCTTATGAACTGGTTGATGATGCACCAGTTAAAGGGACTAGACTGCTGAGTGAGGTATATGAGAGAAGTAGTGTAGTTGTGTTTGGAGCAAGCTAGATGTTTGCAGCATTTGAGTTAGGAGGAGTATGTTAGTTAACTCAAAACTAAAGTCTATTTTTAGTAAATTGCTATATTTGAAGTTAGTGGGGTAAGTATTGATATATTTAGAGTTAGTGGAGTAAGTGGCTATTTTTGTGGAGTTAGAGTTAGTGGCTGTTTTTATGGAGTTAACTAAGCTACTTTTAGCATTTAGAAAGTGTATTTAAGATCAGATTTTATTGAATGAAAATGTAGTAGTTGCATTCCCATTTCTCTTCTCTCTTAGAAACAACAGATATATTAAAGAGGAAAAAACACAGAGGAATTCAAGAGGAAAGGTACAAAACCTACAAACAACCAGATTAGATTCATCTATTATTACAACTTCTTTTTTCCCAATGTCACAAGATGCTCTGCAATAAAAAATCAGACAGATCTCACATCAAGAAAAAAGGGTTTCATTCTTTTTAAGTAGCAGACATGTGCACATGTGCTAGAAGATCCAACACAACATAGAAAAAACTTCAAGCTGCTCTTACTAAATTTGCTTTACTCTTTTCACAACTAACTTACGAGCAAATACACTAGAAAACATGGCCTACAAACTGTCTGTTCCTTAATTCAAACTCTGCAGTTCTTTCAAGCAACTTGAATTGGGTGAGTGAAGTAAATGCAAAGCTTTATAAGCAATTGGAATTGCTGTGTAATAATCTGAGAGAAACCATGGTCAACAACAATAGTTGTTGAAGAACATTTATTTCTTGACAAGTTGCTGCTGAATGAGAGGGGCTTGAGGGTACAGCACCAAAAACTGTGGATCCCTTGGAATTTGTGGTGTTAAGAATTGATGAACTTGTGCTGGAGAGTTGAAAAAAGGAAGTGTCATTGAATGGTGATAGTAGCAAAGCAAATGGAAGTAATGGAAGTAATGGAAGATGGGGATTATACCTAGTGGATGTGTACTGACAAGCCATAGTACCTGAAAAAAAATAATGGTGGGAAAATAAATAAACAAGAAGACTTTATAGAAACAGAGTCAATCTATGAAGTTCTATGTCCCCAAACATCTTGCAGTTGCAGAAAGTTGTATTCCACTACAGCCCATTACAGCTTCAATAATTCACTTCACTTTATAGTCCTTACAGACACACCCAACCTTCTTCCTTCACCAACCCAACTTGGAAAAGGGGAAAAAGTTGGGGGTGGGGGGATGCAAAAGCTGAATTTTCTCCAAGGATTAGATTTGGGGTTCTGAGCATGAACTTTGAATTAAGAAAGGACTAATTTTTTTTTATATCCACACTTCCCATAGAAGGTTTTAAAAAGGTGAAAATGGACAAATAGAGTTGGTTCATAAAGTCTGTTCTTTATAGTATTTCCAAATCTTCTAGTTGTTCAGAAGGAGCTCTCAGTTAGCATTGCAACAATGTGGGTTCGGTTTCTATGGTAAGATTAAAACTCTTTGATTCTTTGGACTAGTTTTGAGAATCAGTTCAACCTTGTACCACTAAAGTATTTTTTTTTTCCGCTATTCATGCTTGCATGCAACTCGACTCTCACGGGACAACCGCCTGACACTAGGTAGGTGGCCACCATGGTTTGAACTCATTCCTTCTAAACCCTTTGTTATTTTCAAGGCTCTTATTAACAATTAGGCTAACTCATGATGGTTAAAAGTTTGCCTTATCTTGCTCTGCTCTCTCTTAGCCCCTCCCCCAAAAGGAAAAAAGAGAGAATGGTAAAAGAACACATTATTAGCCAGTAGGCAAAAAAAGAAACAACTTTTGAAGGAAGCAACATACTTGGGTCAGTGCTAGTAATGACAGCAGTCCCACCAAAGTTACAGCTATTTGGAACAGGATTCTTTTGATAGTAGCTATTGAAGGCGTAGGAGGCATGATCATGAATGGTGTTTGGGTTGTAACAACTTTGACCAGCTTGAATTGCTGAGCAATCAGTACCACCATAGCCACATGCGTAGTCTAGAGCAATTTGCAATGCCTTTTGGGATGAACTTTGACTAGCAATGCACCAACTAGCCCCTGACGACGGTGGAGATGATCTTTTCGGAGATTCCATCACCGGAGAATACGTGTCGGAGGTTGAAGTTGGATTGATAAATGGAGTTGATGCAGTGGGATTGGAAAGAATTATTGTGGGAACGGTTGTTATAGGGGTGGTGATATCCCTTTGAGTGGTGGAAACTGGGGAGGAACTGAATTTCTGATTTTCATGGTTTAGCTCACTTGTGTGTCCTGTTATTTTGGATACCAGAAACAAAATTTAAGCTTTTTTTTTTCTCCCCCCAAATTGTTGTTTTAGAAATAAAAATAAACTCTTCCTGAACATTGAATTGGGAAACAAAACAACATAAACCTTGATGAAGACACAGAAAAGCTCAGTTGAAATTCACCATCATTAGAATAGCAAGTGCAGTGAAAATAAAAGTTGCTCAAGTTCATGTTCATATTAGCTTGGAAGAATCTAGCAAGCCCTGCAGACACTTGTTTGAGCATATCATAGAAAGATCCTAGACCAATCTGAGTGAAGCTTCATATACCAGATGATTTCCTATAAAATCTCTCTGTCCTAAAATGCTTAGCCAACAAGATCAAAATGGTCTATTATATATGATCCTAAACTCCAAGATACTAGAATTTAAAAGTAATTTGAAATTCAGTAGCAATCATACACGACAACTCAGAACAGTTATTCCCGGAAGATGAGAAATATAGTCTTCAATTTGTTCACTTCTGGAAAAAGCAAGCACATTTGTAACAGATAAATATGGCCATAAAAGAAGACAATTTTGAATAATATGACAGAGAACAGTAAAACAATTAATGGGCTTTTAAGGTTTTGTAGTGGATGAGAGATGAAGATGTACATGCTTTGACTCTAGAAAGGAAAGAAAATTCAATTGGAAAGCCATTAAATGCCTATAATTAAATTATATGCATAGTCGGTTTAATCATAATATAGACTAAAAATGTACAGAAGAAATGAATAATCAGTCACCTGAATAGAGAAAATGACCAAGTATGAGGAATATTAGCAATCTGTTCCTCATCCTCCCACTTGTAGATGATAGATTCCTTAGTTACCAAGAGCTGCTTTTTTCCTGGTTTAAATACAGAGAGTTGGACATGAATTGATGATATAGACTTATAGTTGAGTGGCATCATTACCTTGTCGGAAAGTTGAAGACTTTACACTGTAAAATATCCATTTCGAAAGTACAAGTGCTCCCTTTTTCTTTGGGTGGAGAGAGAGAGTAGACATAGGGGTGTAGGGGGTGCGAGCAAATGAGAAACAGAGGAAGGAAAAGAGAGGGAAATGTGGGGGAAGCCCGAGGACTATTAACAAAGAGAAAATATAAAGAAAGATATGATTGAAATTTACTACTTTCTTTAATACTGATCATTGTTGTTGTAATGATGGTTATGATATGTTTTCTTTCTTTCCCCTTCTCCTTTCTGGCCACTCCAGCGTGGATTCATTAAAATGGGTTTATCTTTCCCTGCCTAATTATTTCCTTCTGATCCCACAATCTTGACGAACTACAGTACAATTGATTAATGACAATCTTATTCAATGGGTCACCACTGAATCTTGGTTTGACTTAAATATCCCCTGCTAAATATAGCACAAGTCCAAGGTAGTTGAAGAAAATTCAGTTAAATCATTAAACGTGACAAGAATGTTCATATATATATAGTCTTGAGATGATTTGAACCTTGAACCTTTTGGCCGAGAATGTATGACTTAATCAGTTCAGCTATCCTCAAGTTAGCATATATAAACCATCTTTGATCAACTCAAAACAGTCCAAATCCCCAAAAATAGCTAGAGAGTTTTTTAGGACAGCAATATTTTGAAATTCCAACCAGAGCATGATATTCCAAACAGAACCCAAGTAGAAAAAGTACTGCGCATTTTGAATTGGAAGTCCTCAATTCAGGTCCAGACCAAGACAAAAGTTTCAAAACAAAAATGGTGAAGGTGAAAATGATTATAAAGAGGAAAGTCTAAAAGTGAATCCTAAGCTTGCAATTTGCACTATAGCTGGATTAGAAAGATACAATACCCATGGCCCACTTCTTTATTGGGTGGATGGTGGCCCTGCCTTAGATTGGAATTGGATGACCGAGTTTCTGCCGTGGTCACAAAAAAATTATTCAATGACACCACAATTTCTTAATAATGGATGTATATTTCAAAATGTGTTTGTTCTTAATAACCATCAAATACAAAATCGAAATAGTCTTCCATACATCCAAACCATAACAAGAGGCTTCTCTGACAGCTCAAACCCTCAAATGACTCTCTCTCTTTTCATCGACATGTTGGTTTCTTCACAAGTAGAACCGCAGAGATTGACTTACCCATCAAATTGGACTCGCCCATGACGGAGCTCAGCTTCATGGGAGGATAATAAAGCTAGGGCTTCAATTTGATCTATTTATCAAAAACACAATTTTGCACATGTATGCTAACTGTGGGTTTCTGAATGAAGTGCGCCGAATCTTTAACCAAGAAATGGAATTCGATGTTGTTGCCTAGAATTCCATGATTATGGGTCTGGCTAAATGTGGGGAAATTGGTGAGTCGAGGAAAGTGTTCGACAAAATGCCTGTAAGAAAATCTCTTGGAATGCAATGATTGGTGGGTATGTTAGAAATGGGATGTTCAAACTTCAAAGAAGCCCTGAAGCTGTTTGTCAAAATGCAAGAATAAAAAATCCAGCCTAGTGAGTTTACAATGGTGAGTTTGTTGAATGCTTCAGCTCAAATTGGAGCACTTAAGTAAGGGGAATGGATTCGTGAATACATAAAGAAAACAATCTAGAGTTGAATTCCATTGTAGTTACAACAATCATAGGCATGTATTGCAAATGTAGTAGCATAAGGAATGCACTTAAAGTGTTTGAGAAAATACCCAACAGAGGATTATCAAGTTGGAACTCCATGATCCAGCCTAGTGAGTTTACAATGGTGAGTTTGTTGAATGCTTCAGCTCAAATTGGAGCACTTAAGTAAGGGGAATGGATTCGTGAATACATAAAGAAAACAATCTAGAGTTGAATTCCGTTGTAGTTACAACAATCATAGGCATGTATTGCAAATGTAGTAGCATAAGGAATGCACTTAAAGTGTTTGAGAAAATACCCAACAGAGGATTATCAAGTTGGAACTCCATGATCCAGCCTAGTGAGTTTACAATGGTGAGTTTGTTGAATGCTTCAGCTCAAATTGGAGCACTTAAGTAAGGGGAATGGATTCGTGAATACATAAAGAAAACAATCTAGAGTTGAATTCCATTGTAGTTACAACAATCATAGGCATGTATTGCAAATGTAGTAGCATAAGGAATGCACTTAAAGTGTTTGAGAAAATACCCAACAGAGGATTATCAAGTTGGAACTCCATGATCTTTGGCCTGGCAGTGAATGACTGCGAAAACGAAGCAATTTTGTTATTCAAAATGCTGGAATCTTCAAGTCTTAAACCAGATTTTGTAAGCTTTATGGCTGTATTGACTATTGACAGCTTGTAATCACGCTGCAATGGTGGATGAAGGCAGGGGATTTTTCTCACTGATGACGAACACATACAGAATTTAGGGAAATTGCAAAAGTAACCTGTCACCAAAAAAACTTTAACAAAATTGACCTGTTTTTAGATTCTTTTAATGTTTTAACCTATTTGAGGCTTTCTAAAGTGTGAAGTTTCTTCTTTACGTTGACTTAAGAAACTTCATTTGTTTTTTGGGAAATTGCATAAATTGACCCGTGATAGCAAAACTTTAACAAAAATGACCCGTCTCCCACAAAATAATAAAACTGACCGGTTTGAGGGTAAGGGGGTGTAAAATTATACATCTGCCCTTCACTTAAGGAAACTCAAATGTAAGTACTAAGTACCTTGTCATATCGCACAGATCAAGAAGAAGAACGATAGGTTGTACGATCACATCTCATAGGTTGTGCGATCTGTTGTGAGATCACATCTCGTAGGTTGTGAGATGCGATCCCACAGGTTGTGCGATGCGATCTCACAACCTATGAGATCGCACAACCTATACGCTCTGTCGTTCTTCTTCTTGCGATTTTAGGACTGTGAGATAGAAAACTGGAAATCCTTACAAAACTTGACTTGATCTGTGCGATATGACAAGGTACTTACATTTGGGTTTCCTTAAGTGAAGGGCTGATGTATAATTTCACACCCTTTTACCCTCAAACCGGTCAGTTTTATTATTTTGTGGAAGACGGGTCATTTTTGTTAAAGTTTTGCTATACAGGTCAATGTATGCAATTTCCCTTGTTTTTTCTCTTTCTTTTTTCCTTGTTTTTTTTTATTATCTTTGAGCACTAATCATCAATCTTCAACGCCTTCGCCACGTTCATCTACAATCGGTTACAGATATTTTTCAATGGAAAGATCAAACAAACTATCTCCTAACATGTAGAACTGAAAAATTTACATGGAATAAAAAAAAAATCTTCCAATTTGGTCAACTAGGCTCAAAGTTATGACATTTTAAAGTTTAAATTAATTTCATTCGACTTTACGGAGATTAAAACGCAAGATACTTCAATATTTTGCCCAGTTTATAAACATGGTTGTAAAGAACGTGAAAAACCGTATGAAGACGAGTGGTCATTTAGCTAAAACGGAGTTGTATCGAAAGAGATACGTTGTTCGGAAGAATGGACTGTGCGATCGCATAGCGTGTGCCATCGCGTAGCGTGTGCGATCCCGCCATCGCGTAGCGTGTGCGATTCTGCATCTATCTTCCGAAGATCATATCTCCTTCAATACAACTCCGTTTTGACTAAATGACCACTTGTTTTCATACGTTTTTTCACGTTCTTTACAACCATGCTTATAAATTGAGCAAAATATTTAAGTATATTGAGTTTTAATCTCGGTAAAGTCAAATGGATTTAATTTAAACCCTAAAATGTCATAACTTTGAGTTCAGTTGGCCAAATTGAAAGATTTTTTTTTTGTATTCCATGTAACTTTTCGAGTTCTACATGTTAGGAGATAGTTTGTTTGATCCTTCCATCGAAAAAATGTATGTAGTCAATGCTCCCGAAGCTTGATGATTAGTGCCTAAAGAGAAATAAAAAATGCAGAAGGAAAGAAGAAAGAGAAAAAAAATGGTGTTTCTTTAAGTCAAAGGTAAATAGGAAACTTCACACTTCAAAAAGCATCCAACAGGTTAAAACCTTAAAAAAATCTATAGACGGGTCAATTTTGTTAAAGTTTTGGCTGAGAGGTTACTTTTTGCAATTTCCTCCCAGAATTTAATGGTGGACATGTGTTGACCGAACTGGGTTTCTTGACTTAACAGAGAATCTCATAAAAACCATTCCGATTGAAGTAGATTCAAAACCGAATCGGGGTTCGATTTTAACCATGGTATCAAATCGACCCGCCTCGACTCAGGATTGCCCTAGGGTTTAGGGTTTAGGAGCAATTCGAAAAAAAAAAATTGGCCCAAAAATTTGGGATATTTTAGCTTCATAATCCCAATAATAGAAAGGACAATGTTAGTGGCTAGAATGTGAAAAGGACCAATTGCCTTCATTGTCAATCAAACTTCAACGTGGAGGAAGATTGGGGAAACAAGTTCAAACAATTTTTTTTTACCTATTTCATCTATCAAAATTTAATAAAAAAGTGTAAAACTGAAATTTTGTCACAGTATGTAAATTCATAATTATTCAAATAATTATGGACTCCGGACATAAACAAGTTTATGAAAAAACTGAGGTGATAATTTTTTTTTATGAAATAAGTTTTTTTTTTTAAGGGTATTTTAATTAATACGAGGATTGAACCTATAACCTCTTAGTCATGAGCACAACTTTATGCCAATTGAGCTATGCTCGGTTTGATATGAAATAAGTTTTTAATTTATACCAAAGCAATTATTTGAATTGTCAATATGAGCATAACTCAACCAACATGGTATGATTTTTTGAATTGAGAGGATTGTATCCACCGGTGAAAAATTTGAATTTTACATTTTTCATTCCATTTTGAAAGGTATAGATAAAAAAAAATGTATTGTATTTAATGAAAAGAGCCGTAAATGTAATTTTACAAACTTTGTTCATATTTTTTTTTGTCTTTCTCATAGCACATTAATCAAAGAGTCAACCTTTTATCGACGGTTTACACACGAAGAAAAGTATGAGACTTATCAACGGTTTTTACTTCGTACCGAAATGTTGTAACACTGTGGCTCACGACCTAACTGACCATGCTCAAAGAACACATACCTTAGAAATTTGGATAGAAGAAGTTCTTCCGTGGACGATCAACTTTGTCCTATCTGATTTATCATCCATTCCCGTTTTAACTGATGATTGGTTCGGTTTTGCTGATTTTTACTCTTTGTAAAAAAAAATAAATAATAATAAATAATAATAAATAAATAAATGTCTAAAAATAAATGTTTTTTTTTATAAAATGCGTTTGTTTTCCAAGTGTAAAACTTTTGGGCATTTTTTCGAATTGCCCATGAGTTAGGGTTCCTTTGCGCGAGCTCCAGCCTCCTCTACGTTTCTCACGCCACCAAACCGATTTGGTCTCTCTCTCACGCCGTCGGGCTCTGTCGAACGCCGGCGTCGGCCTCTTTCGCACGGAATTCCCATTCTATGCTTTTCGAGTAAACTTCTTGCCTTTAAACAACTCTCATGTCTAATTTCTTCCGACCATTACGTTTTTGGTTTTTCCAATTATATTCACCAGGTTACTTTGTTGGTATTGCTTTCTTGCACATTTGGTTGTGCACACTTTCTGACAATGGCAGAGTTAGACTTTCATAAATTTGAAAAAATTCCTAAGTTTTATATGAAAGTAGATTGCAGTCGCTTGATATTCTGCATTCTTCAAATAAACAGGCTGAGATGTGTTTCTGTTTGTCAACTTAGAGTTCAAAATGGTCTTTTCTGATAGTTTCTTGATCGTATTCCTTTAAAAAGTTTTGGGTTCTATTATTTATGAAGAACAAAGCATTCACTACGAACAAAGTTTTTTTTTTTTTTTTTGACAACATGTTAGGTTGCGTGATTGAACCTAGGACCTCATGGTCACTAGGCGATACATCATGTTGAACTCACTCCGAACAAAGTTCTTGTCAATTACATTACAGGCACTTGGGCCATAATTTTTCTATGTACTAGATAGTTTCTGGTTCCTTGGGATTATTGTATATATATATATATATATATATATATTCTGCTGTTTGTTCCCCCTCTTGCAATTATATTTCACACTTGGTATATCTCCAATTTTTCTTGACTCTTTTCTATTATGAATGCTTTCAGATAGCTCGTTTCTCATCTTTTTTGAAGCTCAATCAAAGAAACAACAAAGAAAGTGAAGCTAACTAGAGCACTACAATGTTTTTATTCTTCCGCTCTTGCTCAGGATCTCTCCATCAGTCCCAACAGCAACACCGCATTTTCCAGATACACATTCGAACGTATGTAGACGGCACAATTAAATGGGTTCGAGATCGTGGTCTTGATCATGCTGTTGAGAGAGAGAAGAACCTTCTGCCAGTGATGAACATAAAAGATTTTATAAAGTCAGAACCGTCCAAGTCTGTCCCAGTTTCCATCATAACTCAGAAGAGGGATGTTCTAAGAATTCCAACGCGTCCCATTGAGTTGATCAGAAAATATCCCTCTATTTTTGAAGAATTTCTCCCTGGGGGGATTGGCATTCAACCACATGTACGGCTAACCTCTAAAGTCCTTGAACTTGATGCTGAAGAGCAGTTAACGTATCAAGGTGAAACTTGTAGACAACAAGCTGCAGATCGACTAGTGAAGCTCTTAATGCTCTCAAGAGTCCATAAAATACCTCTAAGTATCATTGATCAATTGAAATGGGACTTGGGTCTTCCTAAAGATTACGTGCAAAGTATAGTTCCTGATTTTCCAGATTACTTCAAAGTAGGACACCAAAATTTTGCATCTGGATCAGGAGATATGCGAGTGTTGGAATTGGTATGTTGGAACAATGAATTGGCCACTTCAGTTTTAGAGAAGATGGCTACAAAAGTAAAACCAGACACTTCGAAGGTAACACCTATTACTTTTCCTTTGAAACTCTCAAACGGGTTTGTGATGGATAAGAAGTTCAAGAAGTGGGTGGATGAGTGGCAAAAGCTACCTTACATTTCTCCGTATGAAAATGCATCACATCTCTCTCCTAACAGTGATGAATCTGATAAGTGGACTGTTGCGATTTTACACGAGCTTCTTCATATGTTTGTCACGAAGAAGACTGAGAAGGAAAATATATTGTGCATTGGTGAGTACTTTGGTCTTCGGTCAAGGTTTAAGAGAGCATTGCTTCACCATCCAGGGATATTCTACCTATCGAGTAAGGCTGAAACTTACACAGTTGTCTTACAAGAAGGGTATAAAAGGGGTTCCGTAATTGGGAGTAGCCCCTTGATGAACATTAGAAACATGTACCTTCACCTTATGAACACAGTGAAGGAAGACAGTAAAACAACAAGCGAGCATAGTGGTACTCGTCAACAGAAGCAAAAACAGAAAGAAGGGTCAGATGATGGATCTGGGAAAAAGAATGAAGCTGAATTATTGGACTCCTCGGATGATGAAGATGATGATGAAGATGAAGATGAAGATGAAGATGAAGATGATAGTATTAATCATAATGAAGATGCTAGTAGTAACCATAACGTACATGTCGATCGAAAAGAGGATGGACATAAGAGACATGTTGACGTTGGTGCTGATCGAAAAGAGGATGGACGTAAGAGACATGTTGATTTCAAAGAAAATGCCGATAGAAACAGGGTGAGATCATCGAAGAGAATGAACTTAACTACGAAAAGACCTTCTAAGGATGTTAAAAGAGAGAGGTCATACCCGGTGAGGACGAGGACAAAGGTTTAACCTAGTTTTGCTTGAGGAATAGACGTTGAATATCATAGGGAACGGAAAATGAAACCTCTGATATGAAAAGAGTAACACTTGGTTCTTTGGTCTCTTTAAATTATTACATTGGTTGATGATTTTGAGTAATGATTTGATTGAGCAATTGATTTAGTAACAAAAAGAATTGGTCTCATTTCCTTCACTTTGGGTTGGTAAGTTGTATTCATTCACTTTCAATTCAAGTATGACCTTTCCCAGTTTAAATGGCATGGATGGGAGGCCATATTCTTCCAATTGTACATAGAAAATGAACAGCAAAATTGCATTATCTTCACAGTTTAAATTCCCTTGCATATTATGTAATGCATTTCTTTCTTCTGTGATTGGATCATTTGCTCCATGGTTGCGGTTCCTGCATATGTCCTTTTTTCTTATAGTTTCTTAGTTTTCATCATCTTGCAAAAATTCAAGAACCCATTTACAAATTGGCTGTTTAATCTAGTAATTTTAGGATGTTTCCTGGATGACATTTACCTGAAGCCATAATTGATGGAAGAACATGAGAATTGCTCAACATATGTGAATAATATTTTAGAATTACAGTTAGGAATCCTCCATGGTATTCATCACATTCTCTCGAGAATTAAAAATTACATAAGTAATTTGATTTTGCTTTTTCAATGACACTACCCATCTTATACCACTACTATTTGGTTTTTTAAAAAATAATGGAAAAGAAGACTTGAGGATTCGATTCCTAACAATGTAGACCAATATGTTATGAAGGCATTGGATTAATCCCAGAATTTTTGTGGTTGAAGTTAGTATTTTGTGGATCACAAACTAATGAATTGTATAAAATATTAAAATTTTAACTGAGCGTATGGAGATTTGAACTTTCGGCCTCAATTACCTATGAGTGGAGCTCACCTCACCTTAGCAGTGGTGATTAACCTGTAACAATTGAGTTATGTATTACTTGCAACTGGGGAAAATTGTTTAGAATGTGAAAGGTGTCTTGCATCAAGCGATCAAAAAGTAGAGACAAAATTACAAAAATAATGCTTCTTATAAACGTGCTCTAGAGCCCAGTATTAAGTGATGCTCGCATTTGCCAACTTGAAACTTGAGACTCTGTCAACATAAATTTAGAACACCCTTTATTAGATTGTCAGCAATTTAAGATTTCACGTCGAAGCGTCGATCTTAGAACAATATGAAAGTTAAATGATAATCAAAATGGTGATGAATATGTTACCTCTTTCTGATAAGCCGGATGCTATCTTGAAGTTCCATTATTTGCTGCACTCTTAAATTTTTTTGTTTGTCCTCACCATTTAATAGGACTGTTGAAGCCCTCAGCACGGTATCGAGTTCATCTTCAATTATGTTTAGCTGTTTGCCCAGCTTTTCCATGAAGTCCTCATAAGATGATGTTCCCTTCATACTGTTTACTATTTCATCTTCACTCCCTAAATCAGTGCATGGAAGGGCCTCTTGCTCTCTGTCATTAGCTATTCTTGCATGATCCTCCCCACTGGGCTGCAAATCTTGATATTCAGGGAACTTTACATCTTTAGATTCGATATTGGTTTCTTTTGAATCTTTTGCAGCTCCCTGCTCGGAAGAGGCAATTCGAACGGGACTTGAAGCATCTTCGGTGGTCATTGTCAGATCCGAATCAATATTCCCGATTAGCTGATTCTCTTTCACGTATATTGCCTGAGAAAATCAAGTGGTTTCTTTTTCACTGCTAAAACTGAATAACAGATTCTTGGATATTATGAACCAGATTAGAAAACTGTTTGAAACAAAAAGGAAGAGTGGGGAACAGTATTACCCAAAACCTTCTATTTGCAATCTCGCGCTGCTGTATCCATGGACAAACTGTGCTCATTCTTTACAAGTTAAACACGAAATGCACCAATGAATTGAATATGTGGCTAACACCATTGTCCTGCTCGTCCTTACTCATGTTCACCATGACCTCGTCACAAGGATACCCATTAAAGTATTCCCCTCCAAATTTAAGCATCAGCTAGTTTCCAGTCATTTTTTGAGTTCAACAACACTTGGGGTGGGGGATTCAAACTTTTAACCTCTTCGTCGAGTATATATGTCTAAATCAGTTGAGCTATGCCCAAGTTTGCAACTTTTCGTGCATTAGAACAAAACTAACAATGGTATACTATCATACTATTACAAGCATCACTGATCCTATGTGCCTTAGTCGAGATAACCCACTTTTGTGTTGGGGATTGATTTGGCTCCACTTTCTCAACATTCTGAAATCACCCTTAATCAGGGCCCTTTTGCAACCAGACTAACTCGAACAAATAAGTCCAACAATTTATCATATAGGGCATAGCGATTACTAAAACCTCCACCAAATCAATATCACTTGCGTAAATACAAGTAAAACATGAATGTGCAGAAATTCACTACATAAATATACTGCTCGGTACGCTTATTATTTCGTTTTACCTCATTAAGCTTTGCTGACAGTTCATCAAACAACTCGATTCGACTCTTCGACTTCTCCAAGGCTTGCATTACCTTCTTCTTCTGGAAAAGTAGATCTCTCGCGTCATTTTCCTTCCCTGATCGTACGCTAATAGCAGCCTGTCGCCGTAGCTTCTCAGCTGCCTCAGATAATCTCAAAAGTCTCAATCTCGCATTGTTCGCTGAATCAACCACAATTTCATTCCAAAATCAGGTCATTGAGGCAGAGAAAACACTAACTTCAAATGTATTGGAGCTAGAAAAATAGCTAATCAATTTCCACGGCCAACAATGAACGTTGCTATGGTCACTCATTACCATTTTCCAATTCAACCTTACACGAATCAAAAACTTTCTAAAACGAAATCAAGAGCAATGGGAATGAAATTTGAATCTAATTTGGCTAAAATGATAGAAAGTAATTGCGGCAGTATAGTTGGGAACAGACCTTTGATTCTTGTGGTCTCTGCTTCAGAATGAAGGTGACTGAGTTCTTCGCGTAGCTGTTCTGTGCTGAGGTTGGAAGAGGCGCGTATTGGCTTCAACAGAGGTCGCAGGGGAAGAACCTTAGCTATGGCGGATGCAGAGTTCAATATCATCTCCGTTTCTCGTTCGTCTTCCTGAATGCTAGCAGTTGCAGGCGAACTTTGTCAGAAATTAGCTTTAATTTTGGAAGAAACAATATTATCTAAAAAAGGCCGACAAAATTAAGCCCATGGACCGTAAAAGGCCCAAATTTTGACCGTGCCTGGTCCACGTTATGTGGCCCAAATGAGGTAAGAAAAAGAATGTCTAAAAGAGAAATGAAAACAAGAAAAAATGTATAACCTACTTAGATTTTAGAATAATTAGCAATTCAATATACACAAAATGTACACAATTACCCCTTATATTTTTTACAATTTAAAAATTAAATAAAATAGTGCTTTAAAAAATGAAATAGTTTGAAGGAGAAAGAGAAGTAGGTGATGAGAAGATAACATAGACTTTAAAAGCAAAATAAAATATTTGACAACTCAACAGTAACATTTATACATTGACCTTAAGAAACTAAATTGGGCGGCACTGTATACGTGATTTAGTTGCTACACATATGTCTACCCCCGTCTAATTGTATACAAGGAGGTATACATCGAATTTAAAAGCCGTCAGAAGTTTGGCCAACCACCGTAAGCCATTGGTGTGATGGATGAGTAAATGTTGCATGTGGCAAACGATGACTCCGTGAGCTTTCTCAAGACCATTTTCATGATGAATTTAGGCGTTCGAAATTTGTAACGCCCTTCAACAATCCACCACTTCTGCTACAAGTTGTATACAATCGGCTAACCTAGGCGATTCGTCTCTCCGGAAACACGTATACATGCATCTGACGAGAGAAGACCGGGGCATTGTACGTTGCGTTGTGTCCTTTCTCTATCCAAGTGTTCGTCGGAGTGACGCTTCCCAAACTCAATGTCGGTCTGTCCTCCCTTCCTCCGTCAGGTTCCGTTTCGTCCTCTGGTTTTAGACCAAAAATTATGAGGTTCGAGGTCCTTTTGTTCGGGGGATTCAGGTATAAACATTTAAGGTTTAAGATTTCGAAAAATCCAATATACGAATTTCGCTCCGTCAGGTTCCGTTTCATCCTCTGGTTTTAGAACGAAAATGATAAGGTTCGAGGTCCTTTTGTTCGGGGGATTCAGGTATAAACATTTAAGGTTTAAGATTTCGAAAAATCCAATATACGAATTTCAAATTGCATGAAATAATATTTAGGGTAGTTAGAGAGATGAATATGGTTTATCTCCAAAGATTTGGAAACAAAGTGGGGTAACCCTTCCTTTAGGATTCGGTTGAACCTTCAAGATTTTAAAAAATGCACGGTTATAGGAAAAAATGAAATGTTTTTTTTGGGATTCGGTTGAGCCTCCAAGATTTTAAAAATAGGAAAAGATGAAAAGTTCATAAAGATGTATTGAACTTAAATAGTAGGGTTTTTTGGGATTCAGTTGAGCCTCCAAAATTTTAAAAATAGGAAAAGATGAAAGGTGTCTACTGATTGAACCTAAATAGTAGGGTGGGAATGAATGATTTGTTTGCTATTTTTAGGATTTGCACATCTGAAATATACTAGTCACCCTAGTCAATGTGGTCGAGTATGTTCTTGTATATACCAATAGAGGCCGCGTATGGATGCACCATTACGAAGGTATATCCGCAAGTATATATCACCGGCCACATATAACGAAAATTGGAATTAAAGGAAACCAAACACCTCACCCAAAAATATTCTGGTCTCCAATCATTTTATTTTAAAATTCTGAATTGTAAATTAAGAAAGAGGTAACAAGTAGTAGAGTTATAATGGAGAAAAAAAATTAACAACCCTCCCCTTATAATCACTCTAGACATGGAGCGGAAAGCATTCCAACTTTTAAACATTTTCCATTTCCCCCTTTAAAATTAGACTTCTTCTTAATTTCCCTCAACGAAGGGATTGGTACAACCCATGATTAAATGCTTGAAGATGTGCAATAGCTTGTTGAAAAATAGTTTGTATTTATTTAATCCATAAACTTTCAAAAATATTTAATAGGTTTATAATTTTTTTAATTTTGAGTCTAATATGTCTCTAAACTTTTAATTTTTGTGTCTAATAAATTTCTGACATTTTTTTTTTAATTGATCTATTAAATATAAATTTAAATTTTATGTCTCATGAAACCTGAAACCCTAAAGCTCGCATACTCCATGGTTTTTCTTTATAAGAAGAAAGAAAATTTTATCTTCTAATTTATTTATATATATACTTTAAAATTTTATTGTGGAACTATAGATTAATGGTTGTGTAACTTTTCAATCACGCATCCATAAAAAGTTAAATTATAAGTTTAGTTCTTAAATTTTTTGTGTCTGGTTCACATTTCAATAAAAATTCAATCAATAGTCTTTTTTTAGGTCAACAATTGTAGAGTGGTGATCGAATCATCAACTTTTGGGAGGATAATTGATGATAATTGATCTATTACAAAGGTTTTATATATATTTTTTTTTGACAATATATGAGAGTGTGAGATTGAACCTAAGACCAAGACCTTTTGATCACTAGTCGATACATCATGTCAATTAAGTTATGTTCCACTTACAAAGGTCTTTATCTACTTATATGTATCATACTTATATTTGATGAGAAGGTTGTTTAGGAAAAGTCGTTTTAGCAATTGTTGCTGAATTTGGTAGAATGAGGCCATCACGAGTTTGGCCCACAGATAGAAGACTTGAGGCCCATGATGTGATCCAAAGCCAATCGGAGATATTAGCCCATACCAACCTAACCAAACCAAACCAAACCAAACCAAACCAACAACGACTTCTTTTTCTCTCTATTTATTTATTATATAATTTTTTAATTTCCCATTCTTGTCTTGGGAACCAAACTCATTTCCTCTCTCTTTGAATCACAACACGCCTAAAAACTAAAAGCAGCAATTTACGGACAAATATTTGACCCTAAATTTGTTCATATTACTTTATACTTTCAATTTAAACTACTTGATACAGATAGATTTACTATTATTACTGACTTCTATTAATAATAGACTATTATTAGTGACAAAAATCTATAAAAAGTTAAGGTGATCAGCGGTAGACTTCTATCCGTCATAACATATCAACGATATAAATTGTCATATTCGCAAAATTTTTAAAAACATGTTATATTTTTAATTATGTTATTCTAAATTGACATCGGTTACAATTTCCCCTTTGAATTTGGTAACATTTTAGATTTTATTCTACTTTATAAAATGGTTTAGTTTTTATATTATAAAAAAACATAACCATCAATTCTTTGTTTATAGCTCATATTAGATAAGATACCTATTATTTTTTTTCAAAATCGAAGATTTGATGTCTTTCATTTTATATTTATTTAAATAATAATAAAAACAAAGAAACATAATAAAGAATCTCTAACCTTAAATGTTTGGTTATCATTGAGCTAAACAAAATAATTGAATCATATTGAATTAATCGAAGTCAATTAGCTTAATATCTTTGTCCATGTTATTTTCCATTCGAACTTTTATTGATAATAATACTTCAAAATGTTAATCTTTATATTTATAAAAATATTTTTACAAATATAAATATTAAAACATTAAAAAAAAAAAAATAATAATAATAATGATATATATTTGAACCAAAGTCAAATATATGTTAATTTAAGCCTAACTTAATAGATAAAATATTTATTATGGTAGTAAAAGTCATTAGTTTCATCTCTCTTCCCACAATAGTTAAACTATTAACAAAAATTAGCAAATATAAATAAAACAAATTAAGGTCTAAAAAGCCACCCTCACTCGGTCAACTCTCTCCAATAGTTAAACTATTGCTTTTTTTTTTGTAACAATTCTCATCTCCAACAAAAGTAACTATTTATTTAATCTCTCTCGTAATTCATTAAAATGTCTTGATTGGCGGAGCATCTGTCTCACTTCATTCATATTTCTAGAGGCATCATTATGCATTCATTGAAATTAAAACTTTTTTTAATATATTTGTAGATAGATTATAATAATAATAATAATAATTTTTTTTTTTTTTTTTTTTTTTAAAGATTCAAACTTCAGATTTCATAATCGAAAATACATCTTTATGCTAATTGGACTCTATCAATTTAACAATTTCTTCTCTTATTAATTTAAACGCTTTGATGTTTAATTATAGACAATCAATTTATTATAAACTTTATAATAGTGTTTTTTTTTCTTCTAACTTTTTCTAACCAAATTTTTTGGTTTTGGGATATGTATTATAAACTCAAGTGCACCTCGAATTTCAATTTTAATTAATGGATCCGAGATTCGTCATTATCTAATAATGAGGACGACAATAATAAAGATAGAGGAAAATAATTCATAAATAATTTTATCTTACTTTATTAATTTCTTTAATCTCATTGATCGTAATAACTTAATTATACACATAACGAATTAAGCTAGTGATTTTGATCATATACATAACGAATTAAGCTGGTAATTTTAATATATTTATTGTATAAGAGACTAGCTAGGATATGAACTTAAAAAAAAAAAGCAAAAAACAAACGAGGTAAGATATATCATATATTAAGCAAAATTTTAACAAAGAGTGGTCAACTTGAATTATTGATTGATTAAGCAAATTTTATTTGTGTTGTAATTTACCATCATTCATATTACAGGGTGTCCTTCACATTTTCTGGTTAGCTTAAAAACTTGCCACATATTCATTCACAAATAAATAAATATATATAAGGGCTGGTTGCACAAATAGCAATCAGGCCCAAACTAATTGCAAAATTAGCAAACTTTAAAATGTTTTGCAAATATGGCAAAAAAACCCGTTTCTATCACTGATAGACTTTATTATATCACTGATAGACTTCTATCAGTGATAGACTATTATCTCTGATAGACTATTATCACTGACAAAAATCTATAAAAAGCTGAGGTGATCAGCGATAGACTTCTATCAGTCATAAGATATCCGCGATAGAAATTGCTATATCTGCAAAATTTTTAAAAACATGCTATATTTGTAAACAATAAGTCTTAAATTGTCATTTACTACAATTTTCCTATATATAATATATATATTAGTACAATCTTGAAATCTACCCGCTCAAACTTATTAGTTCAGATCTTTATGGCAATTGAACTATAAGAAAAATAAATATCGCTATTTTACTAAATAATTTAATAATATAATATCCAATTTGAGAAGACAACGGAGTGTTTTTTTTTAACCCACTAGGCACTAATTATATAGAAATAGTAATTACTAGAAAAAAAAATATTACGGTGTTTGGATGTTAGGAAGTTAGGTTAATATTTATATACTATAATACTAATTAAATAGGGATTAGGTGAATTGTATGATGGTATTAAACAAGACTCGAAATTGAGAAGACTGTTTCGGCCTAACATGGCCGTGAGATTACCACTTTTAATGATTTGTTCAAACACGTCAAGTTAGAAATAGAAATACTTTATACTTCAATTCTTATTTTTAAAGTATTAGCTACTTTTCTTTCAATCCTAGATCACCTCAATTATATAGAATACTGAATTGCTCGTTTAATTATTATAATTAATTATAATTTTTATTCGTAATCAATAAATTTGTTTACTATCAATTTCTTTGTTTTAAATATAATATCTTACATAATTTTTTTTTTAAAAATATTTAATTAATGCAGGTAGAGGGATCGAATTTCTGACGTCATTATAGTTCACACTTATGTCAGTTGAGTTATGTTCAGGTTAGTTGAAGTTAGTTGAGTTATGTCCAGGTTGGTTGAAATTCTTAACTTGATAGATTAAATTTAATCTATATATTTTCCAAAAGATTTGTGATTCGGGTTTTTTTTTTAAATCAGATTTTTATTGTTGTTGTTTAATTATGCAGTTAGGATGGCTTATTTAAAATATATATATAGGTGACCAATGGTTTAAAATTTATTGATTGAATTGAAATGTGTGAACTTCAACTATTTTTTCCAATTATATTTGATTTAAGTGAAATTTTTGGATTCAAAATTAAAAATCCTGGATATTTTGTCTCAGCTAACAATTATTCATATTAGCTGGGATTATATCCTTAATATTATAAGTAATTTGAAGTTTTTGCATATGTTCCATATTTTCTTTTTTGCAAAGCATATGTTTCATATTTACACAGAGTTTGGTGACATATTTTTGTTTTGTTACACACAATTAATCGAAATACACCAAAAATGTCAACTAAATCATGCTATAGAGATACCTCTTTATTGATGACCGATCCTTGTTTTTAACCTTATTAGACCACTCCAAAAAATCTATGCCTACATTTCATTAATTATATTTTTCTTGAAAGGAATTAATTAAATATATATAACGTTTCAAAATTTGACATTTTCACCCATGAACCCACATGTTGTCACACTTTACCCTTATTCAATATTTTTAAACAAAAAGAAAAAGAAAATAAAACTATGTATTCATGTGTTTTTGTTTTATTATATAAAGCAAGAATATGTGATAAACCTACCTTTGATTTACCCTAATATAGGATAGGCCAAACTACAACGTCCTATGACTCTAATTTTTGTTCTACAAACATTGATTAATTCACATCATTTTTTTTTTTAATAAAAAAAGATATTTTATTGATGGGAGAGAATAAAGTACCAAAAAAAAAAAAAAAAGTCCTAGAAATAAAAATATCAACTCATTTTGATCTGTTTAAATTAATGGATTAAAATCTTTTCAATTCACATGTAATATTTAACATTATTGTATGATTCTTTTTTATTTCAAAACTATCTAAATAAAATAAATAATCAGTGTGAGTGATATTGAAAAAAAAATATAAAGTATTGTTGTGAAAATTATTTTTGTTATCTTAAAAAAAAAATTGTGAATGATACATAAAATAAAAAGCAAAAATCGTTTTCTTAAAATTTATTGGAAGAGACCCTTAATAATGAAAATATGGAAAATTATAGAAAAAATTGTAAAAAAAAAATAGCTAAAAAAAATCGTCATTAATGCTGAGTTCCGGGTGAAGTGGATTCAGGTGGAATAACGAGTTTAAATGGGTGAAGGTGGAGACTGATGTATTTGACACATGAGTTAAGATAAAAACAAAAAAGATCTCAATCTTATAATTTATTAAATTAAAATAAAATGAAAAATATGAGTCCGAACAAAATATATTTATATTATATATATGTGAGATAATCCATGTGAGAGATATTGAAAAAACGAGGTATTGTGTTCAAAATTATTTTTATTTTGTTGTCTTCAATGAAATTTGTAAATGATAGATAAAATAAAAATAAAAAATTTTATTCTTAAAATTTATTAGAAGATCCTTAATAATATAAAATTTTGAAAGTTTGTAGAAAAAAATTGTGCATACAAAAAACAATTAAAATAAATTCAGACTTCAAAACTTTAGGTTTAACAACTCTTCCAAAGACTTCAGAACTTCAGACTAAATAACTGTGCACCCCAAACACACGGACTTCAATTTTTTTAAAAAATTTACGAATCTACTAGACACACAAAATTAAGTTGAGCTTAAAACTGATGTGGTAAGGATTAAGGTAAATTCATATTAATCTTGGTTAATCCTTCTAGTTTCCTTTTGAATTTTAGTTTTCTTTTAGTTGTTTATGAATAGAGAATTCCTTATTCATTAACTTTTGATTTATAATAAGATTTTTGCATAGATTTTTTTGAGAGAACTCTCCTTACTCACTTAGGCTTAAAAAAAAAACAACCAAGATTCATATGAATTTACTCCTCACCCTTACCACATCTAAACTAACTCACCAGAGTCAAAGCGAGCATAGCTCAGCTGACATATGTATGACTTGATGACTAAGAGGTCTGTGATTCGAATCCCCCACCCCCAATGTACTCAAAAAAAAAAAAAACTAACTCAGACTAAACAACTCAAGACTTAATATAACTCCAATTTTCTCCAACCCCAAACAACCCCCTTCAAATTTATTTATTTCTCTAACAAATTATTTTAATTATTCAAACTAACTAAATTACAAATTTAGTCCATGAACTTTGAGATATATATCTATTTGAACTTTGAATTCTTTAAATTATAAATTTAGTCATTTACATTTCAATTTTTTTTTTAAATTTACGGATCTACTAGACACAAAATCAAAATTTTAGAGCTTTATTAGACATATAATTCAAGTTTATATCTAATAGATCAATTAATTTTAAAAAAAGATCGCCAGGGACCTATTTAGTCGACACCTTTAATGTGCCAAAAGTGAGTATAGTTCAACGGTTATTGACATGTACTACCTTCCATGAGTTTGAAGGTTCAATTTTTATTTTTCGTATTTCTTGTACTAAAAAAAATCTAATTTAAATATTTTAAGGTTGAGTTGAATTGGGTTGAATATATTATCTAACTAAAGTTTTAGAGTTTGAACTTTGAACACAATCTAAATTTAGATGATAATTACTACAATCCTAAATTTGTTACTCATTAGGCAATTTTGGTCATTAATTAAGCTCAAGTTAGGTGATCAAATTCAACTATATTTTTATGTTTTAGCAGTGTCACTTAATAATTATAAAATTAGCTATGTTCCAAAAGTGAATTATTATTATTGAATGTGTACTATACATCATACCATGGATCTATATCATTTAATCACATCAACTAATCAAACTATAGCTCCTGTTTTATTTAACATTAGATTTCTTGAACACCAATTAAGCTCGCACAAATCAAATTAAGACTAGAAAAAAACATAATCTAACAATAATATTCCAAACAGTTGATTAGGTCTATTTAGTCATGTCCAATCAAAGTCAACTTGATTAGGAACCCCTTCTTTCTTATCCCTCTTTTCCCTCCTTTCTTTTCATGTTGGGTTTAAATTTAAAATATTATAAATTATAATTCTCGAGTTTGGAATATTTTTAAGCGGTCACAATAATTTATTTGTAACTATTCAGAGTTAGCCTAATGATCATAAAAGATCTTGAGACTATTAATAAAATGGGGTTTCGTTGACACTCACCTAAATATTGTAGGATAAAACACTCTCACGCATGTAAATTGGTCCAGACACTAGCTCACGAATATATTTTGTAGCATATCCCTTATCAACCAGCAAATTTTTGTACCTCTATATTGTAATCAAACTTTTAAGAAATATAACATATATTGTAAGAAATAAACATAAAGACATAAATACGAGGTAAAAAGGGCCGGAAAGAATGGGGTCATGCAGACAAAATATAAAAATTTGATGGCGGTAATTATATGTACTAAAGTTTGAAGTTTCAACATTTTAACATAAAAAAAACTTACAAAAAAAAAAAAAAAATTTAACATAAAAAACCGACAAGAGAATTATTGAATAAAAGCTAAAGAAATATAAAAAGTTTAAATTACGGGGCGAGAATAATGGGAAGTGATTTTAAAATTATGAGATTATTTTATTCTTCTTCTTTTTTTTCTTTTGGGAAAAAGGATTAGGGTTTTTGTTTTTGATGACTACTGAGATGACGTGAGGGTTGGATCAGCAAAAACAAAAACATTAAACACAGCGTTTTTGTGAAGATTGAAGAAGGAAATAAATGAGGTGATATTAAAAAAAAATAATAATAAAAAGTTCAACTCCCACGTGCCAGGACAACGGTCAAACGCCGGTGCCGGTTTGGTCACACGTGTCGCAGTGTCAGAGGGAACCGGTAGGATTGCATTAGTACATTATAAGTTGGAATTGTTGACTAAAATATAATTAGTATACATTACTTCCATTGCATAATAATGACTGCGACTCTCATTTTTCCATTTTCATATATACCCCTCTTCGTTTCTTTCACACCACCTCTTTTTTCTTCTTTTGGGTTAATTTTATTTTTTACCAAAGGTTTTTACTGCAATTCCTATCATTAATTTTGTAGTATATATGTTATTGTAATTGTAGTTTGTTGACACTTGAAGACTTTGAGAGAGGAGATTAATTTAATTGGGGATTGATTGATGAAATTAATTGTTACATCATTACTATTGCGGTTTATTTTATTTATTTATGATATAAGAATCGATAAACATCAACTTTTGAGATGATAATTAATGTCTTATCTACTAGGTTATATATGTTCGGATTGACTTATTAACATTTATTTTTTAGTACAACTGAAGGAACAAAAATGTAAACTTCTGACCTCAAGTAAGAGAGCACATGTCAATTACCGTTAAGTTATGTTCACTTTGACTATTGTCATGTGTTTTAATTGTTGATGAATTGACCCAATAATTAAAAAAATGATATAGGGTCGATATCTTCTAGATTTAAAGCCTGAAATTATATATTGTGATAAAGACTATGTTGTCGTGTATTTTTTTTAGTTTAGTAATTACGAGGTTAAATCGAACCATCAAGTTTTGAAATAGTAATTGATATCTTATCCACTAACCTATGCTTGAATTAGTTTATAGCGGTGTATTTCAACTCTAGATGAATTGATACATGTTTTTTAAAAAAAGAAAAGATGTAGAGCCGATATCTTCTAGATCTAAAGCATGAAATAATTTAAATAATTTAAGACAATTTTATAAGGGGCCTGTCAATTCATGTGTAATGAATTAATTAACAAAGAAAAAAAAAGTGAGAGTGGAGAGTAACCAAAAAGAAAAACTACCATTTCCCAAACATCTCTCTCAAACCGCGGAGATCAAAAAACAAAACCAGCAAAGTTTATGAGCAAAAAGTTTGGGTTTTTTTTTTTATTCAGAAACTCAACCCTAAATTTTGTTGATCAGATCTTCTCAAATGTCAAATGATGAAGCCAAAAATCTGTACCAGCAGTATGATCCATTTCATTACAACCAGCTGGATATGAACCGTTCAATCTTCCAACAACAGCCGTTGGATCCTGCTTTGATGAGCTTCACAAACTTCTTCGACACGTCGTTAGACTACCACAGCCTGTCGAGGGCGTTCGACGTGTCGTGTTCTTCATCGGAAGTCATTTGTCCGCCGGTGGACGACATGTCGAAAAACAAGGGTTCAGGTGGAGGCAAGAGTTTAAACGTCCAATCTTCGACGACGCAAAATTCATCGGTGTCGTGTTCGTCTAATGAGGCTGTGGCTGAAGAAGATTCAGTCAAGAGCAAGAAACAGGACACAAAAGAGTGCGAGAATAAAGATGAAGAAAAGTCTAAGAAACAGTATGTCAATTTTTTATTTTTTATTTTTATGTTTTTTGATGGTGAAAATTACTAAGATTTGACTCAAAAACATTAATATTATTTTTAAGCCTTTTTAAATTTAGTGTAATATACATAACTCTAGTTAATTGACCATTTAAGAACAATTTAGCATTAAAATGTATGAAAATTAAACTAATTTGGGTTTAATATGTTAGAAATAGATGATGATATTTATTTATATATGTTGATTATTTATTAGGAACAACATATCAAAAAAGAAAGAGAAACGGGAGAGGGAGCCCCGCTTTGCTTTCTTGACTAAGAGTGAGATTGATCACCTCGAAGATGGATATAGATGGAGAAAATATGGACAAAAAGCAGTCAAAAATAGTCCTTACCCCAGGTTCATTTTTTTTCTTTTTCTCCCATTTCTTCAAATTTTAATTATTTTCCCATAATATATTTACATTGTTTGTTCATTAAATCAAAAGTAGGATTAATTCTATGTGTTGTGTGTATATGCTGAATTAGTCAGGAGGGAGTTAAGGCCATTGCTTTCTGAATATCATCAAAATGGACCCTTCTTTGAATAATAGATTTTTTTGCCTTCTTTTCAAAAACCTATCCTTTTTCTGCTTAGGTTAAATTCTTGATTTTTTATCCCTTTCACTTCAAAAATTCTTCCGTTATGAAGTTTTAAAGTTGTGTCGATTTAGTCGGTATATTTTTAAAAGTTTTAACCAAGTTTCTAAACTTTAGAGTTGTATATCTCTACTTAGTCCATATTGAAAAAAAAAATTATAATAAGTTTACGAACTTTCAATTTTGTGTATCAATAGGTTTCTCTTGTTAATACTATTAGTTTAATTTATTTGTGGCATGCTCAGTGTACCGAGATTAAGTATATAAACTTTAGAGTTGTATATCTCTACTTAGTCCATATTGAAAACAATTATATCAAGTTTATGAAGTTTCAATTTTGAGTACAATAAGTCTTTGTTGTTAATTCTATTAGTTTAACTTATTTGTGGCATGCTGACTGTACCGAGACTAAGGATATAATTCTCAAAATATCGAGTTAACATATCATGTAACTGTTAAACGAATTAACTAACGACAGAATATTGTAAGTTTAGAGTTCTGTGTAAATGTAAAGAGAGAATAAACATAATATTGAAAGTTCAGAAGTATATTAAAGACTTTTTAAAGTTGTAGAGATGCATAATTTAAGCGTATAGGTTAATATTGGATATTGACATTTTCCTTTATATCATATAGATTGTTAAATCAAAATGTATGTGTTATATACTGCAGAAGTTACTATAGATGCACGAGTCAAAAATGTGTAGTGAAAAAACGAGTTGAAAGATCATATCAAGATCCATCTGTGGTGATAACTACATATGAAGGCCAACACAACCACCATTGTCCAGCTACACTCCGAGGCCATTCTGCAGGAATGTTGCCGTCTCCGTTTTACGCATCGGCATCGGCATCGGCAGCCTCCTCCGGGCCTACGCTTCCTCAAGAACTCTTCTCGCATTTGCTACCGATCACGAACTGCCAAACCGACCCGGCCTCGATGATGTACCAAAATCTAAACCTCCAACAACACCTTCAAATGCCTGATCATTATGGTTTATTGCAAGATTTGTTCACTCAAAAATAGGGTTCAATTTGTATGAGAATCTATTATTGTGTATATTTTTGAAGTCTCTTTGTATTAGGATAAACCCATGGAGAGTTGAGATTTCTCAGTGTCCTTTATTATATATTGGTATATGTAATCTAACCTAATGGAGGGGTCAGAACCTGTACTATATACGTTTATCATGCATTTTTGCATTGACAACTACGTATGTAAAAGACCATTTTTGTCTCCAACATTTTTGGAGGTGTTTTTATTCATATTTGTGAATATTCGCCTATATTGAATTTCCAAGCCCAGATGAAGAGAACTCTACTTTGAAGTACATGTTCATGATTATAGGTTAAGCCATATGCATGCAGATTTTGGTTTTTTGAACTAGATAATAATTAAGAACAAATTTCCATGAATCACAACCCTAAAACGACCATCGTAATTAAATGTATTTGATAACGATTTTGTTTTTAATTTTTTTTTTTTTAATTATGCTTGTTTCCTTGCAATATAATTGGTACCTCATTTACCCTTTCTTAAAAATACATTTGAGTTCTAGGTCAACATTTTTTTTTTTTTTTTTTAAAAGAAAAAATCATTATTTAAAATTGTCTCTATTTTTTTTTTGTTTTGTTGGGGACATCGAGGCACGAAAAAGGGTCATCTACCATCATTTTCCTTGAAAATATTGTAGCTAGAGAAGAGGTACTTTTCTAAATTTCTAATTTTTGGCTAAAAAATGTTATTACACAATATATAGAGAGAGGTAAACTTAGAAGTAATATTTATAAGCTTAATTTTCAAAAACGGAAAATTAATAACAAATTATTATCAAACATGTTAGTTTCTGCGAAAGGAGTCAAAACATATAATATTATATATAATCAGAAACTCTGGATACATAATTATATTTGAAGAAATTAAGGTACGTGTGGTTTTGAACCATTATATTGTTTTATGTTCTAAGCTCAAGGAACTCAGACAATTAGACAATAATTTACAACACAAAGCAGATGCAGAACAGAAGAAAATAAAACTAAATTAGGGAAATTAAAAAGAAAGAATAATAGCAAAATCAGGAGTTAATGAATGAGGTAGTAGTCAACTTAGTCGATAAATTGTCCTTTTTGATATTTTTAAAATCAAGACTACATGTCGTTTCTCAATAATATACCTTGATTGACAGAGAGTGATATGTTTGATTGATTCGGATGAAAGTTGTGTTTGTGAAGCCATAATTATTTTGTGGACAAGCTAAGCTTATATGTTTGATTCAATTGATGCCTTATTTTTTTGTCCAATAAACTTTATTAGCGGGTAAGACAGTCAATTAAGCTTTGTATTTGATAATTAAAGCAAAGTTTATCCAATTATTGAAATCTTGAATAATTTGTTTAAAATTTCAGTTAATTTTGATTGCAGCTAATTAATTAACCATAGAGGAAGATCACACACACACAGGTCTATTCAAATACACCCAGAGAGCCAGAGATGAAGCTTTATGATGAAGTTGGGTTGGTACTGGTCAAATTCATAATGTCCAACTTGGATTAGACAAATTTGTTTAATTAACTTTTTAAATCTTGTCGACATTCTTCCAAATAATGGATCAGATTTCTGTATTATTATATTCCCTCAACTATAATAATAATCCCCAACTAATTAATTAATAGATTATTTATTATAACATATAAGCTTTAATATGCATGCACATCAACCTCTGCATGTTTCATATTATATGTAATACATAATAGTTTTATATTCATCAAGATAACAAAATAAATTGAAGATTAATTTGGGCATGTAATTTAAATATCTCTCAGTCTATGGCATATTTCAACTTAACCCTAAAAAACCTTTTTTTTTTTTTTTTTTTTTTGACAATATATAAGTTGGTCAATATATAATTGGAATAATTAATTCTCTTTAAAAAAAAAAAATTGGAATAATTAATTGTGTAGGGATTGGGGTTATAGAATAGACATTAGAAACTTGGGTGAAAGGAGCTAAAATTAAGAAGGAAGGTATAAAGTAGTAGAGTAATGAATGGAGAATTGACTTTATGGAACATGTTTAATGACAAGTTTATGAAGGTCAACCCTAACATTAATTATTGGAAGATATGTCTTCCATATAACGTTACAATGACATCAAGTTACTAGTTTCTCAAATCTGAATTATGTGACCTGCACATTAATATAAGTGAAGGAATAATGGGGAATTTGTGTACTCAAAAAATAAATAATAATAATAATAATGGGGGAGAATTCGCTGATAATGTGCAATTTTTTTTTTTAGTACATTAGGGATGAGAAATTCGAACCACAAACTTTTTGGTCATTAATACATACATATGTCAGCTGAGTCATGTTCGCTTTAACATCTAATTATTCTTAAACATGTAAGACAACCTTACTTTAATCGACATAGAGTTTTATCTTATAGTATTTTAGTTTAGTTTTCTTTATTTTTTTTTCCTTTCAAAAATCAGCTTAGTTTAATTAAAATTTCACTGTTGTACTAAAAATATATATATTAAAATTTTCGCTAATGAATCATAAATATTACATTGAGAGTAACTTAGAATTGTTACAATATTCTTCTCTCTCTTGTTTTACATCAACTTTCTTAGGAAAATAAACTAAATAATAAAATTAGAAAAAAGTACACTTTTAGTCAAGAAAATTTAGTTTATATTTAGTCATTATAACTACAAAGTTTTCAACTTAGTTTCAAAAAATACATTAGATTTTGCAAGTCCAATCAGTAATTATATATATAATTAAAGGTGCAACAAAAAATGTGAAGAAGGAGAGATGGAGAGAAAGAACATCTGTATTAAAAGGGAAAAAAAAAGAATCCTAATTATTAATTAAAAATGAAATTTAGCAGTTTTTTTTCAATTGTCAACTATTATTAGGTAGCATTACTTTTGTTCATTTTACAATATCATATCATATTCCTTTTACTAGAACCGAGTCATGCTAAGAGTTAGGTTACCAAATCATGAAAGCATTTATTGAATTAAAAGTGATTGTCTAGTAATTAAACTAGAAGGGATTTAAAAGTTAGCTTTGGAGCTAAAAAGAAACTAACCTTAAACTGCATAGGCTAAAAACATAATTTTGTTGAGAAAACTTAATTAAAACTCAAATATGGCCAACATGAACATAATTCAACTGACACATAAAATATGTACATTCGAATAAGAAGTCAGACGTTTGAATCTCCCACCCCACATATTGTCAAAAAAAAAAAAAAATCTCAAACATATAGAGAGATGTCATTAGTTAGAATTCATCTCTATAAAATTTGAATACACAAATCATCAATGGTTGACCTAGTAGTCATGAAGGGTCTTGGGACTATTAAACTTCTCATAAAATAAATGAGTTCAATCCTTGGTGGTCGGTCACTTACTAGAAATTAATTTCCTACTCATTTTCTTGACAGCCAAATGTTATAGGATCAGGTGGGTCTATCCCGTGAGATTAGTCGAGGTGCGCGTAAGTTGACCGGACACTGATAAATAAATAAATAAATAAAAATGAATACACATGTTTGACTTCCATAAACTAGTTTACAAAAGTGCAAATGAAATGTTTGACTTGGAAGCCAATTTCATATCTGTAATGTTGATTTACCTAATCCCAATAGAAATGTGAACTACCAACTATATATTCCTGCAAGAATAGCTCAGCATCCTTTACACACCTTTCAAAGTTTGGCCCTTCAAATTAATTGACCATCATTACTTTGATTTTCTATCTTTGGTTATATATATGGACATTATAAGTCAAATAAACTACCCAATTGCATAGATTTGGAAGAAAAGGTTATTTTTGGCATGTGAACACACAAAATTAAAAACAAATGAAGATTTATAATTAAAAGTATATATTCTTTAATTTATGAAGATTAAGAGTGAAATGTTAATTTGGAAGTTTGTACAAAATAAAAGAATAGAGAGGGAGAAAAAGGTGATAGTAAAACATGAATGACAAGTTGAGAAATTCAAAAGGACCACCAAATTAAAACAAAACTGCCCACAATTATAAAAGCTTCCCCTAACAAGTTTTTAAAAACGTTTCAAGGAAACTCATATCCTTTCCTAAAAATAAACCTATTCATTTTTCCCAAATATTTTGTTTGCAAATTTAACGTCTGGTACATAATTTAAATAGAAATCAGAGTTTATATAATATATGTTTAATTACTATATTGTAATTCATATGCAAGGGCCAAGAGATAAGTATCATGATGCAACCAAAGAAGATGATGCGACCAAAGAAGATGATGCATCATCTAACACACTAAAAATAGTGTTCAAGAAAGCTAAGTTGAGGCACAAACAAGAAAATAAGGGAGTTGGCAGCGTCAATGACAAGCTCTACAAGGGCCAGATGGAGGCCCGAGCCATGATCCTGGAATTTCGACGAGTGACTTCGAAATTAGTGTTCAAATATACAGCTAAGTTTCACATATATAAATAACAGAATCCATAAATATGAAAATCAAAATGAATAAATCAGCACAACAAAAGCTCTTAGAGAGTGAATTTAAGCATAATTCAATAATTATCATCTCTAAAGACGATGGTTCAAGTCTCCAATCCCGCCAGGGTTGAACTAAAAAAAACCGTAAGTAATAATGAGGTAGGCTTTAGAAACAAGACATAATCATGGTATCTCACGGAAATTAAGGAGAGGGAAATGATATTATGATTTATGATAGAGGAAACCCAATGAAAGGGGAAGAAGTGCGAGAAAAAGCTAAAAAGAATATAAAATAAAGAAAGCTTTATTCTACTGCAAGTATGCCAACAAAAAGCAACACCCCCACCCATCAAAAAAGAAGAAAAAGCCACCCAAAAAGCTTCTGCTTGTTGCTTCAACATTTTGATGCCTTCATTAAACATACAGAATTCAAAATAAATTCCTTTTTTTTTTTGTTTGAAAAAAATCATAATTATAATAACAAATGGTAAGTGAACCAACAATTAAAAAAAGAAAAGAAAAAAAAAAAAAGAGTTTTGTTCTCTCAAAAAAGAAGGGGGGCAGAAATTACAATCATGTGAAAGAGGAGATAGAGCAAGTGGCCTCAACCATGTCTGCAAAACATTTTTCCCTCTACTAATTTTATCTTATATCTAAAAAGGGTGCTCACCTTTTTTTCACTCCCCACTGCAGTGATATGTACCTCTATGGCTCTATCAAACAAATGGACCATCAGCCATTTAATTTTTAACTGCTCATTCTTTTCACTTTGGCAAAATTCTCCAAGCCAATTCAATCCTTTCAAAAGTTTTCTCCTCCCTTCCTTGCTACCACATACATACAGGGAAGATACTAGTATTTCAAACCACTCATGCATTTGCAGGTCTGCTTTGTGATTCCCCTGGTTTACTTCCAACCTCGGCTTGACTCAAGATCTCTTTCGTGGATTCGATCTCCGAGTTTGCTGTGCTGCTCTTTTGGCTCCTCCGATCCTACAAACAAATTGTGCATGTCAGAATTTCAAGTTTCTCAACTGGAATAATGCATGGGATAACAAAAAAAAATGGCACCATAAACAGAAGAACATCCACCGCGTCACATCGTTCAAGAAGAAGAAATAGCCGATACTGGCACGAGCTAAGAAGGGTATGTTTGTGCAATAAGAAATTTAAGTTGATGATTGACACCCAGAAAAAAAATCAATAATAGCTTTTACATGAACTATGTTGGCCCAAAATCTTTTTCTCTATGAAAAAGAAAATTCAGAACATTGACACTAACTGTTGCTTGAGTGCCTTCATCACCAGATGGAAAGAGTTCTTTGGCTAGTGTAGAGCAATGCTGATTAGCCATTTGCTATAATAGTTTGTGAAATAATATAAATAAGAAATTGCTTGACTAGGGACATGTACCACAAAAATGACTATTGTAACAATTTTAACTGAACCATAGCATTGCAAGAAAGGTCATTTAAGAGGTTGGAAACAACAATATGATCTATTATTTTGGGTCACAGATTTCATTGATACCTACCTCACGGGATGGGTAGTCGTCAGCTTCAAGCATCCTAACAACTTGAGTCATTTTTGGTCTCTTATCTGACTCAGGATCCACACACCTAAGTGCAATTAGAAGGGCACGTTTCAACGCCCGTGTAGCGGGTTTTGTTTCAAGACTCGGGTCTATAACTTCCTCCGCTCTCCTTGTGCCTACCATCACTTTTAACCACTCAACAAGATTAACCTGAAGAATAAAGTACACTTTTACTAGCAGGGAAGACATAAGCCAATGTCAATTAAGATATTGAAATGAAACTAGTAACCAATATTCTTAAAATTCAGAGGTACCTCATTAGCAGGACGCCCATAGTCCACAGGGTCCCTTCCTGTAATTGATTCTAGAAGGAGAACACCAAAGCTGTAAATGTCACTCTTCTCGTTTAACAAGCCAGTGTTCGCATACTCGGGTGCCACGTAGCTGGGATAAATATTAAAAGATCACCATTAGCTCGTAGCTGAAGATGCTTTATCACAGTCAGTTATTGAACAGAATGAAAAATGAGCAAATACCCAAATGTTCCCATCACTCTAGTTGTGATATGACTCTCTCCTGCATCCAAGAGTTTAGCCAATCCAAAATCTGAAACCTTTGCATTAAATTCATCATCGATTAAGATGTTGCTTGATTTTATGTCTCTATGGACAACCTTCGGTTCAATTGCTTCATGTAAATATGCTAGCCTGCATTCAATATTTGAAATTAGTTCCTCAAACTAGTTCAAATGTCTGCCTTCACTTAATATTCCAACTTGACAACTTCTGTTGTTGAATTAAAAAATATGATATTAAGAAATTCTACCACGTGGAGAAAAGAAGTTGGGTTCTACATTCTCAAATTTGTAAGTTTTACTCTGGGCAACTGTGAGCAGTGAGCCTCATCATAGGAATTCCCCAGAGTAGTCCTTTAAAATGATGAATTTTCCAAAAGGTGGAAAGTGAGGAAGAGTGCAGTGAAGGTAATTTACTAACCAAGACTATAATGAATATGAAGCAAGGTTTGTATATGCCCTATGTTATGAAAATCACTGGAAGAATGAACTGAATAAAGAGAACTGAAGCATGATACCATCTGGTCATCAGAAACCATATATAATAAGAGTGCATAAAAATATGTAAGCTATCGTTACTTACGCCTTAGCAGTGCCAAGAAGCACCTTCATACGGGCCTCCCAAGTAAGGGTGCCATGTTGTCGCATAGCCCCATGTAACCATTGTTCTAAGTTGCCATTATTCACATATTCATAAACCAACATCCTACGCAAGAAAAAACGAAAATAACCATTTTTTTAAGACCTACTGACAGGGTAAACACTTGTAAAGCACATTCTATAATGGCAGTTCACAAGTAGGGTTAGAATGATAAAAGGGAACGAAATTTATGTTAAAAGATTAGGAAATGATAGAAAAAGAATAGTACCTATGAACTCCTTCAATGCAATAGCCCAGGAGCCGTACAAGATTCTTGTGTCTTACATGGCCAATGGCCTCCACTTCAACCCTAAATTCTTTCTCTGCTTGTCCCCTAAAAGAAGCAACTTAAACTTCAAATGCAGAACTATCGTAGCTTTAGTTTTATTGATGTTTCAAACTCATAAATTCCTTACATATTATTGAGAAGTTTCTTCACTGCAACTTCAGTTCCATTTATCAGTCTGCCTTTATAGACAACCCCATAACCCCCTTCACCAAGCACATTGTCAGCAGTGAAACGACTTGTCGCAAATTCTAGATCCCTGAGTGTAAACCAATGACCCCAACCAAGATGTGAAATTTCGGGCAAGCCAACAAGAGGAGAGGCAGTCACATGTCCTCCATACCCTCCATATGACATGGAAGACTGCTTTCTAACAGTTCCAGAGCTTCCTTCTTCTCCTGAATGTGAACTAAAAACCCTTTCATGATGATAATTGGAGCTGCATTGGCTTATGTTATCATGATCACTTGACTTGCTCATACCCAAATGACCAATCATCTTCTCCGAGTTCTTGTCACTTGATTTATCATTAATGGAAAGATAAAGACTCTCGAGATGATTGTGGTGAGCAGATTGAGTCGCTATTCTGTCCACCTTAATATCTTTTGAGACATTTGGTATTTGAGAAATAGAGAAGTTTTCAGGGGATCTCCTTGTTTTTCTCCGAAACATCACCCATACAGATAAGATGCCGAGAATCAAAACAATAAATGCACCAACACATAAGCAGATCAAAACCCATAGGGACAAACCAAGGAAGGGTGTTTTCTTTGACAATTCTGTATTCAAAGTACTTCCAGATGACATAGCTGATCGATCCTCAGGATGCCAAAACTTTGAACTGGCTTGGCCCCCTAAGTTCCCGGCACAGATAAATCAAGACATTTCGACCTGAGAATTAGATGCAAAACATCATGCAGTTTCAAATTATAGGTAAGAGATTCCTGAGAGAGCTTACTATCAGTAACACAAATTACTAAAATTTGGTCTCAATTTGACAGCCAAATAAAACACATATTACAAAACAAGAAACATTCTTCAAAGATTGCAACTCCTTGACAAGTTGTTAAAATATATTTGCATAAATCCAGAGAATAGAACAGAAAAAAGGGAAAATAAGACGGTTAAGGAAGATACTTTACATCTGCATTGGGCATTCAACTGGATTCTATTCTTTCCAAAACAAAACCCAACCGATACTCGTATGTACAAGTCATGATGACGAAGAAACCAAAATAAATTCAATGTCCCATTATAGAAGAAAACGCACAGTAATGAAAAACAACCAAAAGCTAAATCAAAAGGTCTAAATCTATCAAACAAAAAGGAACAGCAAATTTGTAGAAGGCATCACTTAAGATTCAAGTAAAAGACATAATAGAAGAGAAATGTGAATAAATTAAAGAAAAGAGAAGAAAGCGGTTCAAAGTATAAAGCATTCATCCACCTTTCAACAGATCTAGCCCAACCCCCTTGATCTTCCTCTTTAAGATCCCACAGAAGCAGAGAAAGGGCTTCTATTTTAACCAACGGAGACCCAATAAGCATAGATACCCCAATATCGACCTGAAACAAACCAGACCCTCCAATACCAGATTAAAACAAAAGGGTCATGAACAATTTAGGGAATGGTAGAAGAAAATAAAAGAAAAAGAGCAGACAGAAAGCTAATTAATGTGTGAGAGAGAATCTAGAAACAAAATACAATGGGGAAATGAAAAGGGTAGGTGAGAATGGAGGGTATGAGTATGTAGAAGCGAGGAGGAGGTTGAAAAAGGTGAAAAGGGGAAATGGGGTTGCAATGGAGGTCACCGGAGATGGGGAAAACAGCAAGAAGAGAGTGAAAAAGGGATAATGGGAGTGCAGATATAGCTGGGCTGGGTAAGAAAAAACAACAACATTGAATTATACAGTAATTAAGAGAGAGAAAGAGAGAGTCAACCCAAGTTGGAGTTGAAATCAAGCTGGTTCTGAGGCTGAGGACTAGTAAACCAGATCAGAAAAATGGTAAATTGAGCTTAATTAAGGGAATCCAGCAGAGAAGATCGACGGAGAATAATGGTAGCCTCTAGGATTAGCCGATTGCCTGATTGTAGCGGATACAAAAAAAAAAGAGAGAATTGTGGGAGACGCGATTCAAAAACCGCAACAAAATTTCGGAATCTCTACAAAAGCAAAGAGTGAGATACGGAGATGAGAGCGTATAATTGTAGTAAATACGCAACGTAAAATATGCCTATTCATTTTTCTTTTTTTCTTTTATATTCTCAATTTAATCATTTTTGTTTTTTTTTCCCTAACATTTTTCGTTCTTGTATTTACTTGTTCCATTTTATTATATGTATTTTCAAATGTTTCAATAAATCTTAAAATTAGTTTATCACGTACCTCTATTAATTTTTCTTCTATATAAATTTTAAATGTATTTTTTTTAATAAAAACTATTATTATTTTATTAAATTGAATTAAAAAAAAGTACATCAACTAAATTTGAACATTGAAAAGTATATTTGAACATTGAAAAGTATAGAGACTTCCTTTAAAAAAAAAAAAATATATATATATATATATATAGACCAAAATGATATTTTAACATTTTTAATTCTACTCTTTATTTTCAATTACATTATTTATTAGAAAAATGTTAGAAAAATTTAATTATTATTCTAATAACATAATTTGACACATAGACAAATGTTATTTGACACTTGAGATCTAACTCATTCTCAAAATCTGAAATACTCCGAGCAAAAAATAAAAATTTGCAAGGGGAAGTCCACCTTTCTAAATATGTTAATATAATAATAATTTAATGAGATATAATTTTTATTTAATTTTTAGTTGATAAATTAAAGTACAGCAATGTTTTTCGATGGTATTGGAAATTAAATGAAGATCTCTTTTGTAAAGCAAGAATAGACGTAGAAGATAATAAAGAGATTTCAATTGATACGAAATTAAATGACGTTTTCCCTTTTTGTTTTAGTAAATTAGAATAGAATAGAGTTCCTAGCGCCAAATTAGTTGAAGTTATTTTGGAAGTTAGAAGACGGATTATAGTGGGATAAAGGAAGGAAATTTTGCCAAATATTTGAATAAAATATAACATCAAGAAACATCATTTTTTTTTTTTACAAAAAATTAATACAAGGATATTCGTTGTAAACAAACAAATCATAAGTAGGTAATTTTTTTCGCACATCTGAACTAATCTCATGAGACATTCACGTGACTCTACTACATTTGGTTGCCAAAGAAACTCGTAGAATATTAATCTTAGGTACCACCCACCATGATTTGAATTCATTTCCTTCAAATTCTATTATATTCAAAGCCCTAATTGACCATTAATCAACCCATGATGCTTTGTAATTATTTTTTTCTTAAAAAAAAAAAAAGAGGTTTGTAACTTAAGAGTTAAGACTTAAAGACTTAATTACAGGATTCAAAATATGGAAAGAAGAAATAATTAATAATGACAAATAAGGCAATCATAGTTTTGTTTTCCTTTTTAGCTCAACATCATGGGTTGAAGATATCAACCTCTACCTGAAGGTTGAGGATATACCTCAACTATGCTCAAGTTGACTAACACACCAAAATTACTTCTACAAAATTCAATGATATCTTTTTTTTTTCTACGAGAATATAATAATACAAATATGAGAGGAAGATTCGAACTTTTAACCTAACCTAAAATAGAGGAGGTATTAATGTCTTTACCTGTTCAGATGGCCCAAAAATCAAAGAATTTACTTCGACTTTGGAAGAGAGAAATTGTGATGAAACAAAAAGGAGGAGAAAGATATGAGTAATGGTATTGGTGGTCAGCTGACGGAAACGGGTCATCTGCAGGGAGCAACAAGCATGGGCTGTTGTTTAAGGATGACCCCTCCTTGGCTCCTTCAATCTTGAGGGTCCCTCAAATTAGGGCCCAAATATTTTACACAACCTGTTTCCATCCAACAGTATACTATAAATTGTCGGTTTCCCTTCATCTACTTTTTCTTCCTTTTTCTACATCTAAAGAGAAACAAAAGGCCTAATTTATCATCTTATAATAGTCAATCAATCCGACAAGAAATTTGCAATTTACTATATAGTTAAGTAACACAACTACTGTCAATTGTTCTACCAACTAACTCTTTGAACTTAATGAGAAAAGAATCACAAACTCGACTAATACCAAACATGATGCCCATAAATATATTGCTTAAAATCAATTAATAACTCGGTCAATTGCCAATTTGCAATTTAAAACCAGTTTATTATCGTTTAAGATCAATCTATTACTAAAACCAAATTCTTAATCACCCACAAGCTGTCGTATCAGAAAGAATTCTAAACACTGTTTTAAAAAATAGAGATCAATAATTGGTAAATCTATAAATATTTGAGCTATCAAAATTTGTTAATTACTAATGATTGACTATTATCCAAAAGTATCTCATATCTTACTAATATAAAAGTCATTTGTGTGATCCTCAAGTTCCAACTTTGTGAACTCTATAATATCCCAAAACAACTCTATGGGGTGTTTGGGGCACCAACTTGGAGTTAGGTGGACTGAGTTATTATAATTCAGTCCACATTTGGTCCACCGACTATTACAACCCACGGTCAATAAAGTAACTACACCGACTTCAATAATATTTACTATTAACAGATTATTATAACTACCAACTATAATAACTCACTCAGCGCCCCAAACAGCCCCTTATAAGATCATGTAACCACTTACCATAGGCCATTTTTATACTCCTTATAGATGAAAAGATTTTTTTGTTTTTCTTTTTTTGAGTTCAACCAGAAGTTGGGTGGGAGGATTCAAACCTCTAACCTATAGGTTGAGGATATATGCCTTAACTAGTTGAGTTATGCTCAAATTGGCTATAGATGATAAGATATGGAGAAATATATTACCCCTTCCTTTCTAATTTTATAATAAATCAAGTATATTTTGAAAAGTTTGCAACAGCTACTTCTGATTATGAGCAACGAAAACAAATGTGCAACCTTAAAGAAGAAAATTTATGATTGAACAGTAGAGCTATCAAAATACCTTATGAAGGGCGGATACCCCGACCAAAGCAGTTGTCCCTGAAGTTAGGAGTTATTTATCCATTCATTTGGAGTAGATGATCTGAATATGTTTAGAAGCAATGATCTTTCTTTCTTGCTTAACTTGTTTAAACCATGGCCATGAAAATAATTACCCTGCTTTAGTACTTTTCGTCCTCTCTCCACACTTCTTTTTCTCAAAGCTGTCAGAAGGCGTGTCCCCTGAAGATCAGCTTGGAGATCCTCCTCTATACTTCCAGATTTCTCTTGGTCTATTAAAGAAGCGGATCCATCATTTACTACTTTGAAGTGATGTTTGTCATCTTCTTCATTATTGGTTTCATCTGGACAGCTACTTCCCCACCATTTATTTGATAGAGAAGGTAATCCACCAGCGGGGAATCCATGCTTGAAATCATCAAGACTGGTTGGTCCTTGCACCCAATTTGTGCTTTGAACATTCGGAGGACGCCTGATCTGCGCATTAATCTGCTGCTGCAAGCTTTGAGGAGCGCCATTTAATTTGGACATTTTTTCATTCATTTGCTTGGTTATTACTGTGTAGGATGAAAAAAGTGAAAGTGAGATAGGGGAATAGAAGTGTTAGTTTTTTTTTTTTTTTTGGAACATTTTGAACACTAATGCTCAAAGATACAAACTCTACAAAGGAGTGAATAAAGAACCAAGAAAGAAGAACAAAACGGAAACAACAGAAACCAACAAGATCCCCAAGAGAACCCAAAAGAAGCCAAAGAAAACCAAATGCAATGCTAGAAACAGCCAACAAAAACCGCACTGAAAACCAAAACTAGAATGTAACAACAACAAAGCATTGTTATGAGAAGAATACAACAATACAATACAACTATCACTCTAGAACTCAAGTGCGAGCAAAAATTAAACAAAAAGAAATGTGAACAGTGAGATCGGAGATACAATTACAACCAAACATTCATTAGCTACACCTCTCAAGTCCAAGTAAATTGTTGAACCAAGGAAGACCTCTCAAGTCTCAGCAAATGCGAACTTCAGTTGGACGAAAAGGGCAGATGGATTGTGAACTAAGCCTCTCAAGAAATATAGTAATGAACAAATAAATATAAGCTTCATAATTTTAGTTTATTTTTTTAATTGCATTTGTAATGGATAACAACGATGTCAAAAAGATCGTTGACCATCAAATTCTAAGTTGGCATATTGATTTACTAAAAATTCAATATATTATCTGATGCAGTTATGTAACTTTTTTGTAACTATAGTATTTCTTTGTTATGCCAATTGGAAGGCTTTTCTGTAACCCGTTGGCCTTTCCTCTTATGAAAAATAGCATCTGATGCAGATGATGCAAAAGCAAACAGATTTTATTTCATGTTAATCCAATAATCGAAGGCATCAACAAACTAACAGCGATAGGGAAATCGAACTTTCTCCAATAGCAAAATAATTCATAGAAACTTCGAAAAACAAAATTGTAATTTATGGCGAAATCAATCACGAAGATAAAACCACTACATCCATCCGCAACTCCGGGAACATCTAATTGCCAAAGTGTTTAGCTCGATTACATTTTTGCAGAACCATTACAACATCAAAAACCTCGCATTCAAAAAGTTCTTCTACTGCGGATTTTTCCAAACGAAGTTGATGACAACTAAGAGAAAACAAGAAGAGAGGAGAAATAAAAGCAAATGTGAACTCTAGTATACCTTGTAGGGCAGTGGGCAGCGACCAATAAAGTGGCAGAGGGCAGTATTTAGCGAAGGCTTTAGAAAGAGAAGTCGAAGGCGAGACGAAGTAGTAACCCTAACCAAGGCGGCGGCAGGTATCGCCGTCGAGAGATCAATGGTAACGGTAGATCGATTCTGCGCCGCCGCTCGCCTCCGTCGAAGGTTTGGCAACAGAAAATTACTTTCTCCTCCTGATTTAATTATCAGTTTTCAGTTTTCAGTTCACACACTTTCTTTTGTTGGATATGAACGGAAATGCACGTCTCTCAAATGTTATAAAAATATTAATTATTAGAAATATGGGTAAAATACACTTTCCTCAGGATTTGAATTTGGTTTTTATTTGGTAATTGAAGTTTACTCGGTTTGAATTTGACTTTTTTTTATATTATCTAAAGTTTGAAATTAATTTTTAAATGATCAAGTAGAGTTTTTTTTTTTTTTTTTTTTTTTTTTTTTTTTAGTATAATGGGGTGCGGGGATTCGAATAGCTTTGACAAGTAGAGTTGATTAGTCCAGAGGATTTAATCCAGGAGGCATCTTGAGGATATCCTGGACATATAGAGAGGTTCTACTACCGTACCTAGCAATTTATGGGGTCCATATCCATATCAATGTAAATGTAGGCCCAACTTAAAGATAGGTTGTGGCTTACCCCGAACATTAAGAAAATCTCCATCCTTAAAATAACGACCCCTTATAGGGTTGCAATGCCTATAAAATAGGATATTAAAAACTTGCTTTATATATAACTCTCATGAATTGTGTTATTTATTTATTTTATTTTTTTTGGCAATAACCTATATAACTCCTTGCATGAATTGTGGCTTCCAAAAATTTATATTTAAAATGAAGGTCTAAATTATTTCTTTTTGTAAAAAATAGTTTTCTATATACATTTAAATCAATACAATAACAAACTTTTATAATCATATATATATATATTGGTAAAAAAAAAGATAATATATATAAATAAGCTAAAGGCTTACATTTCACTGAGACAGAAAACTATTAATTATTGTGAATTTTGTAATTGTAATAGCTCCGAGCCCCCTGAACCTACTGTAACTACGTCGCTGTCTTGAATATTTTAAGATCTAACTCAGTAGATACCCTCCTAACTTTAAAATATGTAATGCAACTAAGTTTACATTGGCTGCAGTTCCTTCAACAGGAGAAAATATAGTCTAGTGTCAGTTGGATAAGATAAAATAAAATATGATCCATGGGGATGGGGGAAACAACTATATCAGAATCAAAGGATTAGAGAGTAGACAAAGAATATGCAATTTATAGCAAAAAGTTGGTAATCTCAAACTACAAGGAATCATTTTATCAATAAATGCCTAAGGGGAAAAGGGTAAAGTGTTACAAGGAGGTCATTTTCTGATTTCTCTTAGAAGAATTCTAGTTAGTGTAAACTATGTGATGAGAAGGCCAAAAATGTGAACACAAAAAGCTGAAAGAGAAGATGAAGAAGAAGAATGTTGAAGTTCTCAAGTAGATGGCGTTTCTTTTTTTCCAGCGAGAATCATTGAAATCTGCAAACCTCTACTGAAAGCTTGATTGAAGAGCAAACGTGTTTGGAACTCGGATACAAATGGGAACCATGACAAAATGGCTGTGGGCATGAAAATCACAAGTCCCATTATGTATTCATACGCTCTTGCAAGCTCTTTTATTGATTCCCAGAATCCTATGCCCTTCATCATTGGTCTGCATGCCTGCCCAATCTTTCCAAACAGACAAACAAGAATCAATACTAGCTCAGTTCTTTCACTTCTAATTTAGTCCAAGCTTCTTCTATCTATGCCAAATTTTATAATTCAAAGACAACAACAGTCGGAATATCATATGAGGACATAGTTGCAAAACTTACTAGAACGATGGCCCATCCAGTAGGCAAGAACGCAAGAATAGCTGCAAACAGATCTGATACTGTGAGGCCACATACTACAAACAAGACAGTCATGACTGACATGAAACCGAGGAAGAGAAGAGCTTTCAGTATTCTGAACATGAGCTGGAAGTCGGTACCGAATTTTCGTCTGCCCATAGATACCAACTGGTAGCCAGATGTAACATAAACATCAGTAAATAAGAGTAGTAATCTACCAAGAATAAATGTAAAAGGCAAATTAACCAGTCTAAAATAGTAAAAATGTTAAAGCAAATCAGCCTTCAAGGTAAGAAAATAAAATGAGATCCTTATGTAGGGGTATACCTTTAAGACAACAAGAACAATTAACATGACTACCCAAGAAAGTCCATAAATCTGGAAAGACATTGAACCAAAAAGCAGCAGTGAGATATTGGCAACATATCTACACTAATACCAATAAGGACAATAAGAGAAAATATGTTAGTGATAATAGGAAAAATCCCTACGGCCCTACCCATAAGCCCTTAATGCGATGAGATATATCAAGGTGGTAAACAATTCCATATTGGTAAATGAGGAATCGTAAAGCAAGTATTATCTCTAGCACTCTTCCCCTTGAAGTTGTACTTTTCAGGTGTTCCTGTTCTGCATCCCACCAAGATTCCCAACTTTTGTCATGGGAAATCCCTATTCCACCACGATTTCCCATCCACCTTTTCCAATCTGTCCAGTCATCAACCGTCTTTTGCCAATCAAATCCAGATGGATTGAACACAAAGGGAGCAAACAACCAGGAGGCAACCAGAAACCACATTGAGAAAGTGATGAACAGATAAAGTTTTGAACTCCGATATGACCCTCCATAGATTTGATAAACAAGCAACAGAATAAACAGTTCCAAGCCTTTGACGAAGTGACTTCGTGAGTACTGCCTATAATTGTCAGCAAATTTTGCATGAAAAACAACAAACCCACGACCAGTAGCTCGATATTTAGATCCTCCATGCAAGATTGTTCGACCAAAAAAGTGTGCTTTAGTTCCAAGCTGGAATGTGAAAAAAACAGAAGCTAGTTGCAGCTGCATGATAACAAAATCACCAAGGGCAGCACGAAATCCTTTTTCAAGGCCAATTTCCATAACCATTGGTAGTACCAGCAACAAGCCTAGTTGAAAGACAGACTGGGTAGCCAAAGCCTCTTCAAGAGCCTTAGTCTGACGTATGGAAGGGTTTTCAAGAATCTCCCTTTCAACACCACTCATGACCATGTATAAACGTCCATATAAAAATACATACACTGTCAGCACAGTCACCTGCAAGATATAAAATTCAAAAGCTAAGAATGATCCTGGCTGATATGACGAACATGCACAGGTAATAGAAACTAGAAAGCACTATTTGTGAATTGAAAGTCAAAGAATAACCATTTATTGTAGACCTTCTTGAATTTGGAAGGGGGTCTCTGCCCACTAAAGGACTTAATTGGTTTCAGAACTCATACTATGATAAAGATTCAGCCCCTCACAGAAACCTACCCACAAAGTTCAATCCTACCAGGATTATCTTACTATAGCCTATCAAGTATCCAAATTCAGTCAATGGAAATAGCCAACTAAAAAATTTATTCATGCAATTCTAAGCCAATTACCTCTACATTTTAACATAAATATGACTAAAGATGAAACATGTGCATCAACAATTTTATTTAGTAAAAGATATAGCATCTTTGCCGGCAAAATACAAATATGTACACATTTTCTTAATGTTAATATTTACGTATATAGCACAGTTAACAGAAGCAATTACATCTTTCTATCTACTACTAGAGAAGAGATATTAGTTAGAAATCCAACCACAAGGACAGGTAACTGAATTAATACTTAACCTATTTGAAACCAGGAGCCCACGTGTTGATCTTAGTAGTGATAGTGAAAAAAGCCATATATAAATTATATATTAATACTACTCAAGCAGATGTTGCTTATGGAAATAATACCATACTACTGAAGTAGAATCCAACAGTTGTGAAGTAGAAGGACAACATTCTAAAGAAGTCAAATCGACGTCCAAGCCTATAAACATCACGACTAAGTGTCTGCTCTCCATTCCCATTTGCAACTTTCGCCTCAAAAAGTGATATTTGATTCATGCCCACATCTCGCCCCTTGCCTACTTGGATGTACTCATGATGTGTGACAAACCCCCCACGAAGAGTTGAATTATATCCTGTTAAGTAGCACAATTAATTGACAGGTGAAATCTATCAGCATATCACCTTCAATTGAAAAGATAAATACCAGCAAATATATCCTCGCTTAAGTTAACGACTCTAGAAGCTTTACTGATGCCACCCCTCGTTATGTGGAAGATTCTGTCAAATATATCTGGATGACCATAATGGAAACGTACCCTGTGAAAGTGACATGTGAGCTTATGAAACCCATCCATGATATCAACGTTTCAGCAAATAAGACTAATTTAAATTTCAAATCAAATAAGAATACAGTTTTTCAACACCAAAATACATATTGTAAACAATAGCATAAAAGACAGAGATTTATAACTTATGGAGAAGTGAGAAATGTTGTGCTATTGCACACTATCAGTTATCACAGAACACAGGTTGTAATTGCCCAGGAATCAGGATAGAAACATGGATAAATTGACTAGGTTCTTTTTCATTTTTTTAGTTATCCGAGATGATATCCATGATAAAGTTGATTACTGATGAACATTGCATAACTTCGATATTACCAAAAAACATAATTATAACTGAAAGAGAAGATTAATTTCTATTGTCAATCATACAACTATAAGGTATAAATTTATGCAAGGCACTATACCTCGCTAGTACTAAACCTAAGAAAATGGGAAGGAAAGTGGTTAGTGATGGCAATATAATGCACACCACAAAGTTAAGGAAAAGAACAAAAGTAGATGGACGAAATAAATCAATCCATGAATTAAATCCCTGAAAATAGTCCTTAGAATTAGCTTACTTTCCAAAGAAACCAATTTTCAGCCATTTTCAAGATGACGGTGTTGAAAGGAAAATAGAAAATGGGAAAGCACACCCACAGAATGCCCATAAAACAAGAAGTTAAAATATTAATCGATAGGCTTACTGTTTAAATCGAGAAGTTAACTACATGCAGTAAGTCAATATCATATATAATATATAAGTAAGCATTGTCCATACATTGAAAATTATATAACGATAAATAAATGACTTGCCTCAGAGGATTTGCCAAAATTCGTTGGCCAATAGTTACAAAACTAGTCTCCTGATTGGACATGAACCAAGCGAGAGATGAAACACTGTAAAAAATAAGTGGGGAAACAAGTATAAATCCTTGTCAACCATCAGATGTCAAACCAAATGGCTTTGTCGAAAACTGACTAGTTAGATTCCCATATACCAGTTACTAGATTCAAACCTAAGCACCCAGGGACTGACCTTCCAGTAAAGATATGCTCCCTCAAACCCAAGATTGTGGGTTTTCGATCTGCATGATGGTTTTTTTGGAGCTCTTCCAAAACATTTCTCATTTTGAAAGCTTCTTCAAAATAGTTATCCTGTGATTTTTTTTGGACGAAAAACATAAACTTATTGAGATTCGTAAAGTAGCAAACTGTCAACTTTCTACAAGAATAATTATCCTAGGAATTGAACGATGAAACAATAAAACGGTGTCATGCCACACTATCTTCAGCTGGAGATGAAAAGGTTAATCACCTGGTTCATGTCTATGCTCTGCAGAGCTTGTCCACGAGTAAAAATAATGGCATGATTTTGATTCTCGGGTTTTCCTTCACCAATTGCTGTTGGAGGTCCTGGAAGCTTGATTCGATAGATTTCCTAAATACATAGCAAGCAATTAGAAGTGCAACGTCTAGGGAAAGTCCCGTAAAAAATTAACTCCCAGCTCCAGCTCCTACTCTTCAATGAGGAACATAACCAAGACATCTATATTTCCACTTGGTTACAGATAAAGGTTGAAGAACGGCCATGATTATCATTATGAATTGTTCAAAGAATTAAAATAAAAGTATGCCCCATACCTCAAATTTTGTAGTAAAAAAATTATTTGGTCAAATCAAGCCCAAAGCTCCAAGTATTTAATTTTTTAATAATAATCTTGAATAGGAATAACTTCTTAATAAGAACTATCTCAGACTCCTACGTAGAAAACACAATTTTAAAAATTAAAATAAATGTGGCACATTGCCTGCATAATTGGAAGTAACCAGGAAGAGGTTGCAACTCCTAATATAACTGCGGGTAAGTATAAAATTTAGAAGCTACTCTCCTATACCTCATCCAATTTATCACCCCCCTTCACGAGAACTGAGTAATAAAACTTCTGCGTCTTTCCATTCACTGTCTCCTCTCTTTCATCTATGTAAGCAACACGTAGAGATGGATACCTGCACAGTTTTTATTTATTTATTTATATCCATAAAAAAAACAGTGAACTTTTCGGTGGTCTCTGTAAATTTTGTAAAGGCTAGCAACTGCATATTAACATCTGACTCACGTTAACATCAGATTGAGAATATTACTATAGCAACTTCGATCACGAGCATCGTCAGACTTCTTCTGGGCACCATAGACTTGACATGAGACAACATAAGTGAATTTTAGATCAACCAGAGCTTGTGCACGATCATAGAATGCGTTCTTGTCCTTTTCAATCATGTCCATGTTTCGATAGCCACCAGCTGCCAAGTAAATAAGGAAAATGTAGATACTAAGTATATCAATTACTCAGTTTGGGAACAATATCGGGCTTAGATTCTGAAACTCGTGATAACAGCACTAGAAAATTAAGAAACATACTGTTCTCCCCAGCAAATTCCAGAAAGAATTGAAGCTGAAGCGCATCGCGGTAGTACATCATACCTCGAACTGATAAACCATCAAGATTTATAGATATAGCAAGTATTAAGGTTAGGATCCATAAATTCTAACACAGGAAAAGAGGGAGAGAAAGATAGGGGATTTCTTTCAACCTGTTCTTGATAATGTCTGCCCTCTGTAGGATACCCACTGGCGTATTAACTCCTTCTTGTCCTTATCATTGTATCCAAGTTTTGGTTCTCTAATTCGCTCCAGAAAGTTGGTCCATTCATCTAGTATACAGTTAAAGCAAGTGTAAGTTTCTGTCCATGGCATTAAATATAAAAAAAAAAAAAAAAAAAAAGGCAGGAAGATGAAGCTCACCGGGATATATCTTTTGGAGATAGAACAAAATGGATATTCCATCCTCATTTTCCTTGTTAAGTTCCTCATCGGAATAAAGGACGTCTTCTTTGTAATAAGGAGTTAAAACACTAATCATAAATCAGCAAAAAGAACCGAGTTATCAAAGCAGGAGATGAAATAGAGAACAATAATATAAACTGCAATTCAATAGACAGCATTAAGTAAAATGCTCAAATGAATCAATTCATGTTTATGATCAAGAACATGAAATGGTTGAGATGGTGATCGAGAGAGAGAAAGAGAGTGAACCCATTAAAAAAATCTATTTCAAGGTAAAAAGCACCATTTTGCTCCAAGAGGTACTTCAACTTTTAGAGCCACAACCTAACTTTTCTTTAATAGCAAAGAAAATTTGCATTCAGGGAAAAAAGGACATCAAAAAGTTATTAAAGACCCGTTTGATAACGTTCTCGTTTTATGTTTCTTGTTTATTAAGAACTAAAAACTGAAACTATTTATGTTTCTTGTTTCTTTAAAAAAAAAAAGAATCAGAAATAGAAAATGTGTTTGATAACTATTTATTGTTTCTTGTTCTTGTGTTTTTAGTTAGAAATAAAATTGAGTACATATAATATAATAAAATATATAACATGCATTAAAACAAATATAAAATCATTATAAAGAGTTTATAATATTTAATGCAATTTATGCCCCAAAGCAAAATTAAAAAATAATAATAATAAATTGTATCCTTTAAATGTTGTTTAAATTTGATCTTCAATGTCATCTCTCACTCCAGCCAATTCACCTTAAATGAATGTCGGCTCGCTTGCATGAGTAAGTTAATTCAGTTAGACTAATTTATAATAAATTGTCCGACAAATTTTGTAAATTTTCAAAGATCATTAATTGCTATTGAAATATATTTTTGTGTGTCGACTTGGTAATGAAACATTTATTTAAGGTTAGACAATCGAACATACCCACATTTCTTTAATTCAATAATAAACTTTATTTTTAATTTTGTTCTTTAAAAATGCATGTGTTTCTCATTAGCCATTCATACACAAAAATAAAATCTAAAAAGGAGAAAGAACGAAGGGTTCTTTTTCTTTTAAAATTAAAGGTAAACATGAAATTATTAATTTAATAAAAAGAAATTAAAGGGTTGGTTGCACAAAATTCAAATGCTAAATTCAAATGCTAAAAAAAGTGCGATAGAAATTGTCATATCCGCAAAATTTCAAAAAAAATGATATATTTTTAATTATTTTACTCAATTTCCCGAAATTAAAACCATACCAAAACTGAGGAAAAATAATAGAGATTTAAATAAAAATAATAACTAAATGCTAAAAAAAAAAAAAAAGGAAAAGGAAAGGAGAGAAAAGAGAAAGGGGAGAGGGAAAAAGAAAAAAATGAAAAGAACAAGGAAGTATTCTAACAATAAGAAGATTTAAAATAAATAAATAAACTCGCCAAAAGGATAATTTTAAAATTGTGTTTTCAACATAACATACCTATTTATTTTAGCACATCGTAGAAAATATATTTTTTTCATCAGACAGATAAAAACTAGTCATCAAATGGAGATTGAAACGCATGAAGGCAAATCTAAAATGACGTACCTAAAAGATAGCATGTCACGAACTTTAGGAGCTTTAGGCATGGTCATAAATAAGGAATTCGCAAAGAATGTGATACGCCGACGGGCGTCTATGTTTTGAGGTACATTAATTGCAGATTCCTTGACAGTCAAAAGCAAATAAAGCCTAACAACCTGTTACAAATGCAATAGAGGATAAGCCATCATTTTTAAATGATATATAAAGAAAATAATATAAAAAAGCTCAATGATAGCTAAGAAAACCTTTTCTATCCATGATTTGGTGCGTGTAAGATCTATGTTAATATTCTCAAACCTCTGCCCTTTCTTCCCATCAGAGTTATCATTGGGGTTTGCATCTGCTCCAAGAATTCTTGCATAGGAAATAAACGGTTGTACATACAAGAATATCAAACAAGCTTCATCGGAATACAATGATTTTAATGTGCACACGTACTATACTTCAAAAGACTTACTGAGAGCCATTAACCATGACATCCTGCGTGATAATCTCAAAGATGTCCTGGAGAACATTGATTATCTGTGACCCATCAACTTCATTTTTATCATCACACTGTCAAAATAAACACTTGATTAAATGTAAATACAGTTAATCAATTCCATGCCATCGATCTATCAAAAATACCATCATCGTTGCTAACATTTGTTGAATACAACAGGCACATACCACCAAAAGTTTTAAAAACTTCTCCAGCTTCTCGCTGAGTGAAGGAAGACCACTCATCTTGAAATTGTTTAAGAACTTTTGCTGCTGTATGCTAATTTCTAATTCATAGCAAATCTGTCGTACAATCCTGTTTTATAAGAAATCAAATATAATGAGAATTTATCCTGAGAAAAGATAGGAGGGGAGAAGTGTTTTTCATCAAATAAAAGTTGTTAGCAGGAAAGGTGGTATCAAGACTGTAAAAATAAAACGTTAATATTATGATCTCCTTACAACTTGTCTTCTTCATCCTGCAAAAGTTCAGTTACTATATCCCTGAGTGTCTCATAGCATTCAATTACTGCAGAATACATATAATCATCACTTTTAATCTTCTTGAATAAATCAACATCCTCCTTTCCCTTAAAGTCTTTTGCCATATCCAATGCTATTGGAATCTAGCATCATTGGAGAAAAAAGTTCAGTTAGTCACATAACTAGTTTTCTTCAATTCAAAAACAACAAATATGCAAAGCATGCTTTTCAGCTATCTTATAAGTCTTTCAAGGATCCTTTATACCTTACTAGCAAGCAAGAAAGGAGGCCATTGGACTACGGAGACATCACTTGAAGAATATGGAACAAGTAGTAAATCTCTATCCCTGCATGAAAGTATCAGTCAGAAGAAAATGTTGGGAACTTCTAATTTTTATATAAACTGAATTTCTCAGTAAGATTGCAGGGATGACCTATTACTGATCAGGTCCTCTAGTCGCATACTTAGTATGAATTCATTCCAGACATGAGAAAAGTTGGTGATATTCTTCCTTACTAGTGATTCATCCTGTGATGAAAGAGTATACATTTTATAAAGCGAAAGGAAAAATTAAAGTAATGGCTAGATGTCGTTAATTATAAGTTGAAAGTGTTGCCTCCTTGAATAGAATTTGAAAGCACTAAACAAGTGAAATGATTCTGAAATAAGACGTTGAAATTTCACATTATTTGATCGATTATCCAACCTCCAAATCATGTTATTTTCATTAGTTAAAAACAATGAGTACATTCATTTTTGTAATTTGGTACGACTTCCGTATGTAGTGTAAAGGGAATACTATGTTGTACTATCTGAATTTTATAATCAAAAGGATATTTAAATGACTTAGAAACTAACAGTACCAGGTTCTTTCCCTTGGAATCCCGATCTGATGATGGAACCAGTCGTTCACTAAAGGCTGAAGGAATGGCCTCAAACCTGGACCGCAACATGCCAAGTGTCCTTATCTAAGAAATACCAAGGTTAGATTAGAAAATAATATCACCAAAAAAAAAATCCATTCACCCGGTTCAAAATTGCAACTGTCGAATAACTGTAAAAGGAAAGTTCAATTTTACTATACTGCTCGTCTGCCCCAAAAATAGAAAAATGTAATTTATTTACTAGCTATTCTTTAACCGTTGGCAATATTATAATTTTCACTTGAAGAAAGATACTTGACACTAACCTCACCCAAATGGCTGAAAGCTCCATGAATGCCACCAAAAATGGTTGAAAATATTGCATACCAAATTTGTGCATCCATAAAATAAACCTACATAACAATAAGAAACAAAACATTATTACAACATGTCATATGATGTGTAGCAATAGCAGGACAAGTATCTTAAATGTAGTCCATTGTACATTCCTGAAATTCTAGTCCACTTACCAGGACAATCGGAGCCCATATTGCTATAATAACGCCAATATTATATGACACTGCCATTATTCCAAAATAACCATTAGTAGCAGCAATAGCATCTCAATACAATGTCTAATATTTCTTAGAATAATGAAATGTTACCATGTGGAAAGAACTCGTGCCATTGATAATTATCAATATGCATTGTCATAATCAACTTCGTTGGACCAATGAGCGGATATATCTATCCAAATGCAAATAATAAACATGAGATTCTCAAAGATATAAATGTCACCATCACCACTAAACATGGTCAAAATAATACAAACATTACGATGAGGAAATTTAGTCACGCCATGCTTAGTTCCTGCATTTATTGTATCTGCTGGTTATTTCCTTTTTTAAATAGGAATATCTTTATATTTATCATATTAGTAATTATCTTCTTATTTAGTAGATTATTTTCTTTATATAATATAGGATTATTTCCACATCTGTAATGGGGTTTTCTCTTTGGGTTTTTCTCTTCTATTTAAGAGACCCTCTTCTTTATTGTTGATAAGAAAAATAGAAAACATATTTTTATTCTCTCATAGTTCACAGTATCAAATAAGTGGTTCAGTATCCAGTCCAACAGGACTTAGAAAGGTAAGGACTAATAGTAGTTCCCATCCTTCTTTGTTACTTGGAGAAATATTGTGACAGTTCAATCTTAATGGTTCCACTTGGATAACTTCTGATAAACAATTCATCCCCAGAATCTAACACGAGGAAGATATTTCTAGATTACATTCAGCCTTGACCACAAAATAAAAATTAAATTAAATTAAATTAAAATAATAGAAAAGATCATATTGTATCTGAAGAGTAGTTCATTTTAAGATACACATATCAATAACAAACAAAAACATTTAACTTTTCCTGAGCCTCATTCCAAATAAATGCTTGTAATGAATGTGAAAAAAAGTCGGTCTCCAATGTATAACTAAACCAGTAAGGGAACCAGATTTATTAAAATGACTTATTCATCGCCTACTACATTTGGATGCCAAGAAAACTCATAGGATATTAAATCCTAAGTAGGTGACCACCATGACTTGAACTAATTTCCTTTAAGTCATTTATTATTTACATTGGCCCTCGTTAACCACTAGAGCAGGCCAGCCCAGGGTGGTTGAGTAACCATATATTAACCATTTAATTTCATTTTCTATGTTCATACTAAACAATTTGCTCTAAAACATTTCCCCTTTTTCATTTCACTTCACAAAATGAATAAAAATTACAAATATTCCCTTTTAAATACAAAAGAAAAAATTATCTACAAACTTAGATTGATAGCATTTATGAGCTCTGTACGATACTACAATCAAATTATTTACTGATAAGAAAAATCACCTCCACATAGTAGCTGAATGCTAGCTTACTGATTAGCAGCAGAATCCAAAACAGTGAATACCTGAACCCAAGCAAGTTTTGGCAACAGAAACAAATAATGAAAAGGAGAAAAGGTAGCAAAGCAGAACACTAACGTAACCAAAAAGCTCTGTAGCATAAGATCCTATGTAGACAATAAAGAAATTTCAAATAAAAGCTAAAATGGTAGCCACAGTTGTCCACAATGCTAGAACTGTAGCAGCACTAGAATGGAACTTCCCTCAACTCCTGGTGATAGATTGAAAGTAAAGGAATAAATAAATAAAGGTACACTTACTTCAGCAATGAGAACATGTCTTCATGCATGCCTCTTCCTACATAAAGTTTAGGCTGCAGTATGGCCAAACCAAAAAAAATAAAGTTTAGAAACCAAACATCACGCAAGAGAATAAAGAGAACTAGACCTAGAATATGCGATGAAAAATAAAACGAGAGACAGACTCAAAATATAAAGCATATAAACAACCAGCAAACAAGGACTTCAATTGATAGTAATGAATGTTAAACATACCTGAGCCCACCACATTAGAAATGTTATAATTCGCCAATTTGAACGTTCCATCCTTTTTCTCAAAGGTGGAAGCAAAAATAGTAAGCAAGACAATATATTTGGTATCAAATATACTGCAACAGCATAATTATAAAATGACTGGTTCTGCCAGTCCGCAGCCCAACTACTGAAAAATTTCACAAGTCCCGTTGGATTTTCCACAGTATTAAAATAACCAATAGGCAAAACCACAACCCATGCTGCTGCCACTATAAACTTTAGAAGATAACGTAGTATTTGGGTAAATTTCAAGCTCCTCCATGCAATCCAACTTAGAACTATATCCAGAGTGGCTGCAGAGAAAACATACATCAAGATGAAAATTTCCATAAAACTTCAAATCATCAGCTAAGATAATATTGGACAATCATCAAAAGAAAGCTTCACAAGAATCTGCAACTGTTGTACCACATTCTGAAAATTTATATGAAACAGAATACGAATGTGATTGAAGTCGTACCTCTCAAAAAATTAAGAATAGCAGCAGTAATGAAAATGCTCAAAACACTTTTGAAGACATCAGCATCAAAAACTGCAACAAGAGATCCACCAGGACTCCAGGCAATTATTACCATAGCCTGAAATCATTAAGTTATAGATGATCTTGTGTTCCATGAGAAAAGATGATAAAAAAGAAGTAATATAAAGAAACCAAAAAGGTGGACAGAACCTGGTATGCCAATATAAAGAATATCCACATTCTGTCAAAGCTTCTATAAAGATGCAAAAAGGTACGGACTTCAACAAAATTTGTTTTAGGCTTCCTCTTTCCAGCAGCTACTTGGTTAGGATTCTAAAATTCAAATAAAGTTCCATAAATGTTCTAAAATTATGTAAACCAATATATAGCATAAGACAAGCATGTACAAGTAAGAAACATTCAATTTTTATGAAGATATTTTACAGCTGGATTAATCTGCTGCAAAGAGAACAATGTATAAATCAACAAGCACAAAGAAAGAGGAGCGTGTGAGAGAGACAGACCGCATTTGCAGGTAGTACAGAATCTGAATGCCTAAAAAAATCTGATTCGGGTTCCATAGGCCATCCAAGGTTGAAACATTTGTCAGACCTAGATCAATAAATAAAATTTCAAGTAAATATCATCAAAAGCTCAACATGAATTTACTTGTTGGTGAAGCTTACCAAAAATATTCATTGAGGTCATCATAGTTCCGCCAGGTAGAATGGCTTGCCTTACCTCCTTTGTTTCTCTTAGCTTCCTTTTGTACCAAGTAAATAATTCTTAGATGCAACCTTATGAAAATTAGGGAACAAGTACATTGATCAAATAAAAGATGTGATTACCATCAGAAGAACTTGGTAAATTGGAGTTATAACTTCCCTCAGAAATGATTCCTCATCAGGTGCTTTTGTCTGAAATGATTCTCCACTAACAGGATGGACATTGCTATACAGAATCCCATAGACAACGTTGGCCATCTTGCATATTTAGGAAACAAGAATAAGATTGAGGCATTCTTAAACAACAATATGTTAAGAATTTTAGAAACAATATATTAATTGAAAAAAAGGAAACAGTTTAGAATGTAACGAAACAATTATCTATTTTAAGGATAATCAGATTTCTGAATAATGATGATCATGGAAATGGTATTAAACTATTCATGATCAGGTCAAGTTGGCGCTAATAAATAATAGTAATGGAAACAACAATTTTATTTGATAATTTAATGGCATCAAGTAAACCAAGCGTTTAAGAACTAACAATAAAAATAATCATCAGACATTATGAGGGCATAACAATGTAATAAGAAAACATACATACATTGTGGAAAATGTAGCATAAACATTCAGGCATGAAGCGAATATTTGAAGCTTCGCCCCAGATAAGAAAATGAAGTCCAATATAAATAAGCTGCAACTGTTGTCGGTCACATTCATGAGGAAACCTGAAGGGTAAAATAAACCATGTACTTAGTCGATAAGCTGCAAGAGTTGTTAGTGACGGCCAAGAGGACCCGAATGTTAATAAACAATGTACTTGGTAACAGCTCTCAAATATTCAAATAGCATAATGAATTCTGCATAAACTATATATAATAATGTAAAAGACATGCTTAAATAAAGGCATTCATAAGTTGTGTGCATATTAATGTAACAATATAAAACACAGATGACAGCATCAATGAAATTTAATAAAAATCCAAGATGTTAATTAATAATATAACGATATACATGGTAATAAGACATACCCAAGATTTGATTTGCAACGAAGATAGTTACACCACGAAATATAGTTCTTAAAGATTTTGTCGCTCAGTTGCTGTACAGTGCCACTTTTGAGCTGCATCAAGCAAGTAATATTAAGAATTAAGATGAAATGCAGTTCGTGAATTCTCATATCAAATTGAGATCACATTATAAACCCAATAGTATAGAATATCTCACATCTGCAAAATAATTTACCTGGTGAGGAACTTGTGGATTCTTATTCCTTATATCAATATTTGCAAGAAGCAGAATTAAGTGTTCCCTCTGGTTTGCTACATTTCCTTTCTTCATATCCAAAGAAGACATGATAGCAGTTAGTAGATCTTATCTTACCTTCCACCATATCCATATAGTAACACAACTAGACGCACTAAAATCTAAAAGGATTTTAACCTTTAGAAAATGAATCCAATAAAAAACAACATTTTTTTTATGAGAAGAAAAAACATCAATCTCAAATATCACGGACACATCCCACAATATGAACTTCTAAACCTTTATTGACACGAATAACAGGAATAATGAAATAAAAGGAAAAAGCGGTGAACAGATTTGGATCACAAATTCACAATTCCACAAGCTATAAGAAACTAAGTCTTGATACTGTATCAAATATCAAATAAACCCTAAACACCCTCCAATGATATTGAGATTAGAGCCAGCTAACCTCCAGAAGCAACTAGCAGTAGCACTAAAAGAAATTTCATTGTAACTAGAGCCTCCAAAAGACAAGTTACCTGAAACCCAAAAATAGAGGACAGCCAATCAAGTATATCATTTACATGTTTCTCCCTCTCTGTTGGCGCTGACAGATTTTCATCAGGATTGCTGGTCGCATGAACTTGGGACATCGGAAGATTGTCCGCCTTCTGTAATGCTTCAATTGCTGCTTCAATCTATATAATACTGATGAAAGTAAGTATAGGGCCCTAAAATTAAGTAGTGAACTAAAGCAAATACAATATCATATAGACTTCTGACATTAACCTCGGGAAGTTCCATGATAGCTGGTTTAACCGCCATCGCAAACAAGGGGAGAATGTTATAATGTTCATGCTGCTTTTTTTTCCTTTGAACCTCCTTGGCATATTGCTCTGTCTGTCGAGACAAATCAAACAAATTATTTCATGTTTTAGAGGAATAGAATTATTTCTTGCATAGTTAGTTTGAAGACTTATACCTCTTCTTCAATTTTTGAAGTAGGTACCACTGTCTTTAGTACTTCATATAGTACGGTCGCTATCTGATAAATCTTAGCCATCTCTTCCCTTCAATAATCAAAGGAGAACAAAAGGAGTAAGCAGTGTGCAAACCAAAACTATGGCATGTGAAAGATGAAAAACAAAACTCACGGTCGTTTGGTATATTCTCCTCCTTCAATATTGAGCTTATAGAATTTCTGGTAAAAAGCCTGAATTTCTTGAACATCGTGTCTTTCAAGTATTGGATGTGTTTCATATTCTTCCTGTAACAAATACAAATCTGCATTAAGCACTTTGATCCATGTCTTGAATCAATCAAAATATCATACGGGTGAAGCACTATCTTTAAATGCTGCAAAAATCTTATCATTCAAAAAAAGAAACTTGAGGTACTTATTGCACATTTCACCTTAGGAAAAAATATGTCATGTATGGTCTTTAAAAGCTTCTATAAAATTATGTATAATTTAGACAGATGTTTAATGATGTTCAAACACCATGGTTTTGAAAGATGAAATAACAGCAGGGAAGAGGAGGAAAATTATGAACGAAACTTTTGACCAACATATCGTACGATGTTTTGTATTGAATTTTAATTTGTGCAAGGCTATGATAGTTTGTAATGATCATCAAGAAAGAAAGAAAAGGGGGAAGAAAAAAAAACAAAGAATGAAAGAAAGAAAAGGGACTCTAAACCATTAATGTAAAAAATAATGGTTTAAGTAATTACCTTGAATGAAACGGTTTAAAAAAAAAAATGAAACATGGATATGGACATGACACGTGTCACATTATTTTCTTAAAATCTAAGACATAGACATGAAAAGGACATGCTTATTAGAGTATAATTTTTTTAAATATATATTATTTTTATACCAAAAGAAAATTTGAAGTCGATAAGCAAAGAACAAATTTGATATATTTCACTCTCAAAATTTATTATTTTGTTCTTTATCCCTATTTTTGTCCATTTTTTATGAGTAAACATATAAATAAAAGTTTGAATAATTTAGTGCATATGTCTAATGATTGTTTGTCGTGATTCTCAAACACGTGTTTATTGTGCTAAGCCAATATTAACATGCCTCCAAAAAGTGTTGCACTCGTATTCAATATGCTCAACTAGTGTTTAGCATATGTCTATTGCGGCAATAAGTGTTGGAGTGTCTGACAATGTGTCAGACACAAACACGTTGCCCAAACTATATTCTTCATATTCTTTAAGTTAAAACAAATCTAAATGTATATTTAATGGTTTAAGTAATTAACTTGAACTGATTAAAAGTTAACTTTTTGACCAAATCTAGAAAGTAATTAACTTGAGCCGACTAAAGTTAACTTTGTGACCATATCTAGAAACACTATGATATTAAAAGGTATACCCTTTCAAGTTTGTGTAACAAATAGGTCTTGAATTGTCGAACACCCCGTCCACTTGATGTTGGATCCATTTTATGAGCCTTCTCAAATGCATGGAAGCGGCCTGCAAATAAAGTAACAAGGAATACAATTTTCAAACGTGGTTTTAGCTAAACACCGCAGCAGAAAGAAACCAAGTAAAATCCGCATCATCCATTTCATAACATGGGCACACTCATAACAAGATCCAGTTGTATTTTTTCTTGTACTGCATGTACAGAACTACAAGTTATGCAGAGGAAACTTTTTGAAAGTATAACACCCATCAGTGAAGGATAAAGGTCAAAGTTAAAAGGCAGAAGGAAGTAAATAGATGAAAATTTTCAGTATCCATTCATACTCCCTAAAATGTTCTCTAATTCCAGAGAAGCGGGTTCTTCCACTCATATCATTGTAGACTGTTAGGTAGATGTCAATCCTGTATTATGGAAAATGGGGCTAAATTGACAAAGAGGCAAAATAAAAGTCCATGAAGTCAATAATCACTAGAGACACAGTCGCTTGCAAACTCGATGGTTTGGATGCTTGCATGAAGGAAGAACTTGTCTTAAATATCCCAATATAATTCCGTGAAGCCATATTATTGTGTTCTAGAGATTAGAAATATCATAAATAGACAAAGAAAAATCATCGAAGTCCTTCAAATTCAAGTGATAAAACAGTTTCAAGCTTGCCTTGCCACAATAACTAAATAACGGCCAAACAGAGCATAGCTCAATTGGCATAAGGTTGTGGCCTTGACTGAGAGGTCATGGGTTCAATCCTCGCATTAATTAAAATACCGTTGCAAAAAAATATAACTAAATAACAGAGAGAGAAAGGAATGGTGGTGGCAAAGACAAACCACCCCTGCCTCTTCAATTAACTATCACTCTATACATGAAAATGCTTGCAGTTGTAAGCATTGCCTCAAAAATCACGGATGAGGCACTGCATAAAAACTTGAATGTGTATGGTCTAGTAAACCTCAGCATAAATTACTATTTTGTAGGTTGATGTTATTTGGATGAGATTGTCAAGGCACAAAAGCAACCATCAGACCAGCATCCCGTTGCTCCTTTTTTTTTTTTTTTGAATAAGAAACAATTTCATTAATAATATGAAATTACATAAGAAAGGGTGTCCCCATGTTTACAAAAAACCTCACCAATTAGATAGGAGGGTATCAAAACTATAGTGATGAAAAAGAGGGTATCCTGTTGCTCCTTATATTGGCTATATTGTATATTTCTCATTGATAGAATCTACATGGAGCTCCATTCAATCTCCCAAACGTGTAAGTTGTTAAGTTGTATGCTAGAATGTATAGCAACCACCGAATGTGATCCTTAAAAGTCCCCTTGATGGAAGTTAACAGCCTAGTGTCTAAAGGATCAGCTGGACGGAAACAAGGGTCGGTCCTTACCTGCTTATGGGGGATAAAATGAAGTGAAAAGTAAAACAAAAGCCTAAATGTTCAAGAGAGTCAAATTATGCATTCTAATGAGCAGCCACGTCACAAATAGACAGTGGACGACCAGTAAGTGGTTCAAAGACAGGTGATAAATCCTCCTTGCCATTTTGAAGGTCTTCTGAAGTCTAAATCCTTAAGCTCAAGTCTTTAGCAATGATTCTGTATTCATCATAACATGGCTCTCAATATGGTCATACTATTAGTCTAACTTGGATGCACACTTTCAGTTTCTTCAGCAACTTGGTTTTTCTTTTTCTTTTCTTCAGCAGCTTGATTTAAAAGGGCAAGAAAACGTAATATTACTTGGGAATGACAGACGGCATTATTCAAGTAGAAAATTAAAAGTTTGGTTCCATTTGGAGGGATGATGACGAGGTGAGCATCTGAACAGCCAACAAACCTATTTCTGTGTATTTTCTTATCATCTAACATTTGCCACGGCAACATATCATATCCATATCCAGAGTTTCTTTTTCAATGTACAAGATGATTTCATCTAAACACTGCTCCACTTCCATAGTTGATACTCCTAGCAGATTATTATGATGAACAAAACTAAAAAACAACCCATCCAGTTACATCTTACATTAGAAAAGATTTGTGCTTCTTCTATGTTCATTTCTTCATCATTTTAGCTGATCAATACATCCTATTCCATCCTTGCCCGGTAAATGCAAGACATAACGTTCATAACTGGGTCGCTCAATGTAGAGACTAGATTGTTCTATTATTCCATACTCTCTCGCTGTGTGTACCTTGATATGATTTTGTCATAAAACGTTCTTCCTGGTGATGACTCAGAGACTTCCTAACTCAAAACACTAACATCATCTAACCTGTCCTTGTTCCTACTTTCACATCTCTTAGAGAGAAAAATGGGTAAGGCATTAATAGCAGTAGAGGAAGTTCACGACAACCTCCCCCCCACTGCCACCGCCAATAAAAAATTAGGGGTAAAAACTGAAAGAATTATATCATAAAATTCAAGCAAAAGAGTAAAGTATATCATGATTTCAGGCATTTGCTACTATGTAATAAGAGCATAAGGAAATGCCATAGATTAAAATGAATTGGTCTGTAATAAGAGTGGGCATTCAAGCAATTATGTTGGTTTGAGTGGATTACAGAGATAGGCGACTCTGGGATTTTCAGACTGAATCTCGTTGGCCACACGGAGAATGGGGACAACGGACGCGAGCGACGATGGCACGAGCTCACTGTCAATGCCGGAATTGTCCTCCGGTACCTCAAGCATCCGAGTCGGCGTACGCGTCATCCGCCGAGACAACGTACGAGGCGGCCCCACCTCGTTCTTGCTCCCACTGGAGCTCGCCATAGCTCAGAAGCCCACCACAACAAACCAGTAATTCTTTCAGAAACACGGTCTGTGTCTCCGATTGGATTGTCGAATAGTTAGGATATAGGGTTGAGTCTGAGTTTGTGCAAATGAGGAAGAAAGTGAGGAAGGCCATGTTTATGTAGTAGTAGTAGTAGAAGAAGAGAAGAATGAACTGGAGAGATGCTTTGAGTGTGAGGTGGGGCAATTGGAAGTAGGAGCTTTAGGGATTGCTCTGCGAGTAAGAAAAGAATTGGAATAGTGGGTCGGATGATTGAGTTGCTTTGGAGTTTGATAAGGCTCAAATGGATGGCTGCTTTAAGCTTTTGCTTTTGCTTTATTGACGCTAAAATCAAAATTTCTGCATAAACAAATCAGACAATCGCATTGCTTTTGGGGAAGAAGACAGACCCCTTTTGAGAAATTTGAGTTGTTTAGGAATCTAGTAAGATATCTGAAGCGAGCGAGGTTGATGGAGGACAAAGCTTTGGTTTGCTATTGCTCTGTGAGACTGTGACTCGTTTTTTTTTCTGGCGCGAACAGTGGAGAAGAAGAAGATGAACTTTTTGTACTCTTACAGAATTACCTAAAAAGGCTCAAGTTAAAAGGAAATTGTCCATGTCAAGACAAAACCAACAACAAAAAAGTAACAATTTACTCTCCTCTACTTTTAAATTTTGTAATATTTAAGTTCATAAAGTTTACGCCAAAAATAATTTACATCCTTAAATTTTAGGATTTAAGGTTTAAAAACATTTGGAAATTTGTAATTTATCAATATAGGTGGGTGGGAATTATGAAAGTTTAGTAGTTTAATTACTAAAACTATAAATTTTCACGTGTTTAAATTAACATTTTTAAAATAAAATATAACAAAAAGTGTAAATTGATACATTTATGAAACTCCATGGTTTAAATTGATAAAATCATTAGTTTAAGGTTTTAATTGATACAACTTTCATAATTCACAGGTATAAATTGATTTTTTCTCTAAAGTTGATTATAATATTAATTTGGTTCCATTACGAATTTAGTCACTAAAATTTGATGTTGGTGTCTATTTTATTATTATAAATTTAGTTTACTAAGTTTCAATTTTTTTAAATTCAGTTGTTCAAAGAAATAAATAAACAAAAAATAAAATAAATTTTAAGATTCTATTAGATATAATATTCAAATCCCTATTAGATAGATAAATTCATTTTCAGAAAATTTGAATTTGTTAGGAAGCTATGAGACACACGAACAAAAATTTAGGGCCCTATTATACATTTTTCAAGTTTAAGGATGAGGTAGACACAAATCTTAAAGTTCAAAGACTAAACATATAATTTAATCTATTAAATTTTAGGTTAAAATATCATTTGAGCCTCCATACTTAGACTGTTTTATTTTAGTCCTTATACTTTCAAATGTTCAAAACTAGTTCGTGTACTTTCAATAATAAACATTAAATCTCGTCTTCTTTTTTGTTTAAGTTAATTTTTATTCCACTCGACAAAAAAAATAGAATATTTTACATTTAAGAAAATTTACAATGTGAATATGTTTTTGAAATCCTATTGAGGAATGAATATTTTTAGCAAATTTTATTGAGATTTGAAGCACATGGACTAACATGAACAAATCTCAAAGTACAATTATGAAAGTAATATTTATATTAGATAACATTTAGTCATTATAGTTGATAATACACATTTGGTTCCTATATTATGTTGAGTCTACATACGTATTTTTAGTTAAAATTGAACCTCATTTGACATGATATGGACTAAATTGTTACAATTTTTAAAATAAATATTAAATGATGGTATATGAAAGTTAATAGAATCATCTTATAAGTTTGGAATAGTTGCGCATATATAGTAATATGTCCAAGATATTAGCAAACCAAATACAAATAAATTAAAAAATAGTCATCGATATATTTGAACTTGTATTTGTACGTTTGTATTTGTACGTTTCTCCGGATATTGGTGATAAACGTATAAACGATGAATCAATAATGAAGACGTCTGAGCTAAAAAAGACAACTATGTAAAAATGTCTAAATAGGTGTGTGAAACTTTGTAAAGGAAACGTCAAATTTACAAATTATTTATTCTTTCTAGTTTAATGACAATCACCCAAAAGTCTTTGGTGATGAAGTTCGCTTCAAATTACTCTACATTGTTAACATATCAATTAAAGTGATTCGAGCAAATATTAGAAAAAAACAAGAACGATAAATGAAGAAAAGAAAAAATTAAAGATGGAAATGAGAAAGATATTTAAATGTTTTTTTTTTTTGGAAATTCAACTCCAACTTGATGTCAATTGAGTGTGATAAAATATTTAAATGTTTTGGGCGTACATAATAAAAGAATAACGATCGACATGACAAAACTTATTTATTAAGAAACAAATAATGATGAATACATAAGCTATAAAATACAAGGGCGCGTACATATGTAATAAAAGAATATGAAATAGGGAAAAACAAAAAGTACATAAGAAAATGAATGTCTGTCCTCATGTCTCAACCAATAACCAAGCCATTCTCAGAAGACACAGTCCAATACCCAGCAGCAACACAAGGCAGCACAGCTACAAAACAAATCAAAATCAACAATACTTTTACTAAAACAAACCGACATAATAAATTTGTATTCTCAAGTTCGAATCCATGGAGACTTACCATCCTTTCCAGAACCCATCTCCCCTAGATTGAGTTTGGGGCGTAAAAGTTTGGTGTGGGTACTGCGGACCGTCTCTCACAGGATACCCAATTGGCGGCGGCGCTGCAACATAAGCCCCCGAATTCGCCTCTTTAACTTGCTCACTCGCCGCATACGACGGAGGTGGTGCAGGGTAGGCCACTGTAACAACCAACAAATTAAACCGACGCCGTGTTCAGTAAGATCAATTCAAAATCAAAACTATACTAGTAATCCAAATGATTTGTTTTGTCACTTTAACTTACTGGGAATTTCTTGGTGGCGATATTGGCTCATGATGCCAAATGCAAATCAAAATCAATAATAGTATTCCAAGAAGGTAAGGAAAAACTTGAGAATTGCCAAAGTAATGATGGAATTTAAGAATTGAATTGGAATGAAAAATAGGAGAAACCATATCGTTTATATATGCAAATTTCTGTGTGAAAACGAGAAATTGCATGGAAACGAAGAACAAATTTGACATCGCTAAGGAATTTTGAGTCTTATTTCGTCAAACGCGTTTTTGTATTTGACGTGTGCGACTTCGATTGGTTTGACGTGTTCTTAAGACTTGGGAAATTTTCATATATTCCTCATTCGTGGCAGGTGTTGTAAAAAACTGTCCTCGTCATCTTAGAATCTTCCAAAACTGCCACCTTTATAATAAAAAAAATTAATAAACTACAATATATTGAAGTTTACTAATTTACCCTTTAAACCAACTACGTTTAAAATTCAAAATAATACTGGTTGGTTTTAAAATCAAATTCGGCTACTTCTAACTCTCATAAACCTCCAAAATCACACACTCAAAGTCTCAAACCAAAACAAAATATGTTGTATAAACCATGTTTAAATATTTAAGGGGGCGTTTGGATCGGGTAGGAGTTTGTCTTGCCCCATCCCAAATTATTCTAACCAACTTAGGATGAGTTGTGACAATTTGATATTAGAGATGGTTAAAATCAGCTTCTGCCACCAATTTCACTGAGTCAATGCATATCATCCACTGTATGTAAAGAATGTTCGGTTTGTTTGTAATCTAAGATGGAATGTGAGAGAGTTGGTAGGAGTGAAGTTGGTTTAGCCCACTTTCGAGCCCAAAGATAATATAAACTCGAGTTATATTAATCCAAAACTCTAAACTTCAACAATATTTACTGTTGAAGTCAATTAACCTCTCAACAAATTATTTGTGTGTTCTTTTGCATTTCAACTTTCTCACTTCTCTCCATTCCAACAACCTTTTATCTCGCTCCTCTCTGTCGGGTGTGAAAATCGTTCTAAAGGTAACCCTTACCTCTCTTTCTTCTTTGGTGTGTCATGTTTTTTTTTCTTCCTTTGTATTACTTCAACATAGTCTTTTTATAATTGAGAGAAACAAAAATATTAAAATTTTGAAGTTTATGGATAAGTTTAAATTAATGGATTATTCTTTTAAACTCACATGTAATATATAAAATACTATTGTAAGACTATTTTATTTCAAAACTATCAAAATAAAATGAATGTTGAACGTGAGAGATATTGAAAAAAAAAATGTGAGATATTGTGGTAAAAAAAAAAAAAAAAAAAACTGCCCACATCTCTCCTAACTCTTTTCTTTTTTGCAATGCGAGAATTAACCTTATGTCAATTGAGCTATGCCCGATTTGACAAAAAAATTGTCTTTATGGGCGGTATATAATGCAGCAATCTCCTAACTCTTCTTACTAATTTTATAAATATATATATAAAAACAGAAATTAAAAAAAAAAATCAGGGTCAGTTTGAGAGAAACTATTTTAGTGAGATAACCAAAATGTGGCTATAGTATACGAGAGAGGCCAAAAATATTTTAAATTTATATCTATTAGTTATTAAAAATATACAAATTTAAAATTTACATGAAGAAGCAACTACATCGCGACCCCTCATTAAATATTGGGCATAATGGAAATAAATGAAGTACACGTGGCAATTTTGAAAAACCACATGTCCAACTGTGAAATTCCAATTTTCTTTGTATTGCCGATCTAATGGACATTGATTTTCAGATATGGGCCTACGGGCTTGGTTGGAGAAGCTAACTTGAGTCTGGGCTAGGCGGCCCAAATAAAAGCGCGATATGCTTCACCAAACAAGCCCAACAACTAGTATTGGCCCAAGCCCAAGTAAATGTAATTTTCGCAAATATACATCATTATGGATAGAAGCTAGTTTTTCTTGAAGTTTTGATGGAATCAATATCCAATGTCAAAGTGCAATAAAAGATCAATACTTTTTCTTTCCTTTGCCCAAGTCGTTACTCTTTCATTATTTGTTGTGAGGATAACTATGAATCTGACGTTTGAATAATAATAATAATAAAAAAAAAAAAAACAAGTTCCAAACAAAACTTATCTCTTCCATTTATTTTCTTAATAATAAAAAAGAAGGTGACAGATAAATTTATGAACTTGAAGCATGTAATGGATATCAACATCAATTTCAAAGTAGATAGATAAATGATATAAAAATAAAATAAAACAAAAAAACAAAACTACCACTTAATTTGAGTCAAAAGGGCAAGAGAAAGAACGTCAGAATAGAACTCTTGGGGTATCAATAAAGTCGTAAAAATGCTACTACTTGTGGATAGCCATCAAACTTTGAAATATGCAAAAAGAACAGAAAAATCCCAACTCAATTAATAATATAATTATTATTATTAATGAATGGTAGGGTGGGGACATTAATGAGTTGATTTGATAGTGGGGTTATTATAGGAGGAGTTAAGTTAAATAATGAGTTTATTATAATTTTTTAGAGAGAAAATAGGTTTAGGTTTTTTTATTTAGGGAATTAAAAGAGAATAATGAATTGTCAAAAAGACAGCGATATATACGCCTGGAAAGTTGTTCATCTGACAGACTGCGAGATTTTTGCATTGGAAAATGAATTTAATTAATTAATTTATATTTTCCTTGTTTACATTTAGCAATACATTTTTATAAATGTCAGTCTGTGTAAAGCAAAAAACAAACAGTAAAAAAAGAGGTACCACGTAACAGAACAGAAGCAGAGTAAAAGGCCCCACTTTTATACTATGCCACAAAATGCCCAAAATCCAAGTCGGTGGAAGCAGTAAAAAATAAAATAAAATTGGTAAAATGTTTTTTTTTTTTTTTTTTTTGGGTTAAAAGAAGAAGAAAAAAAAACCATAATTGAAGAGGATATGTATAGAGAGAGGGAATTTTTATTGTCCTGACCTGACACATAATAGTATATGGAGGGGACCCAAAAAAAAAAAAAAAACTCCATACAGAAACACAGAATCAGATTGAGATTTATTTATTTATTTTATTTATAAAGAGAGGAAACCGTCAAAATTGGGTAAAAAATAAATAAAAAAAATAAATGTTTCCAATACAAGAAAATAATGATAGGCTCCACAGAACCAGACATCACCACTACATTGCCTGTCCAAAAATCCAAAAGAGATGGGACAAAGACATACACACCCTTCCTTTTCATTATTATTATTTTTTTTTCTTCTCTTTTTTAAATAATTAATTAAAATATATAATTATTTTTGGTGTGTGTTTGTACGTGTAAGTTATAAATCTAAATAATGACATTTGACAGAGACGACTGAAGTCGGACATATTCAAAGGTTGTTTTTCTATGTTTGTGGAGTGGATGAATGAGATTCCCATCAACAAAATTATATATTAAAAAAAAAAAAATAAAAAAAAAAATAGAAAGCTACTCAATTCCATTTATAAATGTATGTATCTCATATCTTACAAAACACAAAACACTCTAAAAAGTAATTCAGATTCGAGATCACATGTGGAATATAACCTCTCCCCATCTCCATTATATCCCCAATCTACTTTTTTTTAATATTTAATAATCATGATGGGTTTAAAAAAATCTATATATATAATTTAATCTTTTTTTCGTTATTTTCTTTAGTACAATTTAGCGAGGGAGGGATTCGAATCTCATACAGATTGGTCTAGGGTCAAAAGCAAATCTTTAATTTGAAAAAAAAAATCAATTGAGTTCTTATAACATCAAAAAAATATTGAAAAATGACTAATGTATATATTAAAATATTGTAGTAAGTCAATTTTGACGAGGTTGATAATTTTAAGTAATGTATATCAAATATTGTAATGGTTCGACTATTTTTGGTCAATCAATTCATTATATGCCCACCACGTCCTAGCAAATGAGTAGAATTATTTGATTTTATGAGTAAGTGGTATGTTTATTTAATAAAATTATACTTACATTGTATCAACTTGATTAATAAAGGGTATTTTGCAATTACATCATAACTTTCTTTGTTCAAAAAATATGAGACTAAGATTAACTTCCGATCTCGTGTCAATTACATATATGTATGCTCATTTTATTTTTTTAAATTTTAATTTTGTGTTGAAAATTTTAACCTACAAAAATAAAATAAAATAAAAAACGTCATGAATAAAGTCCATAATGAAGGTAGAAACTACAAGTTGGGCATTAAAAGACCTGGAAATACCCCAAAAAAAACGATTCTCTCCTCTCCCATCAAATCTTTATCCTTTTAAATTAAAATCCCACCACCACCTCCACTTCCCCACCATTTTTTATTAAATTAATTTACCTCCTCAAAAAAAAAAAAAAAAAAAAAAAACTTTACATTTGGGTTGTCAGTGACTCAACCCCCACATGAAATAGTACCAATATTAATCTCCTTTTTTTCAAAATTTCCCTTTTAAACTTTTGAATGGTTTTTTATGATGTCCTGTTTTTGTTTTCATTTGCCACGCAAGGCTTTTTATTTTATTTCTTACAAAGTAAAGTGTGTGAGTTGGGGTAATAATAATGGAGCTACAAACATTATTATTCGGTCCAACCCCTACTTTTTGCATTGCTTTATTCAAGTTTTACAATAAAGTTAGATTAGTATAATGTGGTACACAATATCAAATTATCTACTTTTTTTTCGACTTTATATTATATTATATGGTTTCAAACTTTAAAGAATGCTTCGGTTCATGTGTCCCATGTAGATGATGTAGCCATTATGGACAGACTAAACAAATATACATATTTAATTATTCATATCCTATGACTATCACTAATCTCGTGAATACGGTCACCTAACTTTTTAACTTGCCAACTTCCAGAATCAATGTTAAAAAAATAGCATCTTTTTTTTCTTTTCTTTTTGTTCTTAAACCTCTGTATTTTTTAATTACTAATAATATAATGTTAAAATTTAGAAAAAGAAATGCAGTGATGAAAATATATATCAATTTTTTTTTAAGTGGTTGAATGACTTTAGTAATTTGAAAATATAAAATACAATCCAGCCTGTATACCAAATTGGCCTTAACATGTTCACGTTTTTCACAAATATCTACCACTAAATTTTCCATAATTGAAAGATTTGTTATATATAAAGATAAAATGTTAAATTTTGTCCTTATTTTGAAAAACTTTCTTTCCCTATTCTAGCGTTAATTATGGAATCCTTATTAGGCTAAACTCCAAAATATCTAAACGGAACGTGGAATAGTTATACAAATTTTTCTCTCATCTTTTTTTCCAATAGCGGTGGGTTATATATATGAATTCAATTTTGTACTCGCCTTAAATAAATAAGTTGTTTTGTTTTAATACAACAAATAGGACATATTAATATAAATTTTTGAATCCTTCCAAAAAAATTATATAATTTTTTTTTATCTTAATAGAGATAGTACCGTAAATTATCGATGAACTATGACGTCAATAAATAACTTCAGTAATTTATTTGTTGCTCATTTTTATTTTTTTATTTTTAAACATATATAGTTAGTTATTTAGATGAATGTATTTGACCCCAAAGAAAAAAGAAAACCAAAAAACCTACATTGTGGGGTTTGGAAATAAAACATCCTGATAATTGAAAAAGGACATGTATTAAAATAATATTGATTTGATATAATAATATTGATTTGATAAGAGAGAGGAGAAATGAATGATTATAGAAAGAGAGATAATGGGGACATGATTTGAAGCATTGGGCACAAAATTAGCTGTGTGTAATGTGGCGTAGTGGGTCAAATTGATAAAGCAAGATGCTGCTTCTATGGGATTTAATTTTAATATATGATGATAATGATGATGAGATTAAACAGTATATAATCCAGCAATTTTAGTTGGCGTATGTCAATTCCAAATATATATATATACATTAATTATATAATATATAGTCTGCATACAGAAACACTTGCCTCGAAACCAGCAGTTTCATGATGATATTAGCTATATAGGCTGGTTGAGTTGTCGTGCATTTTTCACATTTAAAAAAAAAAAAAAAAAACGAAATTATATATTCATTGGGAAATCCCAATATTAATTATAATTAACCAAATTGGGATTTGGTTGCTTCTCAAACCATTTAAAAAAAACAACATTTAAACACATTTTACATTTTTTAAATAAATTTAAATACTTATTATTATATTTACATTAATTACGTTTTATTGTTATTTTATTTATATTTTTGTCAACTCCTTATAATATAATAAAAATATTGATTCATTTCTCAATAGGTTGAATTCACAGATACATATAAATATCAACATACAAATTTTAATACCTGAGTTGATGCTATACATTTGTCCCTCTCTAACTATTGTATTAAATTTAAATAAATACATAAAATTTGGAGAGTAGACAACAATTAAATTGGTAATTTAATCTCCATTATTTAGGGCATAACTTCAATTTTTTGTTCGTGAGAATTTGAAGCTCATGCTTCAAAAGAGTACATGTAGCTCCACTGCATGACTTCAATTTGTTATTCATAATTTAGTTGAAATTTTGAAATTAGCATCGTCGCTAGTACATTAATATATGATACATCTTTAACTTTAACGTATATAACAAGTTACGATGCTTATGTATTTTTGACTTACTTTTTTTCGCTTTTTCGGTAGCTAAAACTACCATGTTGGCGTTTACTCAACTTAAGAAAAAAGAACGTAACGTCGTTAGTCTGTTCGGTCTTTAATAACATAAACCAAAATGAACAATTCTTAAAAGCATAAAAGTCAAAAGTTTCAAAATATCGAAATGAACAAATGTTCGATAGTGTAGAGAGCAAAACCATATATTTTATGTCAAATATAAAGAGATGGAGGTGGAAGAGTTAAATCAACTCACAATAATAATTTCCCAAGTACTAAATTAAATTACAAGTTTTGTATCTCAACTTTTAATTTTGTGTAATATAAATTCTTAAAATATTTGTTACTATTTAAATACTAAGGGGTGGTTTGGCCCACGAAATTGGGTGAGTGCTTACTCCCCGTTTGGGCCACAGAGTTATTGAACTCGAATAAAAAATATTAATTCTTCATACTTCAATAATAATTATTATGGAAGTAAGTTACCTTCCTCTCTCTTTCTCTGGTAAAATGTTTTTTATTATTTAAAAAAACGTAATTTAAATAAAATGTGTAAAAGAACTAAAAATGTAATTCAAGATATTATTAATATTATTATTATTTTAAATTTAAATTATGTAGTTCAATCAAAATTAGTACTTAAACAAAATTCAAAATGTAGTATTTATACCCTTGAGGAATAAAAAAAATAATTTATTTTGATGCATTTAAATTAATGGATTAAATTTTTTAAAATTCACATGTAATATTTGACACATCATTTATGGTACAATTCTTTTTTATTTCAAAACTATCCAAATAAAATGAATAATCAATAAGAGTGACATTGAAGGTAAAGTATTGTGGTCTATCTTTTTTTTTTTTTTTGTTATCTTAAATTTTTGTTTTGAATGATACATAAAATAAAAAGAAAAAACCGCATTCTTAAAATTGAATTGAAGAAGTCTTTAATAATAAAAATTATAAAAAAATTGTAAAAAAAAAACAACTAAAACAAGCCGTCATTGCTGAGATGTTAGGTTCCGGGTGCAGTGGATCCGGATGAAACGACGAGTTTAAGTGGACACATGATTCAGAATAAGACAATATTTATGTGTTTTTTTTTTTTCTTATTTAAAGAAATTTGTAAAATATAAATAAACAAAAATTTTCAATCTTATAATTCATGAAATTAAAAAAATGAAAAATAGGAGTTGTAACCAAACAAACAAATAAATAAATAAATGTGAGATATTGTGTTCAAAATTATTTTTGTTGTTTAAATAAATTTGTAAACAATAGATTAAAAAAAAAAAAATCATTCTTATAAATTATTGAAAGATATCTTTAATAAAAACAAAATATAAAAAAAAAAACAAAAAAAAAAACATTTAAAATCAATTCAGATTTGAGAAATACTACCCCAAATATTCCCTAAACTAACTAGCTCTTTCAGCTTCAATTCTGTGTAACTATTTGTCCCAAACAGTCCTTAATGGACTTGTGTTTAAAATTCTATATTTTTTTTTTTTTATCTAATATGTTCATAAATTAAAAAAAATGTCGAATAAATAAATGTTGTATTAGACTTAAATCAAAAGTTCAAAGAAAATTATTAAATTCATTTGAAAATTTGAAAATTTATTATACACATTTTAAAGTTTAAATACCGAGAGAAGGAAAACTTATGAATTAAAATTGAACAAATAAAATACTAAAAATAGTGAATCATACACATTTACGAGTATACCTCAACAATTAATAACTTTTTTTTTTTTTTTTTTTTTTTTTTTTTTAAGGCAATGATTCATATCGAAACTTTCAGATTTTCTTTTGGATCAACGATAGAAAATATTAATAAGTGCATTTTCTAAATCAGATTAAATCAGGAGCGTCCATCACCAATTAGCCAACGAAGGTGCAGGAGAGGAGTTGTGGAGTGGCACACATGGAGTTGAATCCGGATGGGGAATGACGTGGCAGAGTAGAAAAAAAAATTAGAAAGGCCAATGGGTTCCCCATGGGAGAAGCATGATTTATGAATCACAGTTTCAGAAGCTGCCAAAAAACACCACCACCACCCGGGTACACCGTACTCCCCCCTCAACGGCCATTACATGGGTCCCACCCTCTTTATTGCTACGCTGGCACTTCCCACGTGGCTTAACAAATCAACTTTGTTTCCTTCCCTCCTTCGTCTGCTCCCACGTGTCTATGTGGGCCCCTCCCTTCAGCGTCAAATAAGAAATTAAAATAGATGTTAAAAAGGAAAGGTGTTTTGTAGTTTAGCTGGGCCTACGTGGCGGCCTACTCTCTCCAGACCCCACTCTCTATTTTCTACGTGCCATATTCTTACTTTGTCAGTTATTTTAAAAACTAACAAACAAACAAATAAACAACTTCCAACACTTACGATTTACGAATCAGGATTAGTATAACTCCATTCCCAAATTACCCAAATACCCTTTACTATTCCACTTATTTACACCAGATTATTTATATTTATTTTAAAAAAAAAACATATTATTTTATAAAATAATTTATCCTAATTTATGCCCTTCAATATATTTTATTTTTCCAAGTAGGTAGAAGAGTCAAAACGCAACCCAACCTCGTTCACGTTCTCCTAACCGAATCCAAAAGTAGACAACTCCAATTCCAAACCAAAAATAAAAAAATAAAAATATATCGCTGTCTAATTATTTATTCGTTTTTATTTTTTTTATTATTGAAATTAAATTACCTTTTTCTAAACAAGGCAACCCCTAAATAAACCCCACCATACGGCTTGCTTCCTTGATTGCATTTGCATGTTCTCTCTCTCTCTCTCTCTCTAACTCTGTAGGATAAGAATAGAAGATTTCTCTTCTCTGATTATTTGCAACAGAAAATTTTCCAACACAAGAATCAGAGTTCTCTCTCAAAATTTCTACTCTCTTTTCTCAATCTTTCATGGCTGTTGAAGCTCGCCATCTCAATCTCTTCCATCCTCAACTAATTGGAGGAAACAGGTATTTATTGTTTATATACTCTTCAATCTCATGCCTCTCTCTTCGTGTTTTCTTCTTCAGTTCTTGTTTTATGTTCTCATATTCTAATGATGGAGATTATGGGATTTACAGAGATTTCGTGAATCCGATTGAAGGAGATACGAATATGTACAACAGTCAAATTGGTTATGGTGGAGTGCCATTACTCTCCGGAACAACCACCGCTGAAACTCTTCTTCCGGCGACTTACAATTCCGTGATCGTCGATTCGGTTTCCCCCAAAACTGCAATGAAATCCGATAGCGGATTAACGTATAACTACAACCTCCCTATGCCAAGAAAACGCTCTAGAGAATGTATGAGTATGAATCCATACGCCTCATATCCTTGTGCTCCAATCGCTTCCACCAAATCTTGCGGATCTTTCTCGTTTCTTGGAGAAGACATCTCTCTCCAGATCCAGCAGCAACAACTCGACATCGATCGTTTGATTTCTCAACACGTAAGTCCAATTCAAAAATCATCTCTGTTTTCAATCAATTAATTATTAAAACTCTTCTTGCGTCCGTCCGAATTTGGAATTGATCTGGTTTTGATTTGATTTAAATCCAATAACAGTTGGAGAAGGTGAGATTGGAAGTAGAGGAGAAACGGAAGAGGCAAGCTCGGAGGATAATCGAAGCGATTGAAATCGGTGTGGTGAGGAGACTAAAAGCAAAAGAGGAAGAGATCGAGAAGATGGGGAAATTGAATTGGGCGTTAGAAGAAAGAGTGAAATCATTATGCATAGAGAATCAATTATGGCGCGATATGGCACAAACGAACGAAGCCGCGGTGAATGCATTGAGAACGAATCTAGAACAAGTCCTATGTGAAGTGAACGAAGATCAAAAGCAGTACGATCCGGCAACGGCATTGGCGGAGGACGCACAGTCAAGCTGCGGGAGCAACGAGAAAGAAGAAGAGGAGGAGGAGGAGGAGGTTGAAGAAGGAAGGTGGCGCGTGGTGAAGACGAGAGTGAAAAGGAAGAAGAATAATGGCGGTGAAGATACGGGGAGCAGCAGGAGTAGTAGGAATTGCAGAAACTGCGGGAAGGAGGAATCAAGTGTGTTGCTGTTACCGTGCAGACATCTGTGCCTATGTACTGTATGTGGGTCATCAGTCCATATTTGCCCTATCTGTAAATCTACAAAAAATGCCAGTGTACATGTAAACATGTCCTAGCTATATCAATATCAATATCAATATCATCATCCACAGAAGAGAGAAAAAAAAAATTGAAATTTGAACAAATAATTTTGTTAATTTTATTTTTTATTATTGGGGTGAGGGGTCCACGTGAGAAGGGATTATGTGGGGTGAAATGGGTACTATATTATATAAAATGAATTTGAATAATAAAAATAATATAGAGAAAGGGACGGGTGTGAGGGAAAAGCTGACACGTGAAACTCTCGCAAATGTCGCTGTTAGGAGACAAGTGTAATGAGGAGGCCAGCGCCACTCGCTTATTATTATTATTTGTTGACATAAAAAAGCTAAATAGAGACGGATACAGGCACGCCAATTCGTGGTTTTTCTTTTCGATATTCCCGCCTATTTAATTATTATTATTATTATTAAAAATGATGTGAACTGTTGCGTAATCCATACGACGACGTGTAATTTTATTGAATTAAATATTTTACTTCTTTCTACGCCTTAGGAGGGGGGAGGGGACTAGGTTCGAGGAACTTACGCATGCGGTTGCGTGCACGTGAAAGTCACGTGATTGAATTCAGGAGGAAAACAGAAAGTTTTGGATTATAAGGAAAGTGGAAAGGTGAAATGTATTGTTGTAGATGGCAATGAATTGGTCCCATCCATCTGACAATATTATATATCAAACTTTTACGTTTCTCCCACCAACAACATTATATCGTAACTTCCTCCTCTTATTTAATGTTTTTTTTTTTTTTATATATATATATATGATAATGGTAAGGGTAACGCAAGAAAGCATTATTGAATGGATTCCGTTTGTTTATAAAATTATTGTGTAGTTTTTTGGTACAATAGTACAAGTTTTGGAAGATGTGAATCTTGAAATCTTGAATGGACACCAAGTAATTGATTTTATTCTTTTTATTAAAGGGTTTAAATCCTGTTACCCCATAATTATTATAGTAAAAAAGAAATGTGATGATTTGAATAAAGGGAAGGGAGTTGATATTGATAAGATAGGAAGCAGGCAGCGGCAATAATGGGAGGCGTAGTTTTTGGCAACAAAACAATAAATAATAAATAGGACCATTTTGCATTTTCCATTCCAAAACGACACCGTGGGGACAAGCATTGAAAAGCCATCCCAATCCAGGCAGGGCAAAACAGGAATCTCATCCCCCATTCCTATTAATAATATTTTGTTCATTTTAATCGACCAAATGGAGCCCCCTTTCTTTATTGTTTTTATTTTTATTTTTATTAGTATGTGGGCCCTCACTATCTGTCCCTTTATGACCGGCATGCCCCTCCATTGCCCGTGAATCTCATTCCTCCCACTCCCACTCCCACCCATTTCTTTTTACTTTCTTTTTCTTATTATTTATTCCTTCAACCAAATTTTAAAAAAGAAAGCATAACTTGTTGTAGTTATTTATGGCTGCCCATTTATTCTAATATTAAACTATATCTACTTATCCCTATTACATTATTGTTATTAAAGAGAAGAGAACTAGGAATCTAAACCCTAAAGTAACCCAACATTTTACCCAAAATTTAATTTATATCAAAACCAAACTTATCCCTTTTCGGATGAGTGACTTCTCAAACTCACCCCTATCCTATTCCTATTCCTATTCAATAAAGTTACAATTATAAATTTATAAATATAATTTAATTGATTAAGAGATTAACAAACTTTCTATCTTTTAAGGGGTGTATGAAGCCACTTAAAAGTGAATGAATTGTGTTATAATAATTTATCGACAATAAAATAATTGTACAAACTTAATAATATTGACTATTTTAACTCACCCAACGACTCAAACAACTCTTAAAAATTTAAATCTCCACTCCATTTCGTGTAATATTTTTATGTTTGAATATTCTAAATAAAGGAAAATTATTCAATGTGACCGTTGCACTTTAGATAATTCCATCCAACAACATAAGATCACTGAACTCATTATTTCAATCCCTCTTAAATAATTTATGCAAACGAAAAAAAAAATTAGGTTGGAAGTTGGTGTCAAGTATCAACGGGCTGCTCAAGCAATGTTCAAAGATATATTTTTTTCTTTTTTCTTTTTTAGTTGGACATGTGGATGTTGTAGATGGCAATCTTTAATTTGAGAATTAAGTATTTATGAATTGAATTTTCTTTTAAAATATTTGTTGTATTAAAATCATATTAACGTCATTTGATGGTTTTCAATACCTAACTCGAAAATTAAAACGAGAATGAAGAATTTGATTTTTGTAAAAGAGTCGGTATCATATACTTTTGTAGGTTTGGGACTATTGAATATGACTAAGAAGGTTATTATAATATAATGTTTTGAATAAAATAAAGATGAATGCAATCCTTTTGCATAAGTCCAAAGAGCATCTATATATCTATCTAAATTGCATCAAAGTCCAATCCATAAAAAGTCTAATTAGGTGAGGTATCAATGGCGGCAAAGTCAGTTGGGCGATTGAATGCATCAAATAAATAAATACATCTATTTAAAATTATAATAAATTAAAAAAAATGTCAATATCCCACTATGTAAGAGATTAATTAATGCATTTTTAATTTTTTAATTAGGGAGGGATTTGGGATTTCTGCTAAGCTGAGCATGGGTTGATTTAAATATATTTTTGAAAAACGGTCGTGCTCCAAATCTTCGGTTAATTGAATATTAGAAAGAAAAAAAAAAAACAATAATGATGAACCTGTCATAAACATAACCTAACACGACGTTGATTAAAGAGAGATAATTAATTAAAATGATAAAATTGGGTATGGATTATAGAGTAATTAATGGTAATGGAGAATCATTGATGGTGGGCTCAAATCTGACCTTATTAATCAAACTTATGCGATTGAGACTATCTAACATGTTTGGATTTTTTTCCTCTAAAAAAATTAACATGATTTGATTCTTAATAAGGAAAGCATCTTATTATTATTATTTTATTTTTATTTATTCTGTGTTTTGTTGAATGGCCAATGTCATGTGCGTGGTGCATTTGGCATTGGAATCCTTTTTCTTTTCGTTTTTTTTTGTTCTTCTCTTTATTCTTAAAATATATATATTTTTCAAAGAAAATGTGTCGGAACTTGTTTGGATTTTTTTTTATAACTATTTACAAGAATATAATTGTTATTAGAACCACACTATAATTATGACTTTGTACTCTTCAAAAAAAAAAAAAAAAAAACTTTGTAAATAAAATAGAAAACTATATATATACATATATAGAGGTATATTATGACATCTCAACCCTACTTTTGAACTTCATTGTGGTATATTATATAATCGATAGATTATAGTGTATTTAATATTTACTAACAGCAACCTAACTTAATTGATATATGAGGTATGTATTTAATATTTGATATATATTTTAACAATTATTTAAAATATTTTTTAATGTTTAATTTGAGAAATGATTATACTATTGAATAAAATAACAAAAACAAGTATTTGAAGTGTTTATATATGTGTGAGCGTGTGGATCATACACATTAATTAATCTCACTAGATAATGGTATTGTAAAAAAAAAAAATCATAAAAAATTAATCCTAGATTAGTAGTGAACCAATTCTCTCTTAGTTATTTGTTTTTTCCCAATCTATGGTGGTTAACAAATATATAAACCTTACCATTTTTTTTTTTTTTTTTTGGTAAATATATGTATTAGCTCTAATATTTTGATGAGCATTTTATTTTTCTAAAAATTAGTCTCTTATGCATCCACCTTGTTCAATTTAGCCCTAATTTAAAGATTGTGGTGACTTTAAAAATAATTGTTGTCAACTATACTTTTAGAAAAATCAGTTGTAGTATTAAGTAAATAAGCATTTGGTAAATTTCAATTCTAAACCTAAAAAAATAGGTTGTAGTGTCTGGTAAACTAATATCGAATTTGAGAGATTTAATTATAATGACGGGAGTAGACATAATTTCAAATGATTAAAAATTAAATTTAATATAATAATTAAAATTACAAAATATATTTTGTTTAATTTAACTTATTTTGATAAAATAGTATGAGAAACATTTTTTATTAAAAAAAATATAAGAAAAATAAATTAATGTTAATTCATTTTAATTTTATCCATCATTTAAAATTATTTGATATTTAACATTGCTTCAATAAAACTATATAACAAAAAGATAGAGTTGAAGAAGAAAAAAAGTTGATCGAATTTTTTGGCTAGATTGATCATAGGAGAAGATGAAAAATGAAAATTATGGAAAGATAAAATGAGAATTATGAAAATGAGTTGTAAGCGACACCAATTTTTTTTTAAAATCTAATTTCATAAGCTACTCTCATTAGATTTTAGATTTTTTTTCTACAAAATAAAAAAAAACAAAGAAATGAAAAAGTGATCATTTGATTTAAATGAATGTAAAATCATATTTACCAAACAAAAAAATGGTTAAAGTTTTCTTAAAATCACTATAATGACTTTCAAACTCAATGCCAAAAGTCTTAGGGCATGTTTGGGAGTGATGATTGAATTATTGATTTTAAAGGAAGAGATTTAATAACAATTGATTTTGTAAAATTGATTTATATATAATCATTTTTATGTTTGGTTTGGAGTGATTTTCATATAATTAGAAGTGATTTTGAATTATTATGTTTGGTTCCAAAGTGATTTTAGAATTATTAAATTACAAAAAAAAATAACATTGTATTTTGAAATTATTTAACTGATAATTGAAAATCAAAATTAAACAAAAATTGTTTGGAAATGATTACTATTTAAAATTAAAATCATGAAACAAAAATTCTTGAAAGGTAATGAAAAACAAAATTAAAAAGTCATCAAACTATAATAAATAATATATCATAAATGAAAAACTATAATAAATAATATATCATAAATAAAAGGTTGCAAATGCAAAATTAAAAGGTTGCACAACGTTGGTTTCGAACCTTGGTATGAGTGAGAAAAAAACAAAATTATTTTTCCTTTCACCAACAAACCAAATTCAGATTTTCATAAATAGGTGAACATAAATAATATTTATATCCAATTGATATTTTTAATTAAAAAAAAATAGTTATTTTTAAAAACAAAATATCACAATCACTTGCAAAATATCACTCCAAAATCACCTCTCAAGTGATTGACCGGGAATCACTAAAAGTGATTTTCAATTCTTTCAAAATCACTTTTATACTATTGCCAAACATCACCATTTTGAAATATAATTGATTTTGGGCATGTAAAAGTGATTTTGGTCCTTCCAAAATCACTCCCAAACATGCCCTTAGTCTCACAATACTAATTAATAAAAAACTTACCTAACACAATATTTAGTGACTAGAGTGAAATTTATAAGAGAAAAAACAGAGTGTATGGCACAAGAATCTTTCCTACTTTAGATAACATTTTTTCTTTCTTACTAGATAACATTTTTTTTGTCTAATAGATTTTATAAATTCATTCATTACTATGCTATATAAATTTATACTCAAACATAAATTAGGATATAAAAATATAATGAAAATGAGGTAGAAAATGATGTGGGTGGAAGTGGGTCATAAGTCATAAATAATAAAGTTTGTACTATGCCTTTTCCATCAATCTTCATAGATCATAGTCACCCATCAATAATAACAACAATAATAATAATAATAATACACATAAGAAAGTACAAAAATCCTCCAACAAATTCCCACCCCACAATTTCAAACCCCTTTAAGTGAGTTTTGAAATCCCTTTAGATTATTAGGGTTCTCAAAAAAGGTTCCCAAAACAATTTGTTTATATATATAAAATGGTAGTTAAAAAGTTATGTAGCAAAAGAATGCATTTCACTTCACACTAGTTGGCCACTAGAGGGAAAAAAGAAGATGAAGAAGATGGGATGTGGAGAGAAGCATAGAATAATGGATCCAATGAAAGAGGCCACTTATGTCAAAAATGCTCACATTTTTCTCTCTTCTTGTATCATCATCTTGCATTTGATTTTGTTGCCTCTTTTTCTATCTCAACATCATATATATATATATGGGCCCTACCCCCATCCACCCATCATATATTATTATTATGTGTATTTATGTATCACATGTCACTTGGAGAATTTTGATTTGAAATCACCTAATTAAATCTCATCTCTTTTGGATGGACCCATTTTCCCACTATTCTTCTCTCTTTTTCTCTTTAATATTCATGTTCTTCTTACTATTATGTTGTTGCTTTGCTTTGCTTTGGGTATATTATATTCTCTCTCTTCTTCTCTCTATCACTTTACTATGTAACACAAAAGTTGTTGCCTTTTCATTTAAAAAGCCATGGTGGGTGTGAGTGTGGGTGTGGGTGTGGGTCTAGCTAACTCTAACTCATAACAATCCACAAATCAATCTATTCTTAATCATCTCTCCCCTCAAAAACTCAATCTACTTTTTTAATTTTTCTTTTGTATTTGAAGTTTGAGTTTGGAGAATACATTATATATTATTATTGGAATATTGAATCCAACAACAAAACACCTCCACTATGAATGAACACACACAAACATGGAAAAAGAGAGATTGTGGCCACCAAGAAAAGCCACATTGTTTGGTTTGGTTTGACAGATGAAAATATATGAGTGTGTTTCTAAAGTGCAAAATTGAGTAATGTCACCAATACACTTGCAAATATTATTCTCTTTTTCCCTCTCCCAATATCAATTATTTAAAACTAATCCTTCTTTGGTAAAATGATTATGTTTTCCCCCACATCCCCATCTACAACCACTTTCCAACTATTCTTACTTATCTAAACTAAAGTATTATTATCCAACCACCAATTGAAGGTCTCATTGATGTTAAATTTGGATGTGGGAGAAGACGGTTGACAATTAACTTTTGTTTTGTTTGAAAACAAAAATGATGGAATTGAAATGACACTAATGAATAATAACCTTAAGAAATGAAGTTGGATATTGATTGCAAAGCATTCTCGTATTTCATTTTAGATTTTGTGAAATTATTATAAAAGTGAAAAAGTCATGATTTTGAAATTGGACCAAATAAATGAGTATTTTTTAATTGTACCATAATTGTAAACATTGTCCTGTCCACCATTCACGCTTCCATTCATCTTCTCTCCTATCAATCCAAACTCATAATTTGCTTCTTCATTCTTAAATTATTATATAATTTATTTTTTGGTTCATATTTTAATCACAGCATAAACTCCCAACCTTCTCCTAATTCTATTTGTTGTCTGTTAATAATAATAATATTGTCTACTGTTTTTTTCTTTCTTGTCTTTATTTATTTAATTAGATTCTTTCCTTACACTTCAAAAAAAAAAAAAAAAAAAAAAAATGAAAGGTGGGGATAGAATGGTCAAGTTTGGACATCATTCATCATTATTCTCCATATCCATCTACTTTTTACATTATATAACAAATGCAGGGCTTCAAGTTAATTAATGTTGGTACCTCCTTTTTCTGCCACAACAACAAAAATGGGCCACCATATATATATATTTGAAAAATTGGGATCCCACCCCCCAAAAACATCTTAATCTCAAATTGTAATAATAAAAATCCAGCATCTTGATTTGATTTGATTTGAGCTGGGTTTTGTTTGTACTACATTTTTGTAGGACTTTTCATGTGCTCATTTAATAAGAATGGATATATTATTTAAAAGTGACATTACTTAACAATAGGGCTATGTTTGTTAATGGGGTTCTGATTCGTGATATTCAGCTTTCTTCCTTTATTAATGTAGACCATATATTTATATATTTTTGTTTGGAGATGTTGAAAATGCTTATAAAAAAGGGCCCTACTTACTTTCATTTTTGATTGATGGTGCTAACAATGTTGTTGATGGCTCTATTAACGCACCAAATTGAATTTGCCAAACAAAATGATGGGTATTGGTTGGGATTGGCACTCAAAGATTTGGTGAGGATTTGTTGAATTTATATATATATATGGTTCAGCGGTTATATGTATATGTTCACGAACAAGAAGTTTGTGGTTGAAATTTCCCACCTCAATAAAAAAAAAAAAAAAAAAAAAAAAAAAAAAATTTGTTTAAGAAAGATTTTGAGGTGTCGTTTTCACCTGCATTTGTCGTTATTCAATTGCAAATGAGTTGTCGTATTGTACACACTTCATTAGGGAATTTGGGCTTGCTTGCGGCCCAAAGTACTACTAGGTTGGGCCTTTATCAAGCCATTGTTTTTTGAGAAATTGGACTGGGGTGTCCATATTTCCCCACCCTTTAGGGCAACAAAAACCATTTTTTTTTAATTCAAATATATATATATATATATATATATATATATATATATATATATATATATTTTGGACAAGTATTTTTCGATTAAGAAACAACTGTGAGTGTAATGTATTTATTCGAGTGATATACAATTGTCGATTTTTTTTTGCCTACCTCTATTTTAGAAAGCTGAAGCTAAAACTTTTATTTTATGTTGGGTAATAGTTCGAGTAAGTCTTGAATGAGCCTCTCGAAAATATGATGTAAATAAACGAATTTTCGTCTCCCTGAACTTGGAGGTTCAAATTTCACGGACTATAATTTGTTGTACTAAAAAACATTAGGCACAAAATTCAAAGTTGAAGGATTAAACTTGTAATTAAACTTTAAATACAACTTCCTAAATATTAGGAAAAGATTGGTGATTAGGGTTAGGGTAATATAGGCTTAAAAGATGGGCTTGGGCCAAAAAAATGTGGAGTTTGGGCTAGAAAGATGTACCCCAATAACTAGAAGAAAGAGGAAACCTAACCCTTTCATCTTCCTCTCACTCTCACGTGCTCCACCTTCATCTTCTTCATCTTCTACATCACGCCTCTCCTCCTCCGTTCAACCACTTCAGTGTCGCCGCCGCATCTCTCCCGTTCAGTGCTGCCGGCGCCGTGTTTCTTCCGCTCGTGCCGCTGAAGCCTACCTTCTAGCGGGTTTGCACTGATTTTCTACACAGTTGTTACTGGTATGCTCCCGATGTCTATCTGTGCCTTTCTTCTAACTTGAAAAACACAAATTAGAACTTGTCTAATGAAAGAATGAAGGATTTGTTTTTAATAACAATAGCCGAATAGCAACGAATTTCGAACTGCCTTGTGATTTGTTGCATATGTCTGTCAATTGAGGCTTTGATCATCTGTATAACTCTTTGGTCTCTGCTGAAAATTGCCTTGTTTCTGCGACCATGAATTTTCCAGCATTTCCCTTCTTCTTTGTTTATCTTGTGTCTACCTACTATAAATTTTACCCTCATTGAAAAGAAAATCAATGTTTAATATATAGATAACGACTAAAAGGACCGTCAATTATCAATCAAAAACAATTTCAAATCCATCTATAGTTACAAATTCTAATACATTTGGCTCCAACAAGAAACCCCCCGCCCCGAAATGAACCCCTCCATTTGTCGTGAACCCATCGCCTGCTCGAAGGAAAACATAATCTCCATCTCCCTAATTTGACAGCAGTTTCATATGTTCTTTTTTCTTTTTGTATTTGAGATTTTATTTTCTCCCTCTCAAAAACATACTATTCCATCAAATATTCTTGATATGAGTTCCATTTTTTACATTTTAAGTTGAGAACAAAAGAAGTTATATATTAGTTCTATAATTTATTTATTTATTTATTTTGAGTTCAACATTATGTCGGGGCGGGGGGATTTGAGAGGTTGAGGAACTTTATGCAAGTTGAGTTATGCTAAGGTTGGCAATGTAACTTGTGTCTCAGTTATATATCAGTTGGATAACTTTTGTCCTAGTTTTTATATTAAACATTTTTTTTTAGATTAAGACTATTTCTTTTGTTGTTTACCATAGTTTAGTTTTCTCAAATTCTTTTTATATAAGTCGAGATTTTTTTTACTAATTCAAATAGTGCAAAACCGATTTTGTTGTTATATTTTGGACATGTTTGTTAGTAATTTTAGAAATAGTGAATCTGATTTTTTTAATAAGTGATTTATTAAAAATGATTTTCATATAATCATTTTAATGTTTGGTTTTACATTTTTAAACGCAATTTTCATATCATCAAAATTGAAATTGAATGATTAAAGATACATTTGTGTGTGATTTTGAATTTTAACCATTCGTAATCACTCCCAAACATGCCCAAACGTGACCTTTTAACTCCTCACTACTACCCCCAAAACAAACAAGTTAAGTGCATTTTGAGCAATAAGAAAAAATAAATCCAACTAACCTTTGGTGGAAGGAGAAGGACATAAATGATATTAAGCTAGTGGAGTGGGCATCTTTGAGAAAGAGGAGCGACAAGAGACTAATTGTGTAAAATTTTCAGTTTTTTCATCTAGGTTTAGCTCCTTCCCAGTGCTTCTCACAGGTGGTGATGGAGGACGTAGAGCAACAGCTAAAGAAAACCAAACATAAGGGCAAGCATGACAAGCCGAAGCCTTGGGATGAAGATCCTAACATTGACCGCTGGAAAGTTGAGAAGTTTGATCCCTCTTGGAATGAAGGTGGCTTGCTCGAAGTCAGCTCTTTCTCTACTCTGTTTCCCGCGTACAGAGGTTAGGAATTTTAATGTTTTTCTTTTCAATTTTACTCTCTTGCTATTACGGAAGAGTAGATTGGAATGAATGAATGAATTAGGTCATAATCTCTTTCGTTTTTTTTTAATAACAATACTTGGCTTGTATTACTTAGCCGTATCAAACATCGAACCTTTAACATTGTGAAACAGTTTGTTGTAGTGCTACTGAAATGAATTCGAGTTACTGTGAACTTTGAATTTGTTACAACTGTTTGGTTTCGCCAAGTAGTGTGGCTAAAAAGGAATTATTATTTCATGTTTGGTTGTTCATAGGTCTATATCCTTATTTTAGCGTTTTGTTAATTAGTTCTATTTCTACCCGGAGGGTAGTATTGTGGTTGGTCGAGATGGTTCTGAAAGGTTTCGAGGAAGGCAAAACAAAATATCTGTCTAGTACTGCAGCCTATTTTGTCTATGTTTTTCCTAAAGATGTGTCAACAGAATAGCAAGGTTTTGTTTTTGAACCCTATGAATTTGGCAATCTTTATTGGTGGAAAATGTTCAGTTCATTTTGTTTTTTCAATAGGCTTGTTTTTACTTTCACCTAAAGATACTTCTGCTATACAATTGGATTTGCTGTGCACAATAAGCGGATTCCAACTTTTAAAGATTTTGATTTTGCCATGATTCAGAAAAATATTTGCAAGAAACATGGCCGGGTGTGAAGACTGCATTAAAAGAGTTTGGTGTTGCTTGTGAACTGAATCTGGTAAGAGTCCATAAACTCCTAATATAAAAGTGAAAGAGTCCTGATGAAGGATGATTTTGATTCTGTTTGAGATGTTTTGAGACCAATTGTTACTTTTGCTGAATGTGTTTTAATCTCCTGCGGTCGGCCAGGTCGAAGGATCAATGACAGTTTCAACAACTAGAACGACTAGGGATCCGTATATTATTGTCAAGGCAAGGGATCTTATGAAGCTTTTGTCGAGAAGTGTTCCTGCTCCTCAGGTAAAACAATCGTTTGAATCATTTTATGTTATTTCTCTTTTGATGTGGTAGTTTGAGTCTTTCTTTCACCAATATCATAGATTGTTAGCTTGAGTTGAGTTCTTTGATCATTGTTTGTATACCATTTGTGGTGTCAGGCAATAAAAATACTGGACGATGAAATGCAATGTGATATTATTAAGATTGGGAACTTGGTACGCAAGAAGGTAAGTGTCATTTACTATATGCTTTATTACAGGCCAATTTTGTGTTCTTATTCTGTCGGGGCATATGGTGAAGAAATTTGCCTAGTTGTGCCTTTAATCTCCTTGCACATTGTCTAAGGTCGGAAGTTCCCATCCTAAATTCAAGTACTCTATATTTATGGCAACCTACAACAAAAAGTCTACATGGTATACAATTACTGGAAATTGCAAACAATCTGATATAAATTGAAACATACTGTTTTATTCTTTTGTTTCCAAAACATACAACATGAAGATTGGCCTCTCATGTTAGAGAGTTCAGGGTTTTTGTGTGTGTATCCATGATGGTGGTAATTTTCCCATGTCAATTTACATCTTTTGTCATCCTGTCATTTATTGTTCATCTGCTATATATCATCAACCTTGAAATTTGATTTTGGCCTGTCCTCTATTCTGCTGCAGGAACGTTTTGTTAAAAGAAGGCAACATCTGGTGGGCCCAAATTCATCAACTTTAAAGGTTCAAATAGCTGTAGTTGAATGACTTCCCAGCTTACTAAGTTTCTCCTGCTTTGTTAAAGAAATTTTAATTTAGCATTCTCAGGGAGGGACAATTGTGTTTATCTTGATTAGTCTATACTCCATTTCTTTTCTCTTATTTTTTTAATTGTTTTTGTAGCACAGGCGCTTGAAATATTGACAGGATGCTATATCCTTGTTCAGGTACGCATATTGTTTTTTTGCTTGTCGTCTACCTTTTCATCGTTTTCAGTCTTTCCTCTTCTTTAGCGTCAATTTTGTTACTGACAGGGCAATACAGTTGCTGCAATGGGTTCATACAAAGGTCTAAAGCAAGTTAGGAGGATAGTGGAAGACTGTATGATGAACAAAATGCATCCTGTGTATAATATTAAGGTTTCTGGGTTTACTTTCTGTATATCATTTTATGTTACTCCTCGATAGCTCGCGGTGTAACTTGCTATCTTTGCAGATTCTCATGATGAGGAAAGAGCTTGCTAATGATCCAGCACTCGCAAATGAAAATTGGGATAGGTTTCTTCCAAAATTCAAGAAGTATGCCATTTAGACGTGTACTTGATTTCTGATTTTCTTTTTGCTAGAATCATGAATTTATTTCTTACATAACCATCCTCTTTCTCAGGAAAACTGTTCAACAAAAGAAGGTCAAGAGTAAACAGAAGAAGCAGTATACACCTTTCCCTCCTCCCCAGCCACCTAGCAAGGTGCGATAGCTGCATTTCACTTCCTAGACACACAATTTGTATATATTTATATTTCAAAAAGGAATTATGAAAATAGCATGATAATATAGTACATAATAGTTATGGTAGAATAAAAAATGGTAAAGAAGGAAGATACCACAACATATTGGATGCCATATTTAAAAAATACATTATATCTCATACTTAAAGTACTGAAATGTTTAAGAATATATTATTTCATTATGTCATTGTGAGTGACTCTTGGCTTTGTCATGTTCGTGCTTTCCTTTCAAATCTTTGGTTAGAATGCAACACTCACATCTTTATGGATAGGATATGTTCTTTTATTGACTATACTTCTCTCTTGGCTATTACTTTGATCTTTTTTTTGTATCCCATTTCATCATATGAATGAATGGTTATCGTTTCTTATAAGAAAAAAATTATGTCATTGTGAAAATTCTATAGCTTACACATTTTTCACATTCTTGTTTTCAATGCCTTCATTTCAACAAGATTTTTCAATACGATGCATTTGCAGATTGATATACAATTGGAAACTGGAGAATACTTTTTAAGTGATAAAAAGAAGTCAGCAAAGAAATGGCAAGAGAAGCAGGAGAAGCAGGCAGAAAAAACTGCTGAAAACAAGCGAAAGAGAGAAGCTTCCTTTGTTCCTCCTAAGGTCAGTACATTGCAGCTCCTTAATTCAGCTTCTCCATTTTTTTTGAATATTTTTTCGTTCTTTTAGTGATATTGGTTTTACCCACTCAGGAGCCCGCAAAGCAGGATACAAAATCTGATGGAGATAACAATGATTTAGCTGCAATAACCAAGTCCTTGAAGGTATATGTGATGTTGTGATCTGAATCATCTGCTTTCTTTGCATTCAAACATCAATAACGTGTATATATATACATATATAAAATAGTCGGGCAGTTCGATTAAGCACGAGGTTCAAACAACATGGATACTCCAAAAAGATTTTTGAACTGGAAATGGTCCAATTTGTTTGACAATTTGTTGTTACTTGTTGCTTTGCAGGAAAAGGCCAAGGCATTAGGCAAACGAAAAGCTGCAGAAAATATCAATCCGGAAGCTTATGTTGCATCATCTAGCGATCAACCACATTTCAAGAAGAGATCCAAGTCTTCATCGTAGAAGTTGGTAAAGTTTACTTTCATGAAATTACCAAAGCTTGTAGTTTTTTTTGTATGACTTCAATTGTTTGTAATATCTCGAATCGGATCAAAATTGCTGTTGTTTGGAATGAGAAAAGTATCAATCTTATTCTTCACTCTGTTTTCGATAATTTGCCGTTTGCTTTCCTTAGAAGTTTTCTTATTTTATGAACTTTATTTAGGATACGAAATTGTCGCTTGAGTTATCCAAAAGTATAAAATGACAATTCAACGTTGTAATCTCTTATGAAATTAATTATTTATGCTAAGCAAGGGGAAGTGAAGTCGTGTAAAAGATTCATAGGATATTATTTCACCTTCACAGATTCACACATGCTAGCTTCTGCATTTAGAGAATAATTATTTAAGTGCTTAAAAGTGATTTTTTATTCACACATTTGATTTCTTTTCTTCATCTGATACATTATATTAGTTGAGTCATGTTTTTCATTTCAAACAAACTAGATGAATGTAATAAATTAAAAATTAAAAATTAAATTAATGTATTTATGAGTGAAGTGATTGGATTGATTGATGTTAGCATGGTAGTATAATAGGATATCAGAGGTTTGAATTCAATACTTGGAAGTTTGTGGTCTATGCATTCAGATATGAACGGTTATATTTTAACCTTATCATTTTGAAAAAAATATCTTCTACCGGTCAGAAAATACCTTTAATTATTTAAAAAAAAAATAAAAAAAAATAATAAATCCAGGGACATAATTGTAACATTAACCAACAAAATTGAAAAAAAAGAAAGATGTGTGTGGTGGATGAGATAGGTACGCAAGCAATTGGGTTTATCATGAAACAGTAAACATCACATGGTGAGATGGTGTGACAAAATAGGCTTCATTTAAGTCAAACTAATTTAATTGACTTCTACCCATTTAATAAAACGCAAACTCCAATGACAAAGTCAACAATACAAGAAAAATGTGAATGTCCCCTTCTGTCCCTCTCTTTCTCTTTTTTCTTTTTCTTTTTTTCTTCTTCTCAAATTAATTTCTCTATCTCTCAAACATGTGGAAGACATTAAGAAATATATAAAATCACAATTTTGACTAATCATCTATTTTGTTTAGCCCAAAGTTCATAACAAAGCTCATTATTTTACAAGTATACCTATATATTGCTGAATCAAAAATAGTTCAATTGACATAAAAGTATGAGCTGTCGATCATGAGGTCTGAGATTAAATATATGCTCTCAATCATGAGGTCTGAAGTTAAAAAAAACCTTTCTTTTAAGTGTCACCTGAAAAATCTAATAAACAAAGAAAAGTAAGTTTCTATAGTCATCTATTTTTTAGTTCAAAATCAGTGACGAAAATTGAAGAAATTTATTGAAGTGGTTTCGTGAGGGAAAGGGATTAAAGACTGAAGAAATAGAAGCAACTGCAGTCGGTCAATAATTCATTATTTCTAATTTGGCTTGTGGAACTTAATTTTTTTTTAATTTTTTTTTTCAGTTGACCACTATCATGGAGCCACATATAATTAATTGATAACACCCTTTTTTATATTTTAATTTGAGTATGATGGTTGATTTTTTCTTAAACAAAAAAAGAAAAGCTGCAAAATGGGGATTCACATTTGACACACAAGAAAATTAGAACAACAAAAAGCTTCATATATCAAAATTAATACTCATGTATAGTACAAAAGCCTGAGAAAAATGAAGAACTATCTCTGTGGTAAATAAAATCATAATGATCAATCTAAAGACTAGACTATAAATTGTTAGATGATATATAGCAAGGACATAAAAATGACTATATATATTATATAATCTATTGAAAATGAAAACCCTGAAATAATGGAAGATGATCATCAAAAGAAGATGAAAAGATGAAATCCAATAATCCTTGGATTGATCTTTGATGATGTTTTTGCATTAAAAAAACTGTAGTTTACCCTCCAGATCAGAGTGTGGCGTGCGCTAAATATTTACACAAAATCTGAAGTGAGATGATTCTATGATTGTGATCTACAACATATCCACCATTGATCTGAGCTCATCCCAATTGCTATTTGTGAAGAAATCATTGACATCAAGCTGCTGATGATTATTTGTAGTGGGGAAGGTGGCAGTTGCAATTGGATTTGATGGAGCCATGGAGCTGCTGCTATATTGATTATAATTATTATTGTAATAATTCCATTCATTACTATTATTATTATTATTGGAGTAATAATTTGGAAGGAGAATTGGCTTCTTCTCATCAATATTATTATGGATGATCATGGAGTCACAGCTGAAGTTGATGTAACTTATTTCTCCACTACTTTTGTCAGCTGCTGCTGCTGGCTGTACCACCACCTCCTCCTCATCATTATTGCACATCTTTGTCGTCATGCTCGTGTTTTTGGTTCCTGTCTGTTTGTTGTTCCAATTTGATGTTCCATATCTTCTGCAACTCACATTCCTCTTGAAGATCCGGCACAATGTCCAAATTTCCTACAACAAACACAATTAAACATAGTGGTGGACAATAAGAAATTCTTGATATGATACATAATCCATATACAATAATATAATGTATATGTATTCGAGAACTGGTTAAAACATTAGTAACTTTCTTACCGCTTCCTCGGCGAAGTTTTTGGAATTGGGTTGGTGTTTTTGGTTGGTGGTTGGATTGGGGGGCGGGAGGCGAAACTCGTGCATCATCCAATCAGTCTTGGTACCTTTTCCGGCACTTCCGCGATAATAAACGAGTGTTTTCTTGAGGCCAATGCAGTGATTTCCTTGTCCTCCATTGGAATATACTGGCTTGTCAATGCCCGTTGCCTTCCAAAAGCCAGATCCAGTTACCCTATTTGGCCTTATGCTGTTCTTGTACTTCCTCCCTCTCTTGCAATAAAAGTACCACTCTTTATCTCCCACCTTACTGCTTGCATCTGCATGCATGCATGTCACACCAAATTTTAACTTCAAACAAACAATAATATATGTAAATAATAATAATAATAATGCTTGTTTTCTTACAAGGAAGATCCCAAGGGTTGTGTTTGTAAATATCTATCTGTTTGATGAGTTCAAGGCTGATGGCTTTCTTCTCAACTTTCCGACGAAGGTAAAAGCTGACCAGTTCTTCGTCCGTGGGATGAAATCGGAATCCCGGGAGCGGGATCTCATCATCGCCGTCGCCGTTGCAAACTTCTGGAGTATCCATCTCTCTGGACAAAGAGAGAGAGAAAGATAAATAAATTTCAAGACGTGAGTTTGAAAAAGTTTGGCAGAGAGAAGCCAAATTGATGGTATGTTCTTATAATAATAATTGTAAGGAAGAAGGACAAAATTGGATTTTGTTCAGGTCAAACTCACACCCTTTGACTCTCTAATTCGGTGATGACTCAACAATTTTAATTTGCTCCTACACAAAATTAAAATTCACCACTTTTTTTATTTGGTTAATTATATTAGAGGCAATTTATGGTTATGGGTTTATTGTTTTATTCAGTATTGAGATGACAAATTACGTTTTTAGCCTTTGAAAAAGTTCAACTGTAGATTAATGGTTCATTTGCTAAGTTTCTAAAATTGACAATTTAGACCACTTTCATAACTATTTGTTTTTTTTTTTTTAAATTAAGCATATAAACATTACATCTACCTATAAGTTTCTTGATTGTGTTATCTATCTTTTATAAATGTTTTCGAAATTCAAGCCAATTTTTTTTAAAAAAAAATGGCTTTCAAAATCTTATTTTTGTTTTCAAAATTTAGTTAAGAATTCTAATATTTCTTTAACAAAGATAAAAATCATATAAGAATTTATAGGTGGATGATATTCGTTATAAACTTAATTTTAAAAAATTAAAAATTAAAAACTAAATGAACAGAGCCTAAACTAAATTTTTAGCTCACGATTTTTTTAAATTAGTTCAACAAGAATCTTTATGTTTAAGTTTTCGTTATCTGTACTTAGAAAAAAAAAAAAAAATCGTTATCTACATTAATGATAAATTTATTACATATTTTTTTAATTGCCAACTTTTTCTTTTGAATCGTAATTAAACCAACTTAATTTTATAGATAATCAAATAAATTGGTCATAGTCATTGATAATAAGAATCTAAGCATAACTTTCTAATGCAACATGATGTATCGCCTAGTGATCATGAGGTCCTAGGTTCAATCCCCCACCCCAACATGTTGTCAAAAAAAAAAAAAAAAAATAACAAATCAAATTGATTTAATTTTTTTTCTTTAAAAAAAACACTAAGTTGATTTTTCAAAAAAGTGTTCGTGAAATCACTAATTTGACATTTGTACCATCATTTTTAGATATAGAATAAGGGTAACCAAACAAATTTAGAAATAAAATCATTTTTTTAGAAATAATGTAACAAACACTAGTTTAGTTTAGTTTTTTTTTTTTTTTTTTTTTTTTTTTTTTTTTTTTTTGACAACAAGTGGGTTGGAGAAATGGATCCTGTGACTAAGAAAATGTGTACATTAGGCCGGTTAAGCTATACTCACCTTAACATTTAAACTATAAACTATTTTTATTAAGTGTTTAAACTATTTTTATTAAGTGTTTAAGAAAGTGCTTACTCACCCCACAACTCGCAATGTAAACAAGGTTTTTCACTAAACTAGTTTGGGATTAAAAAACACTTCCTTTTTTAAAACAAGAAAATACATGATTATCAAATAAGTCATTTTGTTCAAATCTTTGAAAATAGCTCAAATACAATCAATTTTGTCTTCTATTAAATTTAGTAAACAAGTAAATAGTTTTAAAATTCAAACCAACCACACCACATGCTACTATATATATATATTACACACCATTATTTATTTTATTTTTATTTTTGTTGTTGTTATTTAATGAGGTAAGACTTGCATCTCTACTTTGTTCCATTTCTACACTAGAGAAGAGTTGAAATTTTTGCATAGCCTTCCGAGAGTCTTAATGCCAAATGATCTGATTTTTTAAATCGCATATTTTTTTTTTTTCGTGATCAGTAAGTCCAGTGCCCTCGTGCTCAGTGAAGGGTACTACATATTTTTCTTTGCGATTGTGCTCAACGTAGTGTTGATGACGTTAATAAAAGGGCAGATAAATATACGTTTTTGAGCGAAGGTCAAAAAAGCAATAAAACTCCTAAAATGGATTATTTATGTAAATATTTCGAAAAAAGTTATGTTGATTATAAAAATTTTATTCATTTGTTAATCTTGCTTTTATCTCTCTTAGTATTGGTAAGATTATTATCACTTTTTATTGAAAGAAGCTAAATAAAAAAATCTTAACCATACACCATTATATATTATCTACATCTTTTAGATTATTTAAGGTTGGGATGTGACACATATTTTGGAGTTTAGTGTGGAGATGATAATATATGGCATTAAGTTCTACGTATCTTTCCTACAACAATCATATCTAATGTTGAACCAATCTAAGAGGACTAATCGAAGCTTCATGTGACCTTGCCGAGCCACTTGCCTGATTGGACCTCTCGAGCCTATTTGGGACTACACAATTTTATGATCTCACTTAGGGCTAAGCTACAAACTAGTATATCTAGACCCATCTATATGCTAGCTAGGGTAGCTTCTTGGTCACACTTTGAGCACATTGGAATTTTATGCTAATGTCTTCATAATTGTTTTAACCACGCGACAGTTGATACGATTAGCTTGTAGTTAAAAACATGTCGAGTTAGCAAAAATAGCGTTTTTACTTTGGAAGTTTTATGTTCGAAAGATGAATTTATGAGAAGAAAAAAGATAGAAAAATTATTGTTTAATTAAATATATATATTATATATATAGCTTTGTTTAGAAAACTTAAGAATATGAATTATGAAATGCATAAAAAAAAAAAAAAAAAATCTACCAATTAACACACAAATGATATATATAGAGTTTTTGTACGGATGACCCATTCCTTGGAGGTCGTGAACTTTTTTTATCCGGTTTTTTAAAATTTATGTTTTTTGACATTCTCGTGATAAGCAAGTGCACAAAGTCTGTAATACCTTTCACTGAACACGTTCATGATGAGACAACTATGGTGCCATCGTAATAAGTGAATGATACAAATGATTTTTCATAGGGGAAGACACTTGTTTATCACTAAAAGATTAAAAAACATAAAATTTAAAGGTAGGTAATTTTTTATGTTTTTTTGAAGGTAGGATCATCCGTACAAATACCCAAACTGAAAGGTAAAGGAGAGGATATATTATATCGATTGAGGCAACTGAAAAGGCAAGGAAGAAAAATGGAGCAAAGGGTAATTAATGCAATGAAAATGCTCTCTCAAACATTGAAAACATATAAAGGACTGAAAGCCACCCAAACCGTACAAATCTCTAAAACCTTCTTTTTTGGAGACTTTTTCTTTTTCAAATGAAGAAATTTAATGCAGACAAAATAATTGACATATCAACTTATATATGTGTAGTTTCCTGGAAGGTGCATGCAAGAGCTTTTTATGAGTCCAACAAACATGGCTCATCCAACTTTCAATCTTAGAGAAGGTATACATACTTTAATTATGTTCGTCTTCAATCAAATTAACAATGGAAGGTCCCATAAACTAACAAGTCGCTCTCTCTCTCAATATGTTTATTAGGAGCTATGTTGTCATTGTTAACACAAATATTTTAAGGCACGTTAATAAAGAAAAGATTAAAAGAGAAATTTTAAATATTTAGAAAACAAAATAATAAAATAATTTCGAAAGTTTTAAGAACAAAATTAAGATTTCAAATCATTTTTTTTTTACAGTTTTGAAATTAAAATTGACATTTTAAAAAATATAAAATCAAAATAAAATAAATTTTAAAATTGAGAGACTAAAATAAAAATTAAATTATATATATTAAATATGGACTTTGATTTAAATCTATATACATAGGGTTGGGCCAGATGTCCAATGTCTAAGAAAACAGAGAGAAAAATGTAGAAATTGTGACATTGACAATAAGCTGCTCCTATTAATTGGGAGGAGAAAAAATTAGCACCATATTTTTTAATGACATTTATAGACAATATTTACACAACTGCCAGCTTTATGTTTGCATTCTCCTATTTTCAAAAGGAATGTTGGTGCTCATTTTGATTTGTAAGTTTGAATTTTCTTGTTTAATTTCTAAGGATTTGGAAGAGATAAAAGACTATTGAATTACGACCTTACACTTGGTATATTAACGAAGCGTGTAACATAACAACTTCTAAATACTTTTTTAAGGGTCAAAAATGAATTTTACTAACTACATTTATGAAGCATGTAATTACTTCATGCCAAAGAGCCAAATTGAGCTAGGGTTCAATTCCCGTATTAATTAAATAATATCTTTGCAAAAAAAAAAAAGGGTTGGTTGCACAAACAATAATCAGACCCAAAATAATGATAAATTTAGCAAAATTTAAAACATTTTGTAAATATGACAAAATATCAGTGGCTAAAAATCAGTGACTATAACTGATAGACTGCTATCGTGGATATATGACTATCACTGTCCACTGATAGTGTCTATCAGTGATCGTTACTGACAAAATTCTATAAAAAAAACTGAGGTGATAGACTACTATCAGCGATAGACCATACTATAGTGATAGAAATTGTCATATCTGCAGAAATTTTAAAAAAGACTATAAATTGACATATGTTACAATTTTCCCAAAAAAACAATTATAGTCAAATTGAGCATAGCTCAATTGACATAATGTTGTGTCACTAAGAAGTCATTGGTTCAATCCTCACATTAATTAAAATACCTAGGTTAAATAACTAAGAATGAAAAATATTTAAAAGTTTGAAAGTTGAAACTATTTGCACCCTCTATTTAGATTTAAAGTGATTTTAGGGAAGGATGATACACATTTAAGTATGCTAATTATACCTTCATTATCTTTTAACTAATTCATATTTTATAATTAATAAATTATTTTTTTTAAAAAAAAAACAAACGAAAAAAAAAATTCGTTTGTTAGATTTGGACTTAACGATATTCGGATTCAGTAGTGTTATACACACTCCGGTTGTTTCGATGCTCTCTGGTCATAAAAGCTAAAAATACTAAGTCTAATATATTTCTAAATCCCCTATAATGTAAGTCCGGTAAGTCAACATCTACGTCTGATTTCATCGCTAACCTCCAACAATCCCTACATTAACGCATTTGTAACAATATTTTATAACCATCTAGTCAGACATGTAAACACACATATACATACTTGAGGATTGAGAATATTTTTATAGACGTATCATCCTTAAATAAATTGTCCTAAAATAAAAAGTCACCAAAAAATTCAAGTATTTGTACTCGACAAGAAAAATTTAAATATATTTCAAACACCCTAAAATAGGAGCTGTATAACATAAAAGTTGTATACATTGGTGAGATTTTTAAAAATTTCCAATTCAAATAGATCCAAAAAAAAAAAAAAAAAAAAGGAAAAAAAAAAAAAAAGAAAGAAAGAAAAAAGTGTTAGTTTTGTAATCTAGCACAAAATCCCTAAACAAATCTTCAAACTCGCCTTTAATCGAAAGGCAAAAGAACGACGACATGGTAGGAGAGAATAAATGGACGGACTTTAAACAAAAAAAAAAATATTAGGCGACAACAATGTTCTCCATATATACCTTCTCTATAGTATTCGGGTGCCGACGATAGACAACTTTCCAGATTAAAGATGTTTAGGCAAAAATTTGTGCAAACAAGGATTGAAATTAGTTCAATTGTTTGTAGTGGAAAATTTTAAAGAAGCGAATTTAGTTTCTGGTTTATGGGTTTTGTTTGGATAGGTGCGATTTTCTTTTCTTCTTTCGTTTTTTCTTCTTCATTTGAAAGATTTTGAAATTTTCTCAGTAATCAAACATGAGAGATTTTCTTTAATTAGTGTGATTTTCTAGTTTATGGGTTTATAAACCTTAATACATGATGGGTAGACATATTTTTTTTTTACTTGATGTAACAACTTTTTTTCGGTTCAACCAACATGAAGTAGCCCGAAGTTAATGCCTCTATCACACCAACATCGATGGTGGTTGAAAAACATTTGGGGAGTGGTATGAGTTTAGGGTATGTAAGCCCGTATACAAGATGGGTAGACCTTGTCGTGGTTGATAATAATTTTCTACAAGTATACACTTTCGTCCTATGCAATTTTTCATGGTTTCACTTAACTGCACAGTACATGTATAACCATGTAAATATTACTAACTAGGTGTCAATTATTTTCATTTTGACGTGTCTGGTGTATTTTCATCCGTTACTTGTCTCTCTTCCCGCCCCAATCATTCCCTATTTTAAAGCACCATTTCCATTTATCTTTAAATCCTAGAATATAGTAGGAGAGTATTTTAGTCCAATTTTTTGTAGGATCATTTATTAAATTTAAGTTTTAGACATTTTTCCAAAACTAAAGTGGTTTATACATTTTTCGAGTTGCCCTATTCGTTTTTAGACATTCCTCTTGTTGGCCCTAAATTAATTCAAGTTTTCACCTTACTACATCCGGGAATTGTGAAGAATAGTTAGAATTAAAAAACTCAATTGAAAAATAGCTAACAAGGTTTGGTATTTGCAACGTTGTAGGGTGAGGGTCAACAACTTTTGTTCCGGATATACCCCTGATATATAACCTTATTTACGAAAACCCCCCTAACCTATTTTAAATTTAATTTTTTATTTTTTGTTTAAACAAGTGTGTCCACCCTATATTCAAATTCTCAACCGCTAGAAGATATCTCTATCATATTGAACAACCCTCCTATCAGGGTTTCCAAAACCCATCTCATATTACCCATTATGTACAAAAATACGTAATTTCTCTCATCAATCCGTTTTTTCTACATCGCTCAATCCATTAGATTCGGTTGTCTTACAGATTTAATGACTTTCCATCAGATTAGTGTTGCTTTCGATGGTGTAAGGGGTGACAAAAACATCTACATCAACTTCAAAGTTTGCACCGTCTTTGTACCCCGCGATTCAACATTTGATGAACTCCACAATTCCATCACTCAACTTCTTTCACTAGATGACTCAGAAATAATATCACAATTCTCCTTACTTAGGAACGGGGAAGAGAAATCGTTGATCACGAGACTTGCTGAAGACAAAGATCTTATGTGGGTGCTAACATGGTATTCGAACTGTATGTACGTCGACTGCTTTCTGGTTGTCGATATTCAAGCTGTAGATACAAGCACATACAGTGACAACGAGAGTAGTAAGCCGAAGATGATGTCATCTCTGAAGAAGAGCAATTTACACTTCATCGATCTAGATCGTATTGACGAATTTGCTGAGAACTTGTGCATTATCAACGAATTCAGAGGTGTATACTTGGCAATACACTTGTTATGATTTTCCAGAACCCTGGATTTCCATTTTTCGGGTCTTCAAGATAGCGTATATTTGGCAATACACTGGTTATGATTTTGAATTTTCATTTCAACCTTTAGCACCATTAGTGCTTTGTTAATGTACTATTTTTAGCCAAAGCGAGCATAGCTCAGCTGGCATATGTATCAGTTGACGACCACGAGGTCTGTGGTTCGAATCCCCCTACCCCAATGTAATCAAAAAAAAAAATGTACTATTTTTATTTTATTTTTTATTTTTTTTAGGGTGTTTGAGTTACGTTTAAATATGGAGTATTTTAGTCCCAACACATTATAAATATTATGCTAAATATAGAAGTTAGTTATTTTTAATTTTGTACTATTCCATTTCAACTATTCCTCTAGTTGTCTTTTACATTTATTTATTTATTATTATTTTTTTTTTTTTTAAGCCCAAACATGTGGGTTAATCACAGAGTAATACGTCCATGCATTTTTTTTTTTTCATTTAAAAAATATATATTTATATAGGTCTATATTCTAAAATCATTTAATCTACCAATATAAACAACATAGTTTTTCCCCCATTCTTTACAAAATCTTTAGCAGATTCAATTTTTTTTTTTTATTTCTTTTTCTCATCTACACGATACCATTTATTTTCACGATTCCATTTATTGCATCTTTTGAGGTAAGAAAAGAAAAATGTAATACAATATTTTCCTAAATGTTTATTTATTATTTTTTTAAAAAAGAAAATGCAATAGGGTCCAAAATCACTATAGGGATCGATAAACAAGAACTAAGTTGGATTTACTTCGATTGGCTACAATCTCAAAGTAAACAAATAGAACAAGGATCAATGCTAACTTCTCTCTCTCCCTCTAAACCCTCCTTCCAATCATAACTTCATACCATCTATTTGCTTTCACCGTCACAAAAATTTGATGATTTTTTTTAGTACAACAAATATGAGAGGTATGGAGATTTGAATCACCGACCTCAAAAAAAGGATTAGATGTCAATTACTATATTGAACTATACGTTATATGTCACGTTGGCAAAATTCGTTAAAATTAGGAATTAAATAGACACTAAACTCATTTACTATTAATTAACCTATCGAAAATTAACTAAAAAATATATGATGCATAAACTAAGAAACTAGGAGTGAAAATTAAAATTGTAAAAGTTAAACTGATTTTCTGTTTTTCTATTTTTTTAGTATAATTTTTTTTTTTTTTGAGTTGAACACAATATTTGATGGTGGAGAGATTCAAACTTTTTAACTTCTTGATTGAGGTATGTATATGCTTTAAAAATTGAATTATGCTCGGTTAAATTTGAGGGTGAAGAAATTCAAACCTTCCAAACCTCTTGATTGAAGTATACGCTTTAAAAATTGAATTATATGGTCGATTAACCTCGATTCATCCAGAGAAAAAGACTTCTATTCCTCTCAAAGACTTCAGAAGTATTGTGTGTGAGAGATTATTATTATTATTATTATTATTTTTTAAAGGTGAGAAAGATTATTATTGAAGCAACAACGGGCCTCCCATAAATGTATGCTCTTAAATTCGTCAAGACCAAATGAAAGAGTCCAATTCTCTGGAACACAGAAAATGTCAAAAACTCCATATATTTAGTCAATAAAACACAATCATACTCACACTCACAAATTTATAATATTTTTAATCTTAAATTCTGTTCAGACCAAGAGTTTTGATATCAAAATCAATATAAATTATTAAATATTGAGATCTCAATTTATGAAGCTATTGATTTCAATCAAAGATCAACATTGATAGAATGTTTCTACAAAAAATTACTAAAATTAAAAAGTTCTATCAATATTGAAAACAATAATCATTTCCTTCTTTTATAAAAAATTGGTAAAATTCCTTATTTATCAGCGATATTTTTAATGATGGGAGAGAACCATACAAAAATCTTTCGTACCAATATTGAATCTTTTAATTTATCTTTTAATTTATGAAAGATTAAATTAAAAGTTTAGACTTTGGAATTTTAACTCCGCCTCTATTCCATTTTTAAATTTTAAAAAATGTCTAATAGATTCAATTTTGTATCTAATAAGTCAGTGAACTTTAAAAATATTTAAAATGTCCATAAACTTTTAATTTTGTGTCCAATAGATTTTTGACATATTTAGTTTTTTTTTATAAAAAAATCACTAATCTATTAACTATAAAATTGAATTTCATGTTTAATGCGACCTTAAACGTTCGCTTTCGTGTCTAGTAGATTCGTAAATTTTATAAAAAAAAATGTTGAATAAGTAAAGAACTTTTTATTAAATACATAATTAGAAATTTAATAACGTATTATACACAAAATTTAAAGTTTAAAGATCTATGAGACACTTTCTAAAGTTTAAGAATTAAATAGATACAAACTTGAAAATTAAAGAGACTTATTAGACACTTTTTAAAGTTTAGAGACTAAATAAACAAAGTTAAAAGTTCATAAATAAACTTGTAATTTAACCTTCATGAAAATATCAAACTCATACATAAGTATTTTTCTCTCTTTATAATTTATAGATGATTTGTTTATTTAGTTTTCTAATTATTAGTTTTGAAAAAACAAGGATAATTGTCAATTGGTATAAAGTTATGTTTATGGATGTAATTTCTGTATTAATTAAATATTTAAAAGAAAAAAAAAACGAAATAAGCATAAGGAATGGTGGACGTGGAATTCAAATTATATATAATAACAGGCAAATATGAGGACCGGCTTTTAATTTTTTTTTATATATAATCAAACCCAATCCCAGCCCTTGGTATTTTTATATTTATATTTTCGGTCATATTTAAAATGTTGGGCGAATATTTTCTAAATTATTATTGAAATGAATTTCATCCTCCAACCATTATTCAAATTAATTTCATCCTTATCAAGTAGGATACACCTAATTATTTAATTGTTGTAAGCCTTTTTCAAAAAAAAAAACAACAACACAACAACGAATTATTTAATCAAATCTGTCTATATTAATCTATTTAATTTCTTGACTTTTCAATTTACAGAAAGTCCGTCAAAAGGACCCAATTGTAATCTGGTCGTAATGGTAAATGGAAATTAAAATAATTTCAAATTGTTGTCTGCCAGTATTTATGAAAAAAAAAAATGAAATATAGTTGGACATAAAATTGTATCATTAATACGAAATCAAGATAATTTTTTTTTTAAAAAATATTATTATGCAAAAATTTAAATAATAAAAATATTAAAATAAATATGAATTTTATTAGAAAAATTGTAGTAAATGACAATTTAAGACTTATTGTTTGCAAATATAGCATGTTTTTAAAAAATTTGCGGATATAGTAATTTCTATCGCTGATATCTGATGACTGATAGAAGTCTATCGCTGATCACCTCAACTTTTTATAGATTTTTGTCAGTGATAATAGTCTATCAGAGATAATAGTCTATCACTGATAGAAGTCTATCAATGATATAATAAAGTCTATCAGTGATAGAAACGAGTTTTTTTGCCATATTTACAAAACATTTTAAAGTTTGCTAAATTTGTAATTAGTTTGGGCCTGATTGCTATTTGTGCAACCAGCCCATTTTATTATGTTTATGTTAAAATAATAATAATAATAACAATAATAATACTAATAATAAATAAAATAAATAAATACTACAAATTTGAACATAATAGTTAAAAAATTTTCATTTCACACATTAATTAATAATTTCATCCTTCCTTCGCTCCATAATTATTAAATTCAAAATTAAATCATTGCCTACTTTATTGGTAGAGTTTTCTATAAGTTTTAGATGGATCTAGGATAATTAAATTTAAGGTCCAATAACTATCATCAATCAATTAGTCATGAAAAAAATATGATATGATTTAATTTATGGATTTAATTTAATTCAAAGTCATGTAATAAATTTCGATTAGTCTCAATTTTAATAGGTGTAACTTTTTCATTAAATAGTTGTAAAAAAAAGAAACTTTTTGATTATAAATACAACATGATTTTTTTTTTTTGAAACTATATAACGTGACAAGGTAAAATTTCTCTTTATTATTATTATTCTGATTAGTTTGGTTCAAATAAGATTATAATTGTACCTTATTGCTAAGCCCATCATAATATAATTGCTTAAAGGTCTTTTAATATATGTATTGTGTTGTGACAAACTTAAACATTTGTTTTCTTTATGCGAAAAAGGAATCCCATCTCTCATTTTGTTTGACCAAATAGCAAAGGGTATATATATATATAGGAAAAAGAGACACTTGAGATTATATGTTTTAACTTTTTAAGTAATATTAATTATAAAAAAAACTTCAATATCTTATTACACCATCCCGAATATAAGATTATATTGACTGATCATTTATCATATTCCAAAATTTCATACAATAACTATAATTAAATAAAAACAAGACATCCCAATATAGGTCAATCTACAATAAAGAATTATTTGTATTTTATCGTTTAGGCTAATTATATATTCAAATGAATGTTAGAAATACTTCTAAAATCTCACCTGGTTTAAAGGCAAACAATATATTAAATAATTTTCAATACAATTTTAAAATAAATTCGTATAAAGTTGGGTGTCTAAAACTGAAAAGGAATTTACATTTTAAGATTGTGTACCTATTTCATTTGAACCAAAACTAGATTATGGACAAATTAATTAATTAAATTTTTTTTAACATAATTTTAGAAATTAGACATCCTACTTATTATTGAATTAAAATAAAACATTATTATAGTCATGGAGCTTTATTATTAGTATTATTATTCTTCTTTTAGGAGCTTTTAAAAAGAAACCAATATTTGAAAAAAGCTGCACTGATTCTTCTTTTAAAAGCTGCACTCATTTAGTTAATTAATTGAGATGTGTTTAGCTGTTTTAAATGATAATAAATCGCAATCATCTTTAAATGTAACACAAATCATTCTAATCCTCAAATGCCAAAGGCTGAAGAAAGTATTTGATTTTCGTCCTATCACAACATGCAGTGGCGATTCAAGATTTTTGTTCCAGTAGCTGGCTTTACTTAATCTTCAATAAAACTAATTTACAGATAAGTAATTCATAAACGAATTAAATTATTAACTTTGTATATCATAATAACTTTTTTATTATTTAACCTATCAAATAAATATTTATCAATATATGTTATAAGAATGACGAAGACAAATGTATAAAGGCAATTGAAATATGAAAACTAAATATATTTAAAGTAGGGGGCCATTGGTCGGTGGATGTCGGTTTTGGACGAAAATCACCGCCAACTATCGACATGTTAGTTTTTGACGGTTGGTGACGCGACCGACCAATCACACAGTCGATTTTTTAATTTTCGTGAACTAAAATGACAGTGAAAAATGAAGAATAAAAAAAAAATGACCTAAACAAAAATAAGATAAATGTGGTGAATGAAGAGAGATGGAGAAGAAATGAGGATGAGAGAAAATGAAAATGAATGAGGAGGGAGAGAGTAGTTGAGGTGCATAGGAGTGAAAGGAGATGATTTGTGATTTGAAAGATTTATTAAAAAACAAAAATTGTAGGTATGAAAATCTCACGTAAATGAAAGCATTTGTGATTTCCAACTTCAGAATTGTGATTTTTGGTCATTCCGACCGATCGAGTGTCGATTTAAAAAAAAAATTGATTTCAACCTAACAACTTTCTAAATCGACCAATTAACGTTGATCAGATTGATTGATTTTTCTTGTAATATGAAAAATGAAAATTAAGATACTATTTGATTTTTAGTTATTAATTTTTAAAAATTAAGTCTATAAATATTACTTTCACTCTGTAATTTTTTTTTGTTTTATTATCTACTTTCTACTAAGGTTAGTAAAAAAGTCAAGCCAATTTTAAAATTTTTAAAAATAGTTTTAAAAAAATTAATTTTATTTTTTTGAAATTGACTATAAATCAAATCTTTCTCTGGAATCGTAATAAAAAAAAATTAGAAGAAAAGAAACATAAATTTTAAAAATGAAAAATAAAAGACGAGATGATTATGATCTTAAAAAAAATAATCTCCAAATTATCGACTTCCAGAATGCCCTAATGTTATTGGCAATAGGAGTTGATAATGTGGATGGAAGGGTTGACCAGAGAGTGTAGGCAATACCAATTTGAGTAACCTTGGAGTTGTAACTGGTGAGTCCGTCTCTACTAATTTATGGATTTACTATTTCACCCTTTACTTAAAAGAAACTGAGTTATTAAGTTAAAAAAAAATATTAACAATCATGAATATTTCACAATAATTGACCTTTACTTCTGGTTTGAGATTGAAGATTTAAATTGTCATACTTCATTTCTATTAATTTCTTTTTAAAAAAAATATTATAAAATTATTGATTTATTGACAAATTTTTTTAACACATTCAAATATTTAATATTTAAATATTAAGACACCTAAAACCTAACATGATCTTTCAACAAAAATTAATTTCGTTCGAATGACATGTTCATATATTGATAGGACAATAATTTAATAATTTAACATAGACGTCAAATTTTATAAAATGACTTAATTGAGCATTTTGAGTAGACATTAATTTTTTTTTAAAATTTTTTTAAAGATTAAAAAGTAAGATAAAGATTATCTAAAAAAAAAAAAAAATAGAATGATTCGATATATTTACTATCTTTTATTTTTATGTCAAAGTGAACATAATTCAGTGACATATATTAATTTTCTTGAGGTCGGAGTTTTAAGTATACGTACCCTACATTTGTTGTACTAAAAAAAAAAAAAAAAAGTTAATTTTTTATTTTCTATTTATTTAATTAAACATTGCATATTGGGTTGCTAAGGCCCATCTTGCTTATTGGGCTTTCAGTTGAACGGGCCACACCCCATCTGTTTCCACCTACTCGGCCGCCCGATCTTCTCCGTCGGCTTTGGAATCTCAACATCCGCCTTGGCACAATAAAATTACTAAATTAGTATCCATCAAAACAAAAATATGGTTTGCTACCTATTTCATTTTTTTATTTTTATTTTTTAAATTTATGTTTGTTTTCTTTCGTTTCCTTATTATGCACTTTTTTTTAAAAAAAATATGTAGATTCTTAATCAAATTTCAGAAATAAAAGTTTTTTTTTTTTCAAAATTAACTTGATATTTAAAAATATTGGTAAAAACTAGATAAAAAAAAAAAAATTACAAATGAGAGTAATATTTATAGACTTAAATTTCAAAAAATTAAAAATTAAAAAATCAAAATAATTATATCCACAGAGTCTAAATTACTTGATTTTAGAACAAAAAAAAAAATGTTATTAAAGAGTAATTTAATTAAACTTGTCATATGAATGTATTAAAATCGTTTATTATAAGGTTTCGGATCAACTTTGAAGATTCAAATGAGTGATAATTAATTAGAGTATATATTTAAATCAATTAATTAACCTCTCCATCTTAATATTTTTTTTTGGCAAGGATAATCATGTTTTTTTTGGCTTTTATATACATGTATATATATAATATTGTACATTATCCCTCCCATCAAGTAATTTTGTTGACTTGTAAACTTTGTAATAATAATGAATAATTTATCTCTGTTTACAAGTCAAATTCCCACATGGATTCATTTCACCTAGTATTTTCTAAAACTCAAATAAAATAAACCCAAATAAATGTTAGGTCACCAACATAGTTAACAGTTAACTATATTTGGTTAATCTAATACTAGGTTAATTATTAAGAGAACAATTCTAGGCCATAGGTTGTAGAGTAATATACTGCGAGGCATGAAAAACGATAAAGTTTCAAAGTGTAGAATTTTAATTTTGATTGGTGTGAATTCTTACAATTTCCTTCTCGTTGTGGCCCCATATTAGAGAACACTATTTTTACTCATAAACAAAATTTAATTATGGTACTGCTATAATATTGAATTGGTTGAATTTGTCTTATTCAATATTACTTCGACTCCACATTAATATAATTAAAATTAAGTTTCTTGTGGTACACGTTAAAACATATGTTAAAATTAAGTTTCTCGTGGTACACATTAAAATATATGTTTGGATTGCATGACTAAGTGTTTAATGTTAGAAAAAATTGTGGTGTTTGACAATCACCTAAAATAACTTGTTCGATAATGAATTTTGAAAATAAATTATTTTGGATCACTCAATATTAACATTTAGAAAAAAAATATTTTTTATTTTATTTAATTGAGAATAATCTCTAATTTTCATAGTATATTAAAATTATCAAACCACCCTCCTCACACTACCTCCCTAAATTTTCTCCTGTTTCCGGCGACCATCACCACCGTCAACCTACTCTCTGTCAATCTCTCACAACTTTCTCCTTCGTCAATCTCTAGCAACCACTTCCGATCATCGTCGTTCATTTCCCGACGACCACCATCGACAATCTCAGGTGACAATCTCTGGCTACCACTTATGGCGACCATCGTCACCACCCATATCCCATCGTCAATCTCCGGTGGTAGTTAACATCGGTAATAATGTTTTAAATAGAATAGAAGTTTGAACTTATTAATTTTTATGGTTTATTAATAATTGTTTTTTTATACTAATTTGACATTAATAAAAAAAAATTGTTATTAAGATTTTTTTTAATCGTCAATCTAAATAGACTCTAATTATGGTGTTGAAAAAATCATACCAAATTAAATGGTAGTAGGAGGAGGTTGTACGTATTATCTTGAATTGAGTTTATATTATAAATTCAAGCACTGTATTGCCCTGTAGTATCATTTTTTTTTTGGGTCAAAATACCGAAGTCATTTTCATTTTATGACTTGGCCATTAGCTTTTCATTATCAATTCTACAATTTTTGAAGACTGAACTAAGATATTTCTGAAAAAAAAAAATGTTTTCGGGTGATCACATCATATTTATACACCAAAAATTGGCTCTAAATACAAACAAAATATTTGACCACATCATTAGGTGCACAAAAGTACCCATATTTATAAAACATCTAGCACAATCTTCGGGTAAATTAAACACAAGTTCAAAAAAACAATGCAACTATCAGACCACTTTTATTTACCTCTTATTTTTCCTCTTTAAATGATCTCTTATTCTTCATATGAATCATATGATTCAAAACCCATCTTCACTATTGATTAATAGTGACTTAACTAATTGAGTAAGTGACTACAAAGTATCGCATCATGATTATTTTTCTCCCTCATAGGCATAGGCATAGGCTGTTTAATTTAATTTATTTTAGCAATACCAACACATTAATTTAAGCATCTAATAACTTCTTAAAATTTACTTGTTTATACGATTATTTTATCCAAAATAAGTAAAATTTGAATCTTCAATGCTGATTTTAACTATTTTATAATAATATAATAAATAAAAATTGAGAAATAATTTTTATACATCAATAAAAGAAAGAGAGAGAATATGAGTATAATTATAAGCCATTTAACAAATGATGGAGGGCAAAACTTTATCCGACTATATTGTACCATGATTTGTTTGACATTTATAAAAGCTGGCATGATGGGTAAAGATGATATCCTTTAGAAGTGTGGTAAGGTTAAAGGTATGATTTGAGAAAATATAATGAATTATTAATGCGCAAATTACATAATAAATAATAACAAAGAAAATGGTGGAAAAAACACAATTATGGCCATCTCTGTCTATTTGATGTAACTTGCCTCCTATAACTATCACTAAGATGGAAACATCACCAAAAGAGCACAATAATACCATATAATCTTTCATTACAAAACAAAATTTCCCACTATTTCACATTTTATTTTATTAATCACCACGTGTTTTCTCCATTCATCACTATTTATAGATATATATAAACCATGATTTGATATTTTTGTTATATATTTTCATTCATGCATTACAGCATTAGCACATTAATTAGCACATTAATTAGCATTAGTATTATATTAATATTGAGAAAGCTCCCTCTTCTCCCACTAACCATATGAAAAAAATGATGCAAAAAATCACGCACGGGACAAAAACGTTTTACAACAATTTATCAAACAATCACTTAGTGCAACGGGTAACACATTAGATAGTCCAGAGTAGAGGTTGATTGGTCGTGAAAAAATCACGTACGAGGCAGAAATTTAAATGCATTATTACCGCCCAAATTTTAATAATCGAACAACCACTTGGTGCAGTGGGTGAACGCTTTGCTTAAGATAGTAGAGAGTGGGGGTTCGATTTTGCCCTAGGACAGATTTTCAAAAAAAGATTTTCAAGCATTAATTAAAATATCATTGAAAAAAAAAAAAAAAAAAGAAAAAAAAAAAAAGAAAAAAAAAAAAAAAAAGTATAGTTATCTTATCTATAACCCTTAATGAAAGTCAACCATGTCCATGTGAAGAAATAAATCATGCTTCCATTAAACTAATTAAAAATATCATAAATCCACAAAATACAACATTTATATTAGATATATATTAACCTACGCCACTGTACGTGTTATGTACTTGTGTAATTTGATTTTTTTAGTTGGATCAAAAGTTGGTGACGTGACCTTTATAAGTGAGAAAAAAATAAATATGTTGTATCTTGACACAACAGCGAATCTAAAGAATCAATGAGAGTGAATGTCTTGCATTGGTGTGGTACTAATTACATAAATTCCGTTGATCAAGTTTGGAAAAAAAATTCGGGAACTTACTCTTCTCTCCTCTTCTCTCTTCCTTTTTTATAAGTATTTTTTATATATAGTCAATTATCCACCATTTTGATATTAAGGAGGCATTGATGATGGTTGTAACGTTCAGACACTAATGAACGCGTAACCTCCAAAACGTGGACAATTTTTCCTCGACTTGGCCAATCCGTCGGGGTCGACATTGTTCTCCTTGGACCGATCCCCAAGGAGTCAGGTTTGCTAGCTTGGACTGATCCCTTTATGGGATCAACCATCCTCACCTAGGTCGACCCCTCTTTGGGGTCGGCCATCATTTTCAGCCATCGAGCAAACGTCTCTGGGGGTCGACGACTTTCCTCTAGGCTGACCCCTTGGGGTCGGTTCGTCTCATTCGGGCTGATCCCTTTGAGGGGTCGACCTTAGCTTCCTTTCAGTCGACTCCTTTGCAAGAGTCGATGGCTTCTCTCGTTTTGTCTGGATGCCCTTTGTGGACTCGACTCTTAATTCTTTGGGCCTTTATCCTCGGTGTCATTGATTTTAACCATAACACAATGTATATGTTGGGAGGGAGTAAACCGAATTCCTTTAGTTTATAAATTGTGTTTAAAGTTTTCTTTCAACCTCTATATATATATATATATATATATATATATTTGCAAAATTAATCTCTTCTTTTCATATTTTCATATTAGTTTTCTAGATGGATCCAACCCATCTTAATTAAAATTTGATAAAGACAATAATTTATAGGTGAAACTGAAAACTAAGCTCAAGTTAGTAATTGGGATAATTTGAATTAAATAAAAAATTGGGTTTGGTTGATGTAAATTGTAATAAAATAAACCCTTGTTGGAATGCCTTGAATCTGTTTTGACCCTCTACGACGGGTTCGATACGGGTCTGATTTGAGTTTTATTTATTCGTTTTGAGTTTTGACTCATTTTGTATTAGGTCACATTCGAAGGGTGTCATATATAAATATTCTAATGACTTCAACCGCCCTCTATCTATTACTATTTGTAATTCTCTCATATTTTGTAATAATACTACTCTCTCCTGTTCGTGAACGTAGCTAACAGTGAACCACGTAAATCTATGTCGTTTTATTTGTTATTTGTTATTTGTTATTGATTTTAACACTCCTAGGGCATTTTAGTTTAAAAAAAATAAAATAAAATAAAATAAAATAGCAATTTCAATAATGTAGTGGCAAAATCTTCGTATTCTACCATGGTGGGTCCCATAGAAAGATTTTGGTATCACTTGTACTCTATTTAGTTGATGCCCCCTCTTTCTAGTTTCTCCCCCAATTTCCCTAAACCCATTTTATTTTCTCTCTCTTGATCAATTAATTGATCAAAATCTCTTCTAATACTCAAAAGTAGTGAAATTCAGCCCATTTTTCATCTTGGGTTCACAATTATTTTAGTTAATTAGCATAATCAGTTTAGATTAGAGAGAGAGAGGGTATAATTAATTAGGGTTTAGGTATATATAAATATGGCAACAGATGAGATGAATATGAATGGGGGGAGCAGCAAAAAGGGTGGTGGTGCCCCATCGCCTTGCGCTGCGTGCAAGCTTCTGCGGCGGCGGTGCGCTCAGGACTGCCTTTTTGCTCCTTATTTTCCCGCCGATCACCCCCACAAATTCTCTAGTGTTCACAAGGTCTTTGGAGCTAGTAATGTCACCAAATTGTTGCAGGTAATTTAATCTCAACTCTCTTAAACTCTTACTCATTTCATTCATTTTTAATCCAATATATATGCATTATGATAAATAATTGTTTCGCCCCCAGTAGAAGCTTTAGTTGACTTTCTGAGGATGTTGAAAATTTACAAGCTTAACAAATGTAAGGTGGAGAATCGAACCTAATATTTGTGATCGGTAAAAATAGTACAACCACCTTAATTAATTAGTGAGAGCTATGTCTAATGTAGATTATTTTATTTTAGTTTAAAAACCTGTAAAGAGATGGTAAATACAGGAATTGGCAGAGCAGGTACGGAGCGACGCAGTGAGTTGGATGGTGTACGAGGCGAGGGCGAGGATTGGAGACCCGGTGTACAGCGGCAAGTGGATGCGCTACAACAGCAATTGGCGATGACACAGGCCCAGTTGCTTCACTTGAAAATGGGCCACTCATAATGTCCTTCCTTCTCCGCCCATGCCCAATATCAATATCGGGTCTTCCTAGCTTTCTTACTTTTTATGCTACACGCAACTCATATATCATTGGACATCATTCATCACCGCCTAAATTTTGATTAAGTTGTAAGTGAGTAGACTAGATCAAGATACAATTTTCTCTGAATATGATGGATTTTTATTTATCAAATATAACAAAAAAAAATAATAAATAAAAATTAAAACAGTGAGTATAAGACGGACTCATGTTTATCTCTGAACATGCCATTCTATCTAACCCTAATATTCCACACCGAAAGTGAAGCCATATAGTGTATATGTTGGTGGGTGCATATAATAATATTTAATAAGTGTAGGGTTTTGAGAAGAAAAAATAAAAAAATAAAAAAGATTATTAGGGTCAACTTATTTTGATAGATTTTATGGGGGAGTGACCTTTGAACACTGCTTTAATCTACATTTTATGCTTATAGCCTTACAGGTGGGATTTGAGAGTGCATATATGAAACATGCATAAACCCGGCCCATTATTCAAAGTCTGAACTATACGCACTCTCTCTTCCAACCAGCAGCCTTTCAGATCATTTTTTGTCTTCTTTATTTATTGTGTTCTGGACTTGTGTACTTCTTCTTGCATGCATTTTTTTTATTCAAATTCCCCCCCACTTCAGATTATATTTCAAGCTATTCAATTATTTCAATTTTCTCCACTTATATTAAATATTGATACAATATATCTTCTATTTAACTTAAATCACCTTATATCAAATTGAAGATGTGTTGTCTAACACTTATATATATAAATTCATTATCCTATTATCTAAGCAAATAAATATGAGAATTTGGTGGCATTTTCAATAATAATATATTCCTCACCTCAAACAAAGTATCATATCGAGTCTCTCCTCAAACAATCACCTATTTGTCTAGTTCTTATCCATGCCAAAATTCGTTTTCTTCGATATACATTATAGATATACATCATTTGGTGTCGATCGCATATCACACCCCCTCAAACCACACTTGTTCGACTTTTGAGTACTCATCCACAATTCTACATGTACATGACTATCTAAGAGACTCATCATCAATTTCTTTGTTCCATTGTGTGAGAATTCTATCAACATTGCTACTGCATCAGGGGCATGAACTCTGATACCACTTATAAAAAAAAATCTCATTAGTTTTGCTTTTGATTTCACCTAAAAAAAAATCTCATTTAGTATTGAAGTTATTGTCCTTCACATATAAATTCTTACATCTTTCTCTTATCTTATTAATGTGAGATATTTTGGTCACATTTTCAATAAAAATATTGAAAAGAGTATTACTAAACTTGAGTTAGATAAAACATGGAATCTTCAGGTTGATATTGATATTATTGGTTTAAAAAAAAGAGTAGCTAGAGGTGGTTGTATTATTTATATATATATTGGGTGTAGTGTAGTGTGATATTCCCAATATGTGAGGAGAATGGGAAGGAAGTGAAAGGATATCATATGATATATGTTGGGATTATGGGCCATTATATTATTGGGTCAGCTAATGCCTAATGGGAAAAACAAGACTTTTTCAATTAATTTAGTGCTTTCTTACGACTCAAAGAATGCCTACTGGGTGACACCCATTTCGAGTTTCTTTTCTTTTTTTTCTTAAAGAAAAAAAGGATGAGGACACTGTAGAGAAGAAGACGGCTGAACAGACTTGCCTTTGCCTTTGCCTTTTGCTATGTTCATATTGAGTTGTTCGAGAGGATTACAACAGTCTCTGCAAAGAAAATATTATAAATGCTCTCTTTTATTATTCTAATATTTCTCCGCCAAAGAGTTTCCATTATATAATAATTATTCCCCAAGTTGAAAAGAAATTAGGCTACACCTTGTTATGCTATTTAACACAAACATAATCTAGCTAGATATAAGATATTATGATTGGCTCGATAATAATCGTAGATTATGAAAATGATGTGCCCTGAATTCATCTAAAACAAGGCGGATATAGATTAGAAGCCGCAAATCTTTAAGGGAATATAGCTAATATGTTAATGCTAAAAAGAATAATATACATATCCACTTTGAAAACGATGTGATGTATTGTTTTTCAAGAAATTATTCAAGGAGACTATTATTAATGTGAATGACAGTTTTGCATCATTGAATGTAAGAGAAAAAAAATACAAAAATATTTTGACTTCGTATCTAATGATTATTGATTATTAGCTTGGATAAATAAATTAATGTTAAGATCTATCCGATTTAAAGAATCACCAACATTTGTGGTGACTTGTTGGAATAATTTGTCGTAATTTAGAGGTCCAACAAAAATATTAAACTCATTTGAAGGAGGGGCAAAAGTTAAGGGGAGCTTAATTAGGAAACTTGTGCTTCAAAATAAAAAATGATTATTCAAATGAGCCAAAGCATTTGAAAATTTTAAATGATTTCTCAATTCAACATTTAAGCCCCTTTGATACTTCATTTTTTTTTTTTTTTTTTTTTATGCTTTAATATTACTTTACAACAACTAAGCAAGAATTTGAAGAACCACTTTTTGATTCTAATCCCATGAGTGAAAGTCATACATGAAATTTGAAGAACCACTTTTTGATTCCAATTCCACGAGTGAAAGTCCCACATGTTGGATGTGATATAAATAAATAAATAAATAAATACACTATTTATATAAAACGAGAATAAATAATTTAGTGATCATGATCAAATCAATAGTATCCGATCCTATCAAGTACAAACGACAACTAGCTTTTTAAACCATATATTTTTTTTCTTCTCTATCGCTCACTATCTTGAATCAATGGATCAAATTAAAGTACACGCACAAAATGGCTCAACGAAAGGAGGATCATTAATTTAAATTAATTAATCGACATGAAAGACGTCGAAAAACATACTCAGGTTCCTTCTGTTGGTCTCCTATGTTTCAAAATCCTAGGATGATAGTAAAATTAACAGTCGGAACACAATATCATTAGCTGGTTAATTAATTAGATAAATATAAAATACACACCAATTATAATTAATAAAGTATTATATTAGCATCTTCAAATTTGCTGCTGCCCCTTTTGATCTTCATCAAGTTCTCCCATTATATCAACTACTAATATATGGTAAATACATTAGGCTCGTAATCTCTTGTAGCCATTCTTCCTCATCCTTTTTCATCTGCAAAAATCACACCATATATCAATTAGGAATCTTCCTTTTTAATTGATAATATTAAATTAGATGTATACTAATGTATATGTGGATTAATTAATTGGGCTCGTACGTTGTTGATAGATACCTGGACACCGACATGATCATGGTTATTGTATAATAATTGAGTATCATTATTCTGAATAGAATTATGATTATTCTTGGTGGTTGGATTAAGTAGTTCTTGATCATCACATGCTTCGTTGTTTCTTGCAAATCTCCCTCGGACTCGAATCCTTCTGTCGGCTAAGGTTTTCCGACAGGCATACTGTTTTTTTTTATATAACACACATGTTAGTAATCTAATTATGTTGTATTTTTCTATTATAATATTTAATTTAATTGCTAGATAGAGATATATACATACCTTTATGGTTTTGTTGAAATTTCTTTGGTTTCTTTTCTTCAAATAGCGAAGAATCCTTTCTTTTCTTACTTCTTCAGAATAGCGCCCCACCTTCATGTTTGAGTGATCTTCAGCCACAGGAACTTGATTGCTTTGAATTTCCTATAACAAGAAATATAATTAATTGTCAAGCCAGATCCATGATATATATATGACATGCATTATAAAATTAAAAGCAAAATTGAATATGAGAAAATGTGTAAAATGGACAATAAAATACAAAAACAAGAACAGAAATTGCGCGCCTCCTCTATAACTCGTGGTGGGAAATTAAAAAAAAAATGAAAAGACGAAATTTTGATAATTTGTATGAAAAATTGAGTGAATTGGGATAGATACCCAATTATGGGGAGGAAGTGGGTGGTAAAGTGGTTTGATCTGAGGCACCAAACCGAAGCAATAATCATCTGGAAATTCAGAAATTAAGTGATGATCTGGTTGGCATCCAAGGCAGAAGTTTTGAGAACCAGCAGACATATTATTGGTGTTAAGTTGAGGCAATGCGAGCATGTGGGCGGCTTGTTGAGGAAACGATGTCGGATCAATGGCGGGTTTATCAGAGGTAGAAGAATATTGGGATGGCGAAATAAGAGTGGTAGGTTGATGATGAAGGCTAAAATCGTCAAACAAAGGAACCAAAGTTTCTTCGCCCCACAATGGGCCGGCCGCCGCCGCTGCTGGCAGCTCACAGAAATCATTAGCAAATATTGCTGCTGCTGTTGTTGTATAGTCAGAGTAGAATTCAGGAATTGAAGAACCCATATTATGAGTTTTGCTTTTGATTAATAACAAGATGGAGTTGAGGGTTTTGTGGCTTGGATAAATATATATATTATTGCTTTTGAATAATATGTAATATATATGGGTTTAAGTTTAAGCAACTTGCTGTTGGGTGGGGCAGCTAGGGCAGCTGACCGGTGGAGGAACTTGGTTATTCAAGACGAGACATAATTAGTAATTAGCCAGAGGCACTCCAAAACTAACTAAACTGTCAGTCTGGTTTTTTTTTTTTGTGTTTCTCTTCTTTCTTAAAGCTAAGCTGTAAACGCGTAAGCATTTGTATGGTTTAGTTTCCTAACTGCATGCCCACTTAAATTACTATCTCTTTACCCTAATGCAACTTATTTGGAGCCTAATTAACAAAAACAAAAATTATATTTACATTTTAAAAAACTATCTTAAATATATTTATTTGGCCTTTAACTAGTTTTACCTTGACCTAGAACAATATTATTTTGTAAATAGTTTGATAAAAATGATCATGTTTAATTGTCAACATGAGCATGAACATGACTCAACTGATATAATGTATAAATCATTCATTTAGAAGTTATGTGTTTGAATTGACCCCATTCCTTGTTGTTACAAAAATGATGTTAAAATTAAACTAAAAATTGTTTATTTGTTTTGTAGTTTCTAATTGGTTGAAACTTGAAAGGTAAAAAGTGAAAAAGTTGAGATGGAAGCTAAGAGAAAGAAAAGCCCAATGCAATGCAAGAATCTAAGATCACATGGGCCTCAAAGATTTGGCATCAACATGTCAAGTACAACAATATATCCCCAAACTCAAAATTCCTTCCTTTCAAAAAAAAAAAAAAAAACTCAGAATTCCTTTCACTGCCCATCATTTTTTACCATTAACACTACATTACCATTATCACTTATCCATCTAACTAATAAACCAAAAGAAACAAAAAAAAAAACCAAAAGAAACAAAAAAAGAAAGTACCAACAAATGTAATATTTGGCAATCTCTTGTCCTAAATTTATTGGGTATTATCTTTCTAGATTGATGTAGATGTACTTTGTCTCTTGCACTAACTTTTTCTCTCTTCAACCCAAACAAAAACCCTAGCTTTTGTGTCTTTCATCTTCCCAAACTTATAACTTTGACTTTCTTTTGACTATAGTTTTTTTTTTAAAAAAAGAGATGTACAGGAAAAGCTTAATTATTATATGTTCTCTTAGGGCAAGACTTTTTATTCCTGTTGTGTTTGAAAAATACATATAGATTATTCATTTTGTAGAATGCCACTTTCAATTGATAATACTATAATATTATCTACTTTTAGCTTAAATTTACATGGTTTTCCTATCAGATTCTACCCAAAGACAAATCAGTTGAAAGTTTGTTTTATACTTTTTTTTTTTTTTTTTTTTTTAATCATTTGGTTTCTATAGTAGCTACATTACATGAGTGAGGAAATAATTGAGGAGCGGTTTGTGGCGCCGGGTCAGTTATTATAATCGGTAGTTATAATAGTTGTGAATAATAATTACTATTGAAGTCAGTACAGTTAATTTATTTTATTGGCTGTGGGTTATAATAATCAGATGAGTCAAACGTAGACTGAGGTGATAATATAACCCAGTCCATCCAATTCAAGTTGGTGCCCCAAATACTCTCTAAGTGACTAGTTCAATGATAATTAATATTGACATATTTATTCCTTCTCTTAAGTTGGAGGTTCAAATCTCCATAACCCTACATATGTTTATAAAAAAAAATGCCAAGAAAATCAAAGGAGCAGTGTCGAGATGCTAGGAGAGCATGCATCGCGACGTTGCCACATGATACAGATGCAAAAGTGCTACATTCATAGCATTTCGATGCTGGCTCTCAGCATCACGAGGCTACAACAATTTTTTTTTAATACCTAGTTTCAGCTAGGTTATTTTTGTCTGAGAATTTTTGAGTTTGCAAAGTGTATTAACAACTATTCTTTGTCGGGTTTAGGGTTTAGTTCACTGCTTATCTTAAGCTACTAGGTTATAGTGTTGGAAGTGAAATAGCCATTGAAGCTATTTGAGGGTTGATTTGTAGTGCGAGTGAGAGGTCTTTTGTTAATCTCCAGTATAGTAGAACTTGTCGAAGACGGAACGTAGTCATGAGTTTGGGACGAAATAGTGTGTTTTCTTCCCTATCTCTTCTTTTATTATTTATTGTTGTGATTTATTAATTAACTAACCTATAAACCGGTGAGGGGGAGATATTTAGTATTTCGAGTATTCTGCATATTATATATATGAAATCGAATATAATATATGGATGATCCAGTCAAAGTAGAATTATTTATTAATTATCCTTATATATATGCATTTGTTGAATTAATTATAAGGGGCTTATCATAATTCATATTGGGCCCATAAAGAATCTTTGTGGTTCATTATATTATGGATGGCTTTAAATAAATCAATCCCATCTGCAAAAATAAAATTAAAATTGTGAGTAGAATATAATCTTGAGCAACTTAAAATGTGAGTAGAAACTTTGAAGAAGTTATTATCATCATACAATTTAGTTTGAAATGAAAGTATATGATAAGTATCCGATTCAAAAAGGATTTCTGAACAGATAGATTTTGCAATACACACTCTGTTTTGTTATCTTAAAAAGTGATTCCCTTTGCTTTGATTTATTTTCTTGTCGATGGCTGCCTCTAAAAGGGGAAGTTGGGGTAAACTGGAGATTAATATTGTTGAATATAATGCATGAAACTCAAGTAAAATGCCAAGTTGGTTTGGGGAATATATATGCCTTTTTGTGACACAAATTAAAATTAAAATGGAGATTGGAAGAGAAGATTTTGTAGGGCTGAAGTTGGTATCAGGTACCCATCATGGATTGTTTGCCCCTTTCTATCCCATCAAAACATTTTATTTTACCCTAAAAACACTTCCCTACTCAATGTGGGCCCCTTATATAAAGTATATAACTTTGCCCATTCATTTTCTTTGACTCAAAAATGGTAGGGTACACACCCAAAACTAAAACATGATATCATCATCCCATCATAAATTGATTCATTTAAATATTATTATTAATTAATGCCTTGATCATATATCAACAAATAATGTAATTGACCAAGAATGCAAAAACAAGTGACAAAAGCCTCTCTCATATGTGCTGCTAGCTAGGGAGGAGTAATTAATTAGGTTTGAAAATGAATCTTATATGATAATATATTTTATAGCATAAGATCAGAAGAAAGCATTTTTTGGTGTTTGCCACTTTGAGCATAGATGATATATGCTCTTTTGAAATTCTTTGCTTTTCAAAACATTTTAAATTATTGTATTAATTAATTGGATATTTGCATTTGCATGGGCTCTACTTTCTCTAGTCTATACTCTAAACATAGTTTCTTCATTCCACTTTTTCCCTTTCATTTTCAACATTCCTTTCTCTTCAAATCATGCATCGAATTTTTACAAAAGAACAACCCCCATTCAAAAATTCTTTTTAAAGAATTGGATGTAATCTAACCAAATTATACATTATTTGGTGGGCCATGTGCCTCAATCTTATTATTATAAGTCTCACCTACTTTTAAGTTTTAACAATTATTCTTCCAATATAATAATACTTAATATAAAATCTCCATGTCTATTATTTTATTAAAACCTTATTTTTTGAAACTCCAACACTATAGGGAGAATTTGATGTTTCTTTCAAATTCACCTGTATAAAAATTCATTCCAAATAATTCAATAATAGTTTCTAAATAAAAGATATCTATTATTATCTCAAAAGTTGATAGTTCGAACTAACATGAATGAATATGTGGGTTGACTCTGAAATCTTAAAGTATGTGTGACTAAGAGATCAAATGTTCAAATTCTCCCCCCACATATTGTTAAACTCAAAAAAAAAAAAAAAAAAAAAAAAAAAAAAAAAAAAATTAAATGGGGAAAAGTGGACTTGTTAAAAGGGCAATCACAGAAATTAGGGCTCCAAGGCCGGCCCAGAGCCAACCCGAAACATCTGACCGGCCCAATAATTCAAAATCTTGGGCTTAGGGCATGAAACGGACCAAGCCTCGAAAATGATTTTATAAGACACGTGGCATGAGATTATTGATTATGTGTAGTCATTACGGTACATCTGCCCGTATACGATATGCTCGAGAATACGCCATCGCATCGATTCAATTCGATCTCAGTTGCTGGTGCCGGCCACCCAAAACCGCCGCCTTCTCTCTGTGATCGCTCTTCTTTTACCGATAGCTCCAACATCAAGGGGAGTTCCGTTGGCTTGGAGTTTGAGCTTTGAACTCAAAGCATTAACCGAGTAGCTCAACGAACAGCCACATAGCAATTTACGGAGAAAGAAGAACAGAAAGCGGAAGCCATGTCCGTACTGATTGTAACTAGTCTGGGCGACATTGTCATCGACCTGCGCACCGATATGTGCCCCTTGACCTCCAAGAATTTCTTGAAGCTCTGCAAGTGAGTCCGTTCTTTCATTTTCTTTGTTCAATCTATTAGTTTTGCTGCCTGGATTGTGTTCAGAGTATACTTTCCGTCTGTTTTGCTAACTCTCTCGATTTTCTGCGTTCATCAATGAGCACCAATACTTTTCCTTGTTCAAGCACTGCAAATTTCAATTTATTGGGCCGAAATGTTCATTGTCGCATTATAAGATATACCTGATTACAGTGGCAAATTAGCGTGCTTGATTTGTAGAATTCACCTTGATGGTTTTCAATTTTGTGTCATCTTTCTTATCCTTCTTTTCACCTGGATTGATACAGAATTAAGTACTACAATGGGTGTCTGTTTCATTCAATACAGAAGGACTTTACTGCTCAGACGGGTGACCCCACTGGCACTGGGACTGGTGGCGACTCAATCTACAAGTGAGTGCTTTCTTTCGCAACATTTTGATCTTACACGCTGAATTTTGTTTTGTAACTTTTCTTGTTTAGTTTTCGTATTATATGGCTCGCTGCCTGTGTTAGATTCGGAATAGTCAAATTTTAACTTGAAGGCATCTTATGCTATCATGTCGTGATGAATATCTTTCATATTTTTTCACCGTGTCATCTTATCTTCTTCCTTAATCTTTAACTTCAGAGTTCTCTATGGGGACCAGGCTCGATTTTTCAATGACGAGATTCATCTCGATTTAAAGCATTCTAAGACCGGCACAGTTGCAATGGCTAGTGCTGGAGAAAATCTTAATGCTTCTCAGGTACAATTGATATATAAATTCGTTTCCTCTATAGTATTGTCTATACTCGTGCAGGTTCTCTGAAATTTACCTGCTTGTACTACATTAAGAACTAAGATGGCATTCATGTTCTCTTTTGTTTTCAGTTCTATTTTACTTTGCGTGATGATCTCGAGTATCTTGATGGCAAGCACACTGTAAGTATCCTAACATACTAACCTATGCTCTCTCTCCCATTGCTTGGGTGTGGTCTCCGCCTCTCTCATCTCAAATATGCCTTCTTAGTATCTAATTTACAAAATATAGAAAAAGGAAAACAATGTTTGACATGGTGGGAAATAGGGAAAATAAATCTATCTGTGCAAAAATACTCTGTATCATATATTCAATTTGGAGTGCTGCTAGTGCTTATTTTTCTCACTGTGTCATTGCCCTACACAATGCATTTTAAAACTTTCTTATGGAAGGGTTGATTGCCTCAGGGGAGTTAGGGTGTAGTAATTAGTGCTTACTTTTCTGACTGTTGTTGCAAAGACATTTAAGCTATTTAGTGGGAGGTTTACTGAAAGAAATAGAAGAATTTTCCAAGATCTTCTTACTTTCACTCGTGTTAGACATAAATTGGGTTATTCACTCTAGCTTATAATTCAACTGATAGTACATTATTTGGCTCCAATGGATGAAAGCTTATTTTGGTAAAATGTAAGTTTTGTAATTACTAATTAGTCATACAAAATTATGATTAGCATTCAGTGAGGGGGGATTCTTCTAGAAATAGTAGTTTATGGTAACTGAAAAAGCTACATGCATTTATTCTGATGGTAAAAGTAGCTGTTAATTTTGTGTATATTATAATTTATGTTACTAAAGAACCCTTCAAAATGGTAGGTCTTTGGAGAGGTTGCTGAAGGACTCGACACCTTGACTAGGATTAATGAAGCCTATGCAGATGAGAAGGGCAGACCATACAAAAATATTCGGTATATGCCAGTTCTATTAAAGAAAAAAAAAAACTCATCGATGTCTGAAAAGTACAAAGGGGAATGCTAAGCATCTAAAGGCCAAAAGAGATTACTAGAAACTACTCGCATTGGCATGTATCATAAAAGGATCAAAATTGCAGAAGGAATTTAGAAGTGTGCACTAACTAGAGCTCAAAATTTTACCATTATCCCATAAATATTTTGTTTCATGTTAAAACTGTCTCAATTGAACAGAATCAAGCATACTTATATACTGGATGATCCATTTGACGATCCACCCCAATTAGCTGAGCTAATTCCAGATGCTTCTCCAGAAGGGAAACCGAAAGATGAGGTAGGCATTATTTGTTGTGATCTATACATATCATTCCCCTCTATCCCTCTTTTAATATTTTAAGTCCTAAGCTGTAAGAAATGATGGTACCTGTCTCATTATTGTCGTAGAACAGTAGAAGTTTAATCTGAAGTCTGGGATCCTGAGGATGCAATTGTTTTGAGGGTTGTTCTTATGGGATATATATATTTTGGGCTAAAGTTGGCAACTTAAAATATGTGAAAATTTGGGTGAAATCTTTTGCTTCAGCAAGTTTTCCCTGAATCACAAACATTCTCACAATAAAGTGTGAATAATGCTGATATTTTAATTTCAATTTCATTGTGGGACACATATTGACTTATTTATGCTGCCTTGGCATATTATGGAGGATAGTAAATGATGACTTCATTAGGGTGCAATCTTGATTCTGTATTTTCAGCTGGTTGCTGAGTTTAACCTAGGGAACTTTCCTTTGTGAGTATATGCCCTAAGTTGTGATATATTCTCTGTTGTGAAAAGGTTGTTGATGAGGTGCGGCTGGAAGATGATTGGGTGCCACTGGATGAGCAATTAGGTCCAGAAGAACTGGAGGAGGTTTTTCGGTCAAAGGAAGCTCACTCTAGAGCAGTTGTGCTTGAAACTGTAAGCTTCATTTCATGGTCTGGTCCTGCATTTGACCTTCATCACTATCATTTATCAACTTAGTTGTACACCCTTTATATCATTTTTTACTGGACAGATTGGAGATATTCCTGATGCTGAGATCAAGCCTCCTGATAACGTGTTATTCGTTTGTAAATTGAATCCAGTTACAGAAGTGAGTTTGTACTTCTCTCACTGATATAATGGTAATTATTATATGTATTTAGGTTTAAGTATCTCAATATTGTTTTGATCTGTTCATCTTTGTGAATGCAGGATGAAGACTTGCATACAATCTTCTCCCGTTTTGGCACTGTAATATCGTAAGTAATTATCAATAAGTTTTTGCATCTGTATTTAACATGTGTTTTTCATAAATATGATGTGGTTTCAGGGCTGAAGTTATCCGTGATTTCAAGACTGGAGATAGTTTATGCTATTCCTTCATAGGTGGGTTGAAATTTATGCTTTTCATGGCGGTGCACGTGCACTTGAACCCAAAATTGTGCATCTCTCTTTCTTTCTTTCTTTCCTTCTTTTTTTAATTAAAAAAAAATAGAATCTCAAATGTGTCAAGGTGGTGAGCTGCCTTTTCTCTTCTGGTCTCTTAATGGGCCCACTATTCTCTCTTTGAATGCTAACAAGTTCGAACACCCCTAGGATTCTCTTTATTTTCAATTTCTGCCCTAGTCATTCCAATAAAAAAAATCTCTTTTATTTTTTTTTATTTTTTTTTAAAAGGTCATTTCTTGTACCATGCTGGTTCTAGTCCCAAGGTAAGGATGTACATGCTATTCTTGTATGTAACTGATTCTAAAACATAAGTGGAAGGGATGGTCCCATCTAGCATCTAGAAGACTGAATTCAACAAAGAGGTCAAATCCCATGGGTACCAACAATAATATTTTGAGCTTATTGGCCATAAAATATTGTTCAAAGTAACTTTTGGGATGTTCAAATGTGATGTCCTTCGTTTTGTTATGTACAGTTTGTAATTCCGGATGCCCTTTATAGTTCTCTTTGATTATTTAAGATACTTTAGAATATACTACAAAGAGATGGAAAAGTAAGGATTATTATTCGCGTATGCAAAATAATTAATAATTCTTTTTGGAGATATACACAGATCCTCTAGCTAAAGCATGCATGGAGTTATGTTTTTTAATCTTAGCCATCCAGGTGAAAATTGGAGTTGTATATATTATGTTGGACATGAAAATGAACTGATACAATGCTGTTATATTTGGAAGTTTTTAATTGATTTAGTTTGAGTATTTTTATGATGCAGGAAAATATTTTATTGAAAGATTTGGAATATTGATGCATTTTCATGGTTATGGATCAATGGTCAATTATCATTATTGAAACCAAATAGTTCCATTTTTCTTAGATTTTTTTAGTAATTTTTTTCATTGAATGACAATACAATGCCCAACTTGTCTATGGTGTTCAAGTTTATCTCCATAATTCTAAAATCTACCTGATTTTGGTTCTTATTACCGTAGTCTATGCAGAGCAGGCAGTTGAAACTTCATTTTCAGCTGATTAAATTTTATTTTGTCATGGACAGAGTTTGAGACGAAAGAGGCATGTGAACAAGCATATTTTAAGGTTTGTTAAAAGGACATAATTTTTAATCTTATTTTTTATTTCAAGTAACTGATGTGTCGGATTTACTTTATTTGTTTGTTGATGGAAGATGGACAATGCTCTGATTGATGATAGAAGAATACATGTTGATTTCAGTCAAAGTGTTGCAAAACTATGGTCCCAATACCGGCGCAAAGATTACTCGGCAGATAAAGGTGAGAAAGTAAATATTCAATGAAGTAACTTGGTTTCTTTAAGAGTAAAAACTGCCCACAAATCCTTCATGTAGTTTGATATTGAACTTTTCCTTTCATTTTTATTTCTAATCATATAATTTATGGATTAAAACTGGAAAATTGCTAAGCTTGAACTTATTGCTTCTGGGTGTAGGAAGAGGTTGCTTTAAATGTGGTGCTCCCGACCATATGGCTAAGGATTGCACTGGTGGTGGATCTGCAAAGTTCATCTTGAAGGACGATAATGTACAGCATGGCGGTGGAGATGAATCAAGGTTTGTGAAGTTGCACCCAGTAACAACCCCCCCCCCCCCCCCCCCCCCCCGGCTCTCTCTCACTCATGACAGCTGAATTGTTGTTGTAGGTATGACTTTGTATTTGATGAGGACAATGAAAGTAACCATAGGAAAGAAAAGAGACATCGAGATCATGGTAAAGATAAGCATGTTGAGAGGCCAAATGCTAGGACACAAAGCCCCGATGGTCGTGAGCGGTATGCAGAAAAGAAGGGTGCAAGTGATAGGCATGAATCAAGTGACAGAAATAGATTCAGGGAGAGAGAGATTCATCAAGAAAATAAAGCAAGACAATCCAGTGGATACAGAGGAGACAGGGACAATTTTGAAGACCGAAGGGACCATGAAAAACAAAGGAATAGGCAAAGTGACCGGGACGACGGCAGGAAAAAGGAGTTGGATTATCAAAAAAGAACTTCAAATGATAATGACGCTTATGACAAGAGGGATTATGAAGCTAATAGAAATAGAAATAGAAGGGAATATAGTGACAAGCCAGAAAGGAGGAAGGATGAAGAGTTTTATGGCAGAAGGCATGCAGATAAGAGTAGCCATGAAGAGAAAAGGTACGAGGGAGATGGTAGAAGGAGAAGTACAGATGATAGTCGAGAATATAGGAAGGATGAAAGAGGTTATAGTAAAAGAAATTTGGACGGGGACAAAGCAGAGATAAAAGACGGATTGCACTATAAAAAAAGATATGATGATGGTTACAAGGACAGGAGAGACGAGCGAGAACCCAAAAGACGAAGCAAGGAAGAGTACAAGGAAAGATAATGAACTATCTCCTGTAGATAGAATGTCACAAGGGCAGATGATAATGGCTACAAGGGTTGAAGGCACTTCCGGGTGATCTTCTATGGTAGAATGCCTTTTGATAAAAGTGGGTAGTGAACACAATTTACTGCCTTTTGACCCTTGCAAGTAGGCCATGTTTTTCCAATGCATATTCAGTAATGATATTTGACCATTTGTTCCTTAGTGTAAGTTTTTTTCTTCCCCTTTTTCAATGCATTTATTCAGTAACGATATATGACAGTTCCTTTTGAATGATATTGTAGATTTATTGGAAGTTGGAACCAAACAATGCTATGCTGAAAGACCAATTCGATCCAATTATTTAGTGTGAGATTGATGTCATTAATTTGATGGTAATAATGAGCAAGTAGTCAAAGTAGGTGTGATGTAAAATGAATGTACATGGAAAGGACAAGTTGACTTTCGATTAGGAGTTGGGACAAAGTTACATTTAGGGATCCTGCCTATATTTATATTGGTGGTGTGGTGCAAGGTGAAACTATAAAGCACACTAAATTGATAGGCATTCATTTGCCAAAGTTCCAAATCATAAAGTCAAACCAATTATGAACATCACCACTGGAGGGGGCCATCATCAGAAATAAGTTGTTCAGCATTTTGAAGCATTGTTCGCATCAGAAGGCCATCAGTAAATAAAAGTGCTTCGTTACACTTTTCCAACATCATTTTAAATTGATCATCTTTGGTTGAAGAAGCCAAAGTTGTCCTGTGAGCTTGCAAGATATTGGCATGTTTGTTCAAGCACTCGACAATCGGAATTTTGGTTGGATTTGAGGCACTGGATGATGCAGACTTCTGGTACGTTTGCATTGTTGCATTCACAAATTAACTGGTGATGTTGATAAACTAGGGTAAGGACAGTGAAGAATTATGGGTTTGGACATTATTGGTGATTATTGGTGGTTATGGTGCTGGAAGTTGAGACCTTGGGACTAATTGGATTAGCAAGGGGAGCTTGTGAGAGTTAGAATTTAAACTGCAATATGATTATATAGGAATTATATAGATGCGTACAAGACTGGAACTTTTCATTTTCTTTTTACTTATAGCTCTATAATTGAACTCAGTTTGTCTTTACATAACATTAGATTGCAAAGGCCTGTTGGTGTAGATGATCGGAAATTTTGGTTCTAATTATGAACCCTAATGTCCCTAACTGGTAGTAGAATCATGGTATGATTTTGATTCTTTGGTTTATTTCTCTAGCATTTTACTTAAAAGAATCAAAATCACAAGGGCTTCTAGGTAATCTTTCTCCGACAATGCTCAACATGTGAAGTTGGAGGATTCGAACCTTTAACTTTTGATTCAGGGTAACTCTTTATATTATATATGTAGGTATTAATAAACAGAATGAGATAAACATCATAGTATAAGTTTCACTCCTGTTGGTCTAATCTAGTTTAGAATTTTTAAGATATATTTTAATTGGACACACAACTACTTTGTTGCATTTTAAAGGATTGTCACATCAAAGTTGGGGAATTGAGCTTTCGCCTGCCGACTATTTGATAGATTGTATTAATGCATCACCAGTCTCCACCACCTCTCCATTTGAAAAAAGAATGCTTCAATTTTGTAGCATTTGTGATGTATGCAGCTGTTTGCAATTGTAATACATTGTAGTACCACCTTGTGATGAAGACTTGCAATTAATGGTTAAGATTTAGCCATAATTTGTCACATATATAGTTTATTACTCTGAACCAAAAAGTCTTATGATTAATTAAGTTAGGTTGATTATCATTAAACCATATATCCAGAATAAAATGCAGTGTGATATACAAAGAATTTGTATTCCAAACAACTCAAACGATTAGATTTTGCTAAATAATAATCCATCAGCAGCTAACTACTTGATATTAAAAGCGTATATGAATAAAAAAAATGAAATCACATTAATTATATTATGAAAGGTGGCCAAAATATATACACGACAGCTCTCCAACACAATCAGGAGAGAGAAATCAGAAACAGTAAAGAATATACATATAAGAGAAATGTGTGTAGAAGTAGTCATGAATTGAATTGGGCTGTCCATTTAATTAAGACCAAATTTACTAACTACCAACTGCACAAATAATAATAACTCCACCAATCAAATAATACATCAATGCTTTGGCTTTGGGTTTGGCATATATATATATTGAATTGTTTGTGTGGCAGTTTTCAAACATTATACATACATATTTAACAAAGGAAGAGCCATGCAGTACTTGTTGTCAATGGTTGCATATTACATATTTTTCAATGCTTCAAAGGTTGTTTATTTTGTATTTTTGATGCTTCTTGTAATGATTAATCTCATCATAATTTCGGAAAATATGAGAGATTTGGAGAAGTTGGGAGCTGTGATCATTTGCAAGGACGAGGTTGTTCTAAATTGTGTATTTTTTCAGTTTGAAGAAGCTGCCGCCTCTCTTCTTCACTACAATTACTATAACGCTTCTGTTTGTTAGAATATATTGTAAAGTTTCAGACTCCACTTTCTAATTCTCCTTTGAGTGTGTATGTATTACTATTTACATAAGATGTGAATATATATATATGAGTTTAAGCGCAAGGTTTTCTTATCTTAATTTCCTGGTTATGTTGTTCTTGATTTAATTATATGGATATTTATAAAGTGTGAGATTAATTAATAATTATCTCCACAATTAAAGATTTGTTAAAAATGAGAATCCCTAAATAACAAGGAATTTGAAATTAATAACCATCTCCAAAATTAAAGATTTGTTAAAAATGAGAATCCGTAAATAAGAAGGAATTTGAAATCTAAGAGATATATTCACATATTTGTTAAAAATGAGAATCCTTAAATAAGAAGGAATTGAAGTCTAAGAGATATATTCACATGTCCCTATAAATACTCAATCACTCAGCTCCTATCTCTTCCAAAAACATCATAGCTCTTCAACAATGGCAGCTCTTTCGATGAAATCGCTTATCGGTTCTTCCTTTGTAGTTGTAGTGTTTTTTGTCGTTGTTCTTCCGTCAACATCCAATGCTCATCCTATGAGGACGTGCATGTTCGACGCTATTTACCAACTTGGCGACTCTATTTCTGACACGGGTAACTTAATCCGTGAAAATTCATTTGCTCCTTTTTCCCGTCTTCCTTACGGTGAATCCTTCTTCAATCATGCCGCCACTGGCCGCTGCTCTAATGGCTTACTAATCATCGATCAATTCGGTATACTCTTCTCTAATCTCTCTTTCTTTCTTTTGTTTTTTGAACTCTGAGCTCCTGGTCACTAATTCGTAACAGTTATGCTCATGTTGACCTCTCATCTCCGTTATTTCAGCTTTGGCATCTGGACTTCCTTTAATCAACCCATATTTGAACAAAGAAGCACCCAAGAGTAATGGAGTGAATTTTGCAGTGGCTGGCGCTACGGCTTTGCCTACCGAAGTTCTTGCTCGAAACAATATTTTTTCTCAAGGCACTAAATCATCTTTGGCTACACAACTTCAGTGGATGTCTTCTCATTTTAACACTGCTTGTTCCATGACTAATCAAATAGGTAATTTCATTTGTTTATATATATATATTATTTCTCTTGAATTAAATTCAAATGTAGTACTCAATTATATTTTATCACAGTTTGTGCCGAGAAGTTAAAGAATGCTTTGTTTTTCGTGGGAGAGATTGGAGGGAATGATTACAATTTTGCTCTATTTCAAGGCAAATCTATTGATCAAGTCAAAATCATGGTGCCTCAAGTTGTTCGAGCTATAAAGGACGCTGTCACCGTATGTGAAGTTGAATTTTTGCTAATTAATTTTCGTCACATTAGTTATTTATATTATTTGTGCATGTAATTTGCAGAAAGTGATAAGTTATGGTGCTACTCGAGTTATCGTGCCGGGAAACTTTCCAGTAGGTTGCATACCAATCTACCTGACTAGATTTCAGACTAAGAATTCGGCAGCTTATGATGATCTTCATTGTTTGAAGGATTTGAACAATTTTGCAATGTATCACAATAGACTTCTGGAAGAAGCTATCAAATCCTTGAGAGAAGAGAATCCACATGTCATCATTGTATATGCTGATTATTACAATGCACTCTTGTGGGTTATCCAACATGCATCAATGCTTGGTAATATAATTAACCTTCTAAACTATATAATATTTTATTTTATTTTTCAATCTAATATGATTATGTTGATGTCTCATGTGTACTAGGATTTGATGAAACATCTTTGCAAAAGTCTTGTTGTGGGATTGGAGGAGATTATGATTTCAACTTCGTGCGAATGTGTGGACGTCTTGGAGTACCTGTTTGTCCAAATCCTGAAGAACGTATCAGTTGGGATGGAATTCATTCAACCCAAAAAACTTATAGATATATGGCATATTGGCTCATGCACGACATATTTCCTAAGCTTCATTGCACACTTTAGATTTCTTTCATTATTTTACTTTTAATTTTGTGTTTTAGCCTTCATATTGGCATAGTTTAAATTTGTTTCATTAATTTTAGTTTTGGTTTGTTTAGTGAGATCAGATGTGTATTACAATTTTGCATTGAAAAAGTACCTTGTTTCTATCTTATTGTTATATATTTATATTTTTATCTTTCAACCAGTCTTCTCTACTCTTTTCAGAAAGAACAAAAATTCAAACAATTGAATTTATCCCTTAGTTACAGAAGAATAATGAAGGATTTATGTTACACATCTCCACTGACACTGAAAGCAACATATTGCAAAATGAAGTAGAAAATGAAAGATTTAAATTACATCCTCCAAAAAACTGACGAACATGTTGCAAAATAAAGTAAAAAACAAAGATTAGTCATAAAATTAATGAATGTCATATAAATTATAATAAGGGAATATTAAAAAAAAATAAAAATAAAAAATAACTGTGCATCAATATCAATATGGACCTATGACTAATAGATTACCTTTTTTATTCTCCACCCAATCACCCCACATAAATTAAATACCTACTAAAAAATTCAAAAAACAAATAAATTTTTTATCAAAATAAGTCTTATAAATAAGAAATAAGAAGAATTAATAGGGTTGAATACTTTTATTTTCTATTGGTTTTCTTGGTAATCGAATGTTGTAGAACTTGTCTGAGATAAGTTAATCGTGATTACTTTTGAAGTTGATCTAGTAAGCATAACTACATAATCTTATTCACTTTTTTTCACATTTCGATCTATATATTTGGTTCTCTAGACATAAGTTTACATATTTATTGTACAAGTTCTTGTTTATGAGAATCGTTGGTTGATTAGTGACTGAAATATTAGAATATACGATAAATGATTGTTCTTGATGTTGTAATTTTGATTACTTTTTATGAGCAAATAGGATTTTTTGTTTTTGTTTTGACATTGAAATTTTGAAAGTTTTGATTTTTCTTTGAAGGTTTATGAGAGGAATTTTAAATGAGAAATGTGAGCTTGAAACCAAAATGAAGAAGTTTTTTTTTTTTTTTTTTTTTTTATGTTTTTGTGATTTTGGTGTAGTGAGACTTAAAAACTCATCTTCCACCCACCAAAATTTTGTGCATTGGAACTTAAAAACTCATCTTCCCAATTAACTATTGCTAAAGCAGATATCAAAACTTCTAAGTTTGTTATTTGTTCAAATCAATCTAATGGCTTTAAAGTTTCATGTTTATTTCATTTCATCTTTTTTACTTTAAAAAGGAAAAAAAAAATGTGATATGTAATATCTAAGATTTGTTTAGGTTTTGTACTTGATAAATATAAGTTGTATCTATAAGTCTACAAGAAATTATAAATCTTCATATGCAAAGTTTAAGAAGAAATGAAGAATTGAAAATGGATTGAATCTAAAATTTGTTATTAGGAGTAAAAGTAGTAAATAAAAATGAAGAAATTATAGAAGAAATAAACTTAGATATTATAAAAATTGGACACATATCATCAAAGAATAGTGAAGAAGTAATTTGTTTAAAAGAAAAATAAAAATAAAAAGGTGAAATTGAATGGTGTGTTAGTGGTTATTCATGTTTTGGACGCTACTAACAAGATTTAGTCTGAATTTTTGATTCATTCTCTCTCTGTTGCGCTGTCGTTGTCTCTCACTTCTCCAATTTCATGGAATTCGATCTGGATCATCTATTTTGTTCTCTTGTTTTTCCCACATTGTTTCTTGTTTTCTTGCTCTGAAGCTTGTTCGAGCTCCACGACGTCTTCACCATTTGATTGAGTGAAATTTCGAGCTTAGAAGCTTTTGTAGAAGGATTCGAGAGTTTGGGAGCTGCTGGTTTTTTGAGTCTACTCGGGTGCGCGCCTGAGCAGTCTTCACTTTGGTAGTTTCCCTTCTTACTTAAGCGTTTTGAGCTTTTTTTTTTTTTTTTGGAGAGAACTAGTGTCGTCAATTGTATATCTCTACCTTAAAGAACTGTACGTGAACTAAAAGAGTTGTTGTGATGAGATTTAAGTTTTAGCTTTAGTTCGAGTCTGTGAATTTGAGAGGTTTTGTTGGAGAGTGATCGAGTGACTGAACGGCAGGTTAATGAATGGAAGGTTTTCGTTTTAAAAATGGAAGAATTGTTGATAAGTTTAGATAATTTGGTTATGTTTAAGTGATTTTAATATTTAGTTTTGAAAATAGATGAAATGTTGATAAGTTTAGATAATTTGGTTATGTTCAAGGGATTTTAATACTTACTAGTTAAGTTTTTATGTAATTATGTTCATGTTTTCGCTTTAGTTTGAGTCTGTGAATTTGAGAGGTTTTGTTGGAGAGTGATCGAGTGACGGAACGACAGGTTAATGAATGAAAGGTTTTCGTTTTGAAAATAGAAGAATTGTTGATAAGTTTAGATAATTTGCTTATGTTTAAGGGATTTTAATATTTCGTTTTGAAAATGGATGAAATGTTGATAAGTTTAGATAATTTTGTTATGTTCAAGAGATTTTAATACTTACAAGTTTTGATAAGTTAGTTAAGTTTTGATGTAATTATGTTCATGTTTTCGATAAATTTATAAGTTGCTTTGTTTTTCTTAATTCAATGAACTTAGTATTTTTTTTCATGATAATATTGTTATTTGTTTGATTTCTTTAGGCGTTTTGGAATGGAGTCCATGTAACGAAGCCTACTATCCAAGATTATGATGATATAAAGCGTCCTAGCATAAAGGTTTATTCTTACCTTACTTAGGTTTTGTTTTTAATTTTTTTTTTTCAATATTTGTGTTGTACTTCTAATTTTATTGAAACCTTAAACTTTATACAAAGGAATTGTGAGAACATAAATTTGATTCAATAAGTTGTCTTTTCTATCATTATTGCATACACAATTATTTATAGGTAACAAAAATTGGATTATAATAAAATTGGAAGAGAATAATTGAGAATTAAAAAAAATTACATACCCAAGAAAAACGGATTGCATAATATGGTAAATAAATACTATCAAAATTTGCAATTTTTTTTTTTTACACTTTATAATTTTTAAATAATTATTTAAAATGTTATAGCATATCCGAATAAATTTATATTTTGTTTCCTCTAGATTATTTATTAAGTATAAGATAAATTGCTGCAAACTTAAATATATATATATATATATATATATATAATCAATATGATATTATTTAAAAACAAATGGTTGTGAACTAAATCAATTTGAAAAATTAGTACATAAAATTGTGTTGTGTGGGAAAGATAGTAGATTTATAAATACAATCAGTTTATTGAATGATAAAATTGAAATTTTAAAATTTGTGATTTTGAAAAATTGTGAGATTAATTAATAATTATCTCCAAAATTAAAGATTTGTTAAAAATGAGAAACCGTAAATAAGAAGGAATTTGAAATTAATAACCATCTCCAAAATTAAAGATTTGTTAAAAATGAGAATCCGTAAATAAGAAGGAATTTGAAATCTAAGAGATATATTCACATATTTGTTAAAAATGAGAATCCTTAAATAAGAAGGAATTTGAAGTCTAAGAGATATATTCACATATTTGTTAAAAATGAGAATCCTTAAATAAGAAGGAATTGAAGTCTAAGAGATATATTCACATGTCCCTATAAATACTCAATCACTCAGCTCCTATCTCTTCCAAAAACATCATAGCTCTTCAACAATGGCAGCTCTTTCGATGAAATCGCTTATCGGTTCTTCCTTTGTAGTTGTAGTGTTTTTTGTCGTTGTTCTTCCGTCAACATCCAATGCTCATCCTATGAGGACGTGCATGTTCGACGCTATTTACCAACTTGGCGACTCTATTTCTGACACTGGTAACTTAATCCGTGAAAATCCATTCGCTCCTTTTTCCCGTCTTCCTTACGGTGAATCCTTCTTCAATCATGCCGCCACTGGCCGCTGCTCTAATGGCTTACTAATCATCGATCAATTCGGTATACTCTTCTCTAATCTCTCTTTCTTTCTTTTGTTTTTTGAACTCTGAGCTCCTGGTCGCTAATTCGTAACAGTTATGCTCATGTTGACCTCTCATCTCCGTTATTTCAGCTTTGGCATCTGGACTTCCTTTAATCAACCCATATTTGAACAAAGAAGCACCCAAGAGTAATGGAGTGAATTTTGCAGTGGCTGGCGCTACGGCTTTGCCTACTGAAGTTCTTGCTCGAAACAATATTTTTTCTCAAGGCACTAAATCATCTTTGACTACACAACTTCAGTGGATGTCTTCTCATTTTAACACTGCTTGTTCCATGACTAATCAAATAGGTAATTTCATTTGTTTATATATATATTATTTCCCTTGAATTAAATTCAAATGTAGTACTCAATTATATTTTATCACAGTTTGTGCGGAGAAGTTAAAGAATGCTTTGTTTTTCGTGGGAGAGATTGGAGGGAATGATTACAATTTTGCTCTATTTCAAGGCAAATCTATTGATCAAGTCAAAATCATGGTGCCTCAAGTTGTTCGAGCTATAAAGGACGCTGTCACTGTATGTGAAGTTGAATTTTTGCTAATTAATTTTCGTCACATTAGTTATTTATATTATTTGTGCATGTAATTTGCAGAAAGTGATAAGTTATGGTGCTACTCGAGTTATCGTGCCGGGAAACTTTCCAGTAGGTTGCATACCAATCTACCTGACTAGATTTCAGACTAAGAATTCGGCAGCTTATGATGATCTTCATTGTTTGAAGGATTTGAACAATTTCGCAATGTATCACAATAGACAGCTTGAAAAAGCTATCAAATCCTTGAGAGAAGAGAATCCACATGTCATCATTGTATATGCTGATTATTACAATGCACTCTTGTGGGTTATCCAACATGCATCAATGCTTGGTAATATAACTAACCTTCTAAACTATATAATATTTTATTTTATTTTTCAATCTAATATGATTATGTTGATGTCTCATGTGTACTAGGATTTGATGAAACATCTTTGCAAAAGTCTTGTTGTGGGATTGGAGGAGATTATGATTTCAACTTCGTGCGAATGTGTGGACGTCTTGGAGTACCTGTTTGTCCAAATCCTGAAGAACGTATCAGTTGGGATGGAATTCATTCAACCCAAAAGACTTATAGATATATGGCATATTGGCTCATGCACGACATATTTCCTAAGCTTCATTGCACACTTTAGATTTCTTTCATTATTTTACTTTTAATTTTGTGTTTTAGCCTTCATATTGGCATAGTTTAAATTTGTTTCATTAATTTTAGATTTGGTTTGTTTAGTGAGATCAGATGTATTAGTTTAAACTTGTTTCATTAATTTTAGTTTTGGTTTGTTTAGTGAGATCAGATGTGTATTACAATTTTGCATTGAAAAAGTACCTTGTTTCTATCTTATTGTTATATATTCATATTTTTATCTTTCAACCAGTCTTCTCTACTCTTCTTAGAGAAAACAAAAATTCAAACAATTGAATTTATTCCTTAGTTACAGAAGAATAATGAAGAATTTAAGTTACACATCCTCCACTGACACTGAAATCAACATATTGCAAAATGAAGTAAAAAATGAAAGATTTAAATTTCATCCTCCAAGAAATTGAAAGCAACATGTTGCAAAATAAAGTAAAAAACAAAGATTAGTCATAAAATTAATGAATGTCATATATAAATAATAAGGGAATAAAAAAAAAAAAAAAGTGTGCATCAATATCAATGTGGACCAATGACTAATAAGTTACTTTTTTGATTCTCCACCCAATCAGCCCGCATAAATTAAATACTTACGAAAAAAATTCAAAAAAATTAAAAATTGTATCAAAATAAGTCTAATAAATAAGAAATAAAAAGAATTAATAGGGTTGAATACTTTTTTCTATTGGTTTTCTTGGTAATCAAATGTTGTAGAACTTGATGCTTCTGAGATAAATTAATCTGAACACTCATGAGCATAGTTCAACTCACATTATATATATTATATTTTTTATCTATAAAATAAATAAGAATATATTATTATGATATATGAGAAAAAAAAATGATATTGTTGAAAGATTGATGGATTATGAGAGGACAAAATCGAGATTTCCCTCGAGAAACTTAAGGAGCCCGTTGGGAGGGCGGTGGAGTGAACCCCAGACGCGCACGCGCCAATTGTTGGTTCAATGAAAAGGAATAGGGGCATTTTAGGAAAACCGCTATTCAACGCTTTTCAAGATCCGACCGTTACAATTATTTGAAAAAATCAGAGAGAGCCTCCCTTTGAAAAACCTCGAATTTCCTATTCGCTGTTATCTCTGAAGCTTTCTTTCTATTTTGCGCTTCATCTTCTCTCTATTTCTCTTTGTTTTAGAGATCCATGGATGATAACAGTAACAAGAAAGCCTTATCAATCATGGAATCAACAAAGCATTCACACCCACTTCACCAAATTGCCCAAACTCCAACCCATAAACTTCTTCTCAAGCAGTGGCTCAAAGAAGAAGAACTAATCTTCGGCAGAATTTCTCTCAAAGAAACCCAAATCGACTCTGTTCGAAAGGAAATCACTATGCTTCACATTTTCTTCTTCGTGTTCCACTCCACAGCTATACTCCTCCTCTTCAACGCCTCGACCAAGGATTTCAATGGCGCCGCCTGCAAGAGATCCTGGATTCCCTCGCTTTGTTCTCTCTTATTCTCTCTGGGTATCATTTGGGCAGTCAGATACAAGACTGATCTCGAGGCCCATTTGGAGAAATTGTTGGATAGGGAGAAAGAAGATAGAAATTTGCTGTCAAAGTGTGTTGATGAATTAAAGAGAAAAGGGATTGAATTTGATTTGTTGAAGGAGGTCGATGCGCTGCGGAGGGCGAAGAGCTTGAGAGTGGAAGCTAAGGCTGTGAGGAAATGGTCTTCCAGAGATCTCATCACTCTGTTTTTCTTCTCTGTTTCGTGTATGTTTCTTGGGATTATTAGGATTGTTCTATGTAACAAGTAAAAGGGTTTTGTAGAAATGGAATGGGGGCATTCATGTGATGCCACAGATTTGGATGTTGTTGTTTCAGTGCAGATTACTCTGGTCTGCACTTGTATTTTGTTGCTTTGGTGGAATTATTTGGATAAATTAAGTTCTTTCCAAAAAAAAAAAATGGCTCTTTTGTTATCACTCACTCTGTTATTACTTTGCATCTGATTCTTGCTAAATCTGCTCAAACTCTTCTTCTACTTCATCAATCCTCTATTCTTGACAGCCCATGATTATTAAATCTCTTATGAAATCAGTTTTTTATAATAAAAAAAATCCTTTGGTGACGAGAAAATAATAATCATAGCTACTCCAACTCATGTTTTTTAGAGGCCATACTTGGAGTTTAGGAAACAAAATACACAATTTTGGTCATTTTTCTCATGTCTACCAGCAAATATGGTTGATGAAAGAAGAAAAGAAGTTCAATAGATGATTTAGGTTCCCATTCCGATTCATTAAATTCTTTGAAAACGATCCGAACAAAAGAAATAAAAAATATGTCTCCATGTATGACAGACCACAATCAGAACATACACTCGTATGGAATCCAAACTTCACGAAGAATCTAATTTGTAAATAGTTGAAGAGATATGATGGATGGCAAGAAGTGAATAACGAGAGTAGGGGAGGGTGTAATAAGTCAAACAATTTAACATACAAACTCAAGCACAAAAATATTTGCAATCATAAATAATCACAGATGGGGAGGAGGTTCCACAGGACACAAATGTTGTATTGTTATGTACAAAGCCAAAGGTGGGGAATGTTGAGTAAATATGAAACTAAAAAATGGAAAATATCAATACCATGCTTGTTCTCACCTACGCCCCTCCCCTATTAATCCACGGAGCATTGGTTCAGAATCATTGTTTGGCGAGTGCTTTGTATCAACAATACTCGAACTTGTCGATGCATAACGTTCAGTATCAGGCTCTTCAGTTGATGGATTATCTATAAAGCTTGTAATGTCATCAAATTTCAAATCTGTCAAGTATCCTGGTTTGGAAGTTACAGCGGCCACTTCGACGTCTCCCGTCAGCATTGTCACCACGCGAGACATTGATGGCCGAAGACCTGGGGATGTTTGAGTGCACATAAGAGCTACACCAATCACCCTTCTTACTTCCTCCTTGCTGAACTCTGATAATTCAGAATCCGCCATCTCAAGTTCACAGTTGTTTTCATGGAGGTACCATGCCTACAAGCAAAGCAGGAATTTATCAGAGAACTTCTAAACGAAATTTGAATGCAAGCGATAAGATGAGAAAGCGCCACCTAATTGGAATGCCAATCTAAATTAAGACCAGGTCAAATTCTTGGTGGGACGCCACTGAAAGTTGCTTCACAGCAACAAACTGGCTCTTCCATCACTTAGTGTTCCCTACAAGGGTAAAAGAATAGCAATACTTCAGAACGTAAAAATAGTTATGATATGTTTATTCCTAAGCTGCAAGGTTGATTCAGTTTGAGATAAATAGATTACTAAGATCTACACCACTATTTGTTTTCTCTTTTTTTCACGAATCAAGATTGCAGATACTTATTGAGTAGTTTCAGGTAATTGAATCAGATGTGAATACTTTATACTACATCAGGAGACAACCATGATAATGACATTTTAAAGAAAGACTATACCTTGTAAACAGCTCCAAATCCTCCCTCGCCAAGTTTGTTGGATGAATTAAAGTCCTCTCCTCTGTAGCACCCCTTAGTTCAGAAAAACTAAATGTGTACGGTCGGGGTAGGAATAGAAAATACTTGAAAACAAGGACACAAAATAAAGGACAAAACTTGTCATTACTTATTACCTGGAACAGAGGCTGACGAGGTATGCACCAAGTACCTTTCCCCGCCCAAAAAAGATGAACTTCCAGGAAGTTTTCTGTAACTTCAGCCGTAAAAATCCTTCTAGTCGAAAGGAAAGACCCACCTGCCTCCCTTCTAATATCAAAATTCTGTACGACACGATTTCCCTGTAACCAATGATGATGAACTCAAACAGAGGAACAGAGCAGCAGATAATTGCAACATCAGTTTGTAAAAGAATAACACAGGACGGGAATGGAAATATAATATCGATGCTATGGGAGGGAGCTAAAAAGAAACATGTTATAACATAATTGTCTTACAAATATGTGAGGCTTCTCCAGCTTTCCCGATGAAATCACCTATTCTGGGGTGAATTCATTGTCTGTTCATAAGAGGGCTTTGTCATTTTGAAAAACTGTGAGATTAATTAATAAGTATCTCCAAAATTAAAGATTAAAATGAGAATCTTGTCATTTTGAAAAACTGTGAGATTAATTAATAAGTATCTCCAAAATTAAAGATTAAAATGAGAATCCCTAAATAACAAGGAATTTCAAATTAATAATTATCTCCAAAATTAAAGATTTCTTAAAAATGAGAATCCTTAAATAACAAGGAATTTGTTATAAATGAGAATCCTAAAATAAGAAGGAATTAGAATCCTAAAATAAGAAGGAATTAGACTCCTAAAATAAGAAGGAATTTGAAGTCTAAGAGATATATTCATATGTCCCTATAAATACTCAATCACTCACCTCTTGTCTCTTCCAAAAACATCATAGCTCTTCAACAATGGTAGCGCTTTCCATGAAATCACTTATCGGTTCTTCCTTTGTAGTTGTAGTGCTTTTTGTCGTTGTTCTTCCCTCAGCATCCAATGCTCATCCTATGAGGACGTGCATGTTCGACGCTATTTACCAACTTGGCGACTCTATTTCTGACACTGGTAACTTAATTCGTGAAAATCCATTCGCTCCTTTTTCCCGTCTTCCTTACGGTGAATCCTTCTTCAATCATGCCGCCACTGGCCGCTGCTCTAATGGCTTACTAATCATCGATCAATTCGGTATACTCTTCTCTAATCTCTTTTTCTTTCTTTTGTTTTTTGAACTCTCAGCTCCTAGTCACTAATTCCTAACAGTTATGCTCATGTTGACCTCTTATCTCCGTTATTTCAGCTTTGGCATCTGGACTTCCTTTAATCAACCCATATTTGAACAAAGAAGCACCCAAGAGTAATGGAGTGAATTTTGCAGTGGCTGGCGCTACGGCTTTGCCTACTGAAGTTCTTGCTCAAAACAATATTTTTTCTCAAGGCACTAAATCATCTTTGACTACACAACTTCAGTGGATGTCTTCTCATTTTAACACTGTTTGTCCCATGACTAATCAAATAGGTAATTTCATTTGTTTATATATATTATTTCCCTTGAATTAAATTCAAATGTAGTACTCAATTATATTTTATCACAGTTTGTGCGGAGAAGTTAAAGAATGCTTTGTTTTTCGTGGGAGAGATTGGAGGGAATGATTACAATTTTGCTCTATTTCAAGGCAAATCTATTGATCAAGTCAAAATCATGGTGCCTCAAGTTGTTCGAGCTATAAAGGATGCTGTCACCGTATGTGAAGTTGAATTTTTGCTAATTAATTTTCGTCACATTAGTTATTTATATTATTTGTGCATGTAATTTGCAGAAAGTGATAAGTTATGGTGCTACTCGAGTTATCGTGCCGGGAAACTTTCCAGTAGGTTGCATACCAATCTACCTGACTAGATTTCAGACTAAGAATTTGGCAGCTTATGATGAGCTTCATTGTTTGAAGGATTTGAACAATTTCGCAATGTATCACAATAGACAGCTTGAAGAAGCTATCATATCCTTGAGAGAAGAGAATCCACATGTCATCATTGTATATGCTGATTATTACAATGCACTCTTGTGGGTTATCCAACATGCATCAATGCTTGGTAATATAATTAACCTTCTAAATTATATAATATTTTATTTTATTTTTCAAGCTAATATGATTATATTGATGTCTCATGTGTACTAGGATTTGATGAAACATCTTTGCAAAAGTCTTGTTGTGGGATTGGAGGAGATTATGATTTCAACTTCGTGCGAATGTGTGGACGTCTTGGAGTACCTGTTTGTCCAAATCCGGAAGAACGTATCAGTTGGGATGGAATTCATTCAACCCAAAAGACTTACAGATATATGGCATATTGGCTCATGCACGACATATTTCCTAAGCTTCATTGCACACTTTAGATTTCTTTCATTATTTTACTTTTAATTTTGTGTTTTAGCCTTCATATCGACATAGTTTAAATTTGTTTCATTAATTTTAGTTTTGGTTTGTTTAGTGAGATCGGATGTATTAGTTTAAACTAGTTTTGGTTTGTTTAGTGAGATCAGATGTGTATTACAATTCTGCATTGAAAAAGTACCTCGCTTCTATCTTATTATTATATATTCATATTTTTCTCTTTTATCTCTTAGTTACGGAAGAATAATGAAGGATTTAAGTTACACATCCTCCACTAACACTGAAAGCAACATATTGCAAAATGAAGTAAAAAATGAAAGATTTAAATTTCATCCTCCAAGAAACTGAAAGCAACATGTTGCAAAATAAAGTAAAAAACAAAGATTAGTCATAAAATTAATGAATGTCATATATAAATAATAAGGTAATAAAAATAGATAAAAATAAGTGTGCATCAATATCAATATGGACCAATGACTAATAGGTTACCTGTTGATTCTCCACCCAATCACCCCGCATAAATTAAATACCTACTAAAAAAATTCAAAAAAAATAAAAAATTGTATCAAAATAAGTCTTATAAATAATAAATAAGAAGAATTAATAGGGTTGAATACTTTTATTTTCTATTGGTTTTCTTGGTAATCAAATGTTGTAGAACTTGTCTGAGAATCCTGATTACTTTTGAAGTTGATCTAGTAAGCATAACTACATAATCTTATTCACTTTTTTTTCACATTCCGATCTATATATTTGGTTCTCTAGACATATGTTTACATATTTATTGTACATGTTCTTGTTTATGAGAATCGTTGGTTGATTAGTGACTGAAATATTATAATATACGTAAATGATTGTTCTTGATGTTGTAATTTTGATTACTTTTTATGAGCAAATAGGGATTTTTGTTTTTGTTTTAAGATTGAAATTTTGAAAGTTTTGATTTTTCTTTCAAGGTTTATGAGAGGAATTTTAAATTAGAAATGTGAGCTTGAAACCAAAATGAAGAAGTTTTAATTTTTTTTTTGTGTTTTTGTGATTTTGGTGTATTGAAACTTAAAAACTCATCTGCCACCCACCAAAATTTTGTGTATTGTAACTTAAAAACTCATCTTCGGAATTAACTATTGCTAAAGCATAAATCAAAACTTTTAAGTTTGTTATTTGTTAAAATTAATCTAATGGCTTCAAAGTTTCATGTTTTTTTCATTTCATCTCTTTTACTTTAAAAAGGAAAAAAAAAACGTGATATGTAATATCTAAGATTTGTTTAGGTTTTGTACTTGATAAATATGAGTTATATCAATAAGTCTACAAGAAAATATAAATCTTCATATCCAAAGCTTAAGAAGAAATGAAGAATTGAAAAACGATTGAATCTAAAATTTGTTATTAGGAGTAAAAGTAGTAAATAAAAATGATGAATTTATAGAAGAAATAAACTTAGATATTATAAAAATTGGACACATATTATCCAAGAATAGTGAAGAAGTAGTTTGTTTAGAAGAAAAAAAAAAAAAAAAAAAAAAAAAAAAAAAAAAAAAAAAAAAAAAAAAAAAAAAAAAAAAGGTGAAACTGAATGGTGTGTTAGTGGTTCTTGACGCGGATGGTGTAAATTGAATGATGTGTGTTAGTGGTTATTCATGTTTTGGACGCTTCTAACCAAATTTAGTTTGAATTTCCGATTCATTCTCTCTTGCGGTGTCATTGTCTCTCACTTCTCCAATTTCATGGAATTGGATTTGGATCATCTATTTTGTTCCCTTGTTTTTCCCGCATTGTTTCTTGTTTTCTTGCTCAGAAGCTTGCTCGAGCTCCACGACGTCTTCACCATCTGATTGTGTGAAATTTCGAGCTTAGAAGCTTTTGTAGAAGGATTCGAGAGTTGGGAGTTGCTGGTTTTTGGAGTCTACTTGGGTGCACGCCTCGACAGTCTTCATTGTGGTAGTTTCCCTTCTTACTTAAGCGTTTTGATTTTTTTTTTTTTTTTTTTGTAGATCACTAGTATCGTTAATTGTATATCTCTACCTGAAAGAACTGTACGTGAACTGAAAGAGTAGTTGTGATGAGATTTAAGTTTTAGCTTTAGCTTGAGTCTGTGAATTTGAGATGTTTTGTTGGAGAGTGATTGAGTGACTGAATGGTGGCGACGCATTTGTAGACTTTTCCCGACGTTTTTGTGCGTCGAAAAAACCTTATATTCAACCATGACTATGTTATCGAGGCACACCGACATGGCTAGCAAGGGGCATGACTCTGATACCACTTTAGACATCATGGGGTTTCACCCTAAAACCAATTTGTCAAAGGAAGGGATCTTACCTAATGGAGTTGGTGGAAATTTAAGCTTCTGTGAACATTGTGTGTATGGAAAAACTAAAAGACAATTTTCTTAATGCACAACATACTTCAAAGGAAATTTTGGAATATAAAAAATCATGAGCTATGGCAACAGCACATCAACAATATTCTGAATATCAAAAAACTGAAGACAACCACATGACTTTACAGCATTTTAGGCCTTATCCCATTTGTTAGAAGGTTCGATACCAAAAAGTCAGATTTAGTTGTTGCAGGCTAGCAAAGTCAACCTCATAGCAGAAGTTACACATGATAGAAAAAAAAAAAAAAAAAAAAAAAAGGGGAAGAAATCAATTTTTACCCCTAAACTTGTCAAGTTGTATCAATTTTATCAAATTTCACCCCAAATTAGATAACTGTGCAATCTTAAACTTGAAAAAATGTTGCAATTTTTACCTTCTAATAAGTTTTCGTTTGTAAATTCATAAAAAAAATATATATATATATATTCTCATATACTTTTAATGAATTATTAAACATGTGTATAGTACGAAATTAAAAACATTTCAAAGGAAATCGATCTTAGAGCTAATATTTTGTTAAATTTTGTGAGCTTTGGCAAAGTTATTCATCGGTTAATTTATCCATTAATCAAACTTAAATTTGTGCAAAACATGATATTATAAAAATTAGTGAGTTTGCGGAGATTTTGATATTGCCTTTTGTTCAAATTAGTGGGTGAATTAGCGGAAATTGAATTGAGAGTAGAAATTGCAAAGATTTAACTAAGTGTGAGGTCCAATTTGATGAAATTGAAAGTTTAAGATGAGAATTGGGGTAAAATTTGAAGTTTTCCCATATAAAAAGGTATGAGAATTTTGAAAAGAAAAATGAAAAGCTTACAGTTGATCTTGGATATAATATTATGTCTACTGAGATCTCTCTCGAAAAAGCTATGGATTGTGTTACAAGGTTTGTAGTTGTAATATTGTGGCAGTGGGAAATCAGAGCTTCTAACTAGGCTTATTGGTCGTGTATAAGAAAGGAAGTGAAGTTAGCTTTTTCCTCTGAGAGAAAGAAAAAGAAGAGATAGAGAGAAGCTTGATGAGGATCGGTGGTGGGTTGAGCTGAAACAATAGCAGCAGAAAGAGCAAAGATGAAACCTGCACAGGAAGATTCTATTCCCCATTTGGACCACTTTCCATATCTAAATCAGATCCAGTTGTAAGGCACATCATCATAACTGAAATCAACATTTGCAAGAAGTGATGCACTCTTCTAACTTGTTATTTCCAAGAAACCTGGGCAAAAGACCGGGAATATACACTTCAATTCAACCAAAAAAATGGTGGGAGTCGGATAGTTATTGTAGGAAGGGTTGGATGTTACAAGTGTGACAGTGAACTCAAATTGAAAAGCGGGCTTGGAATCTCCCCCAACTCCCTACAATAGAAACGAGAATAAAGTCAGATTATTACCAAAACTGCAACAGCTTTTAACAAGTTTGAAAATGTCGATGCTATGGGACCTGTAAAAGAGTTTCCTTCAAACCTCCTACAAATGTATTTACTACAAATTTAATGACAATTTGCAGCATAATGAAATCTTGGGAGGGACCTAAAAAGAAACATGTTATCACATAATTGTCTGTTCAGAAGAGGGCTTTGTGATTTTGAAAAACTGTGAAGATTTTTAATTAATAATTATCTCCAAAATTAAAGATTTCTTAAAAATGAGAATCCTTAAATAACAAGGAATTTGTTATAAATGAGAATCCTAAAATAAGAAGGAATTAGACTCCTAAAATAAGAAGGAATTTGAAGTCTAAAAGATATATTCATATGTCCCTATAAATACTCAATCACTCACCTCCTGTCTCTTCCAAAAACATCATAGCTCTTCAACAATGGCAGCGCTTTCCATGAAATCACTTATCGGTTCTTCCTTTGTAGTTGTAGTGCTTTTTGTCGTTCTTCTTCCCTCAGCATCCAATGCTCATCCTATGAGGACGTGCATGTTCGACGCTATTTACCAACTTGGCGACTCTATTTCTGACACTGGTAACTTAATTCGTGAAAATCCATTCGCTCCTTTTTCCCGTCTTCCTTACGGTGAATCCTTCTTCAATCATGCCGCCACTGGCCGCTGCTCTAATGGCTTACTAATCATCGATCAATTCGGTATACTCTTCTCTAATCTCTCTTTCTTTCTTTTGTTTTTTGAACTCTCAGCTCCTAGTCACTAATTCCTAACAGTTATGCTCATGTTGACCTCTTAATCTCCGTTATTTCAGCTTTGGCATCTGGACTTCCTTTAATCAACCCATATTTGAACAAAGAAGCACCCAAGAGTAATGGAGTGAATTTTGCAGTGGCTGGCGCTACGGCTTTGCCTACTGAAGTTCTTGCTCAAAACAATATTTTTTCTCAAGGCACTAAATCATCTTTGACTACACAACTTCAGTGGATGTCTTCTCATTTTAACACGGCTTGTTCCATGACTAACCAAATAGGTAATTTCATTTGCTTATATATATTATTTCCCTTGAATTAAATTCAAATGTAGTACTCAATTATATTTTATCACAGTTTGTGCCGAGAAGTTAAAGAATGCTTTGTTTTTCGTCGGAGAGATTGGAGGGAATGATTACAATTTTGCTCTATTTCAAGGCAAATCTATTGATCAAGTCAAAATCATGGTGCCTCAAGTTGTTCGAGCTATAAAGGATGCTGTCACCGTATGTAAAGTTGAATTTTTGCTAATTAATTTTCGTCACATTAGTTATTTATATTATTTGTGCATGTATTTGCAGAAAGTGATAAGTTATGGTGCTACTCGAGTTATCGTGCCGGGAAACTTTCCAGTAGGTTGCATACCAATCTACCTGACTAGATTTCAGACTAAGAATTTGGCAGCTTATGATGAGCTTCATTGTTTGAAGGATTTGAACAATTTCGCAATGTATCACAATAGACAGCTTCAAGAAGCTATCATATCCTTGAGAGAAGAGAATCCACATGTCATCATTGTATATGCTGATTATTACAATGCACTCTTGTGGGTTATCCAACATGCATCAATGCTTGGTAATATAATTAACCTTCTAAACTATATAATATTTTATTTTATTTTTCAAGCTAATATGATTATATTGATGTCTCATGTGTACTAGGATTTGATGAAACATCTTTGCAAAAGTCTTGTTGTGGGATTGGAGGAGATTATGATTTCAACTTCGTGCGAATGTGTGGACGTCTTGGAGTACCTGTTTGTCCAAATCCTGAAGAACGTATCAGTTGGGATGGAATTCATTCAACCCAAAAGACTTACCGATATATGGCATATTGGCTCATGCACGACATATTTCCTAAGCTTCATTGCACACTTTAGATTTCTTTCATTATTTTACTTTTAATTTTGTGTTTTAGCCTTCATATCGGCATAGTTTAAATTTGTTTCATTAATTTTAGTTTTGGTTTATTTAGTGAGATCAGATGTATTAGTTTAAACTTGTTTCATTAATTTTAGTTTTGGTTTGTTTAGTGAGATCAGATGTGTATTACAATTCTGCATTGAAAAAGTACCTTGTTTCTATCTTATTGTTATATATTCATATTTTTATCTTTCAACCAGTCTTCTCTACTCTTCTCAGAAAAAACAAAAATTGAAACAATTGAATTTATCCCTTAGTGACAGAAGAATAATGAAAGATTTAAGTTACACATCCTCCACTCACACTGAAAACAACATATTGCAAAATGAAGTAATGTTGAGTTGAAAATCATAACACATTTTTTAATATTTGAAATACTTAACATAAAAATTAATTGGTCAAACATAAATAATAACATGAACATACCTCAACAGGTATAATGTATGAATTATTGATTAAAAAGTCAGAGATTTAAATTTCTCACCTCCAAAGTGTTGAAAAATAATTACCTTCATTTGAAACTTCTTTTTAGTTCAACAATGTGAAAATAAATATGTAAACACCTATATTAGGATTATATTATATATTAATTAGTTGAGTTCATCTCCATTTAACTTAGTAGGTACAATTTTCCATCCTTTATTAATACACTCATTTGATTAATGTAATGTCTTAAAAGACTATAAAACTAATTTTCTCAAAAAAAAAAAAAAAAAAAATACGAAGTATGTCATGGGAAAATCCTATTGGCTTATATTTTTTAGAGATCACAAACCATATCCAAACATATTAATAACATTACCTCTACGTTGGCCATATCCTTGATTTGAGTCTTTTTTTTTTTAAGATACAACTTTGATTTGAACTTTTTGGGTCCTAGTTGATTTTTTATATCATTAATATTGAAACATAAAACTTGGTTTATAATAATCCACTCGCCTCTATAGCGTGAAGAAGAAGATTAAAAAAATAAGGAGAGGATACGTATGAAATTTAAACTTCACGGACAATCTAATTTGTAAATAGTAGTGAAGAGAAATGATGGATGGCAAGAAGTGAATAACGAGAGGGGAAACAATTTAACATAGAAATTCAAGCACAAAAATAAAATATTTGAAATCATAAATAATCAGAGATGGGAGGTTTTTCACAAGACAGGACACAAATGTTGTATTGTTATGTACAAAGCCAAATGTTGGGAATGTTGAGTAAATATGGAAGTAAAAATAGAACATGTGAATAGCATGCTTCTTCTCACCTACCCTCCCCTAATAATCCACGGATCATTGGTTCAGAGACATTTGGCGAGGGCTTTGTATCAACAATACTCGAACTCGTGGATGCGTAACGCCCAGTATCAGGTTCTTCAGTGGATGGATTATCTATAAAGCTTGTAATGTCATCAAATTTCCAATCTGTCAGGTATCCTGGTTTGGAAGTTACAGCGCCCACTTCGACGTCTCCCGTCAGCATTGCCACCACGCGGGACATCGATGGCCGAAGACCCGGGGATGTTTGAGTGCACAGAAGAGCTACACCAATCACCCTTTTTACTTCCTCCTTGCTGAACTCTGATAATTCAGAATCCACCATCTCAAGTTCACTGTCGTTTTCGTGGAGGTACCATGCCTACAAGCAAAACACCAAATTTGAATGTAACAGATACGATGATGAAGCACCACCTAATAGGAATGGAAATCTTAATAAAGAAAGATCAGGTTGAGTTTTTGGTTTTTTCGACAGTTTCTCTTATATACCCTTGGATCAAAATGGCTTTAATCACTTGGTGGCTCATAGACAAATTAACACTAATATTTGAGTAATAATGTATATATTTGCGTCCTCAGCGTTGAGCTATGAGAGGAAATGTAAGGCAAGATCTTGATCATTTGTTTATTGTTTGCTTCTGCTCCTCTCATGGTTTTTTTTTCCTTATATCCGTCAGTGTCCAAATCAGTTTGCGCGCACCTCAGACTAATCTCACAGGACAACTGTCTGACCCTACTGTATTTGGTTGTCAAGAAAACTCGTAGGATATTAAATCTTAAATAGGTGGCCGTCATGGCTTGAACACATTCCCTAAGCCTTGTATTATTTTTATGGCCCTTATTGACCACTAGGTCAACCTATGGTGGTTGGGCTCCTCTCATATTTGAACAAAACTTAATTTATATGATTATGCTCGGGACTCTCCAGCAATTGCATGGTCCAGATTACTACTGAGTATTGATTTAAGATTGAAGGAAAAGTTAAGACAAGTTGGATGAGATCAATGTGGAGGTAATTGAGAAAGGTCGGGGAAAAGGATACGATTTCAAAATTCAAATAAGCTTGGGGAGGGTGCTTAGGAAGAGAAAGTTTAAGTGGCATCTAACTAGTGTGTGTTAGTTCATTTTACTTCACTGGATTCAACACCCTTTACTCTTGTGATCGTCTTTTGGAAGAGATTGAAGATATTTGTTTTCCCCTGGGGAGGGTGAGGGAGAGATCCTAATGAACAAAACAGGAAAAAAGATTCGTCCTTACCCATTCGAGAAGATAAATTTTGTCTTGCTCTAAGCTTGGGTCTGAATTTGGCCTTCCACTAACAATTTCAAGAGCCACAACGCCAAATCCAAAGACATCAGCCTTCTCCGTAAGGTGGCCACGCATGGCATACTCAGGTGCAAGATAACCACTGCATCAATAAGCTGGCTACATTAGTACTCGTACCCAAAAAAAAAAAGGAAAAATTAATTGATGAATTAATCTCCATGACATTACATTGTCCCAGCAACACGGGTGCTTATATGAGTCTTTTTGTCATCATAAAGTTTGGCTAAGCCAAAATCTGAAATTTTGGGAATCAAATCACCATCAAGCAAGATGTTACTGGCCTTCACATCTCTGTGCACTATTCGAAGTCTTGATTCCTCATGAAGGTAAGTGAGACCCCTTGCTACACCCACGCATATGTCAAAACGTGTTGGCCAATCAAGAATCAAATGTCTTTTTTCTGCCACACAAAAGCCATGTATAAATACAACCATCTTTGCTTTTAAGTTTTAACATCCAGAAAATTGTATATAAATTTCCTTACCAAACAATGCTTGGTCAAGACTCTTATTTTCAAGATACTCATAAACAAGCAGACGTTTATCGGCCTCGATGCAACATCCATATAGTTTCACAAGGTTGCGATGTTGCACTGCAGAAATTGTAGCAATCTCAGCAACAAACTGGCTCTTTCCTTGGTGGGAGGCCACTGAAAGTTGCTTCACAGCAACCACTCTTCCATCACTTAGTGTTCCCTGCAAGGATAAAAGAAATCAGACAGTAAGTAATAGCAATACTTCATAACGTAAAAATAGATAAATATTCCCACTATCGTACAAACTACGAGCAAGAACAGTAATTGAAATTGGTGAAACTGTTATGACATGTTTATTCCTGACCTGCCACTGCCAGGTTGATTCAGTTTGAGATAAATTGATTCCAATCATAATTTTACACCCTTAGCCTTTTCCCCTCAATCGTTATAAATTACTAAGATCCACACCCTTATCTTTTTTTATTCTTTCACAAAACAAGATTGCAGATATTTATTGGGTAGTTTCAGGTAATTGAATCAGATGTGAATAATACAACCATGATAATGACATTTGCCTAGCCCTATCCACTCCTTGGCCATTTTAAAGAAAGACTATACCTTGTAAACAGGTCCAAATCCTCCCTCACCAAGTTTGTTGGATGCATTAAAGTCGTGTGTAGCACCCTTTAGTTCAGAAAAACTAAAAGTGTACGGTCTAGCCTCTATTCCCAGGAGCTCTGCCAAATAATAATAAAATAAATAAGTGTTATAGATGTGGATAGAAGTTTAAGCATGCCTCTAATGTAGATCGGAGAATGGGAGAAAATGCATCAATAAGAGACCAATTTATTTAAGCATTTTAATGTGGAATGCAGAAGAATCAAGAAGAAAATAACTACTTAGAAGCAGATTCCTTATAATTACCTTCATCTTCATATGCACGACGCCTTTTCCTTCTCTGGACGACAATGAAAACTGCACCAATAATCAGAAAGAAAACAGATCCTAAACCAACAACGAGCCCTACAATTAGGCCCGTTCTATTATTCTCCTTAGTACTTGGAGGCACGTTACTGACAGTTGGTACAAAATCTGCAGAAAAGCTCGATACTTAATCGAAAATACTTGAAATCTAGGACACTAAATAAAGGACAAAACTTGTCATTACTTATTACCTGGGGTAGCACTGATGGCCGAAACAGAGGGTCCATAATCACCCTGCTTAGGTATGCAGCAAGTACCTTTCCCCGCCCAAAAAAGATGAATTTCCAGGAAGTTTTCTGTAACTTCAGCGGTAAAGTTCCTTCTAACAGAAAGGAAAGACCCACCTGCTGCCCTTCTAATATCAAAATTCTGTAAGACACGATTTCCCTGAAACCAATGATGATGAACTCAGACAGGGGAACAGAGCAGCAGACAATTGCAAAAAAGAAGGCACAACAGAAAATGAACATCAGTTTGTAAAAGACTAACACAGGACGGGAATGGAAATATAATATTAAAAAAAATGAAATTTAAAACACAGGACGGATGACACTTGATCTTACTGTGTAAAAAAAACTGTAAGTGTTGCTAACACCCATCAGACTCGGAGTTGGAAGACAGAAGGTTTAGCCCATGAACTTTCATGTTTGTGATTAATAGGTCTCTGAACTTTAAAAAGTGTCTAATAGGTCTCTATACTTTCAATTATGCGTTTAATGAGTCCCTGAACTTTGAAAAATGTCTCATAGGCCCCAATGTTATGTCTAATAGGTCCCGAACATTTTCGACACATAAAAATTAATGAACTTATTAGACATAAAATTGAATTTCGTGCGTAATAGGACTATAAACTTTTAATTTTGTGTCTAATAGGCATGTGAATTTTAAAAAATATTGAAATAAGTCAAGGACCTATTAGACACAATATTGAAAAATTCAAGGATTTTTAGACAAAATTTAAAGTTTAGGGACCTATTACTCTATTAGACAATTTTCAAAGTTTAAGGACCTATTAGATACACAATTGAAAGTTTAGAGACATATTAAACACCTTTAAAAGTTCAATGACCTATTAGACACAAACCTGAAAAATTTAGGGACTAAACTTGTAATTTAACCTTAAAATATAGTATCAAATTTCAAGGGCCAACCATATCCTTAAAGCCCTTACCATATCCTGAAAATTTAGGGAAAGCTTTGGTGTACACCCTGATTTAGAACAATAATTTATTTTTTGCCTCCGCCTGGAACTATGGTAGAGGAAGACTCATAACAAAGATTATATAAATGAAGTAGAATTAAAAAGAAACCTGGATATATATATCAAAGACACGCCTGCCACGGCTTTGCCATGTATTTGAATCTGGGAAAGCTATTTCTGCAAACTGAAGGTTCACAGTGTAGTTGCCATTCTCAAGCCCTAGTCCATAGTATCTCAATGACGAAGCAGATAGTCGCTGTGTCTGAAAAAGCTCTGTGTCAATGGTGTTTGGGAATTGAGACAATGTATTGCCAATGTATTGAGGATTGTTGGAGCCAGTAAAGTATCCAGCATTACTAACGGCCCACCTACTCGACCCAGTAACAAAGTACGTAGCCGGACCGAGAGTCTCATTTTCCCTTTCAAACAAAATCCCTGATGAACTTCTCATCTGTGGACCTCCACACTTGATCCCGAAATCAGAATCTGGCATAAATATACAAGACGGATTATGAAAAAAGATATCCACCCGTAGGACAGGGCATCTTCTGACTTAAATTTGCCTAATGTATGTCAGCATTATGAAGATGTAAAATAGTAGGATTAGTAGGATTAAAAACTCATATGAAAACATATTAGGGGGAAAACAATGTACACAGAATCACGGGTTTTGAGATTTATATCAGCTTGATGTTTTTCCTCGTCCTCGGAGAAAAATACAACAAATAAGAAGAATTTGTTTTTCTACTCACATAATGGACGACCTCGATTACAAGGAAAGTTGCGTTGAAGACAGTTCAATCCAGAAGGCAAACCACTGAAAGAAGAGAAATGTGTTAGACAGGCAACTTCAAGAGAACAAAGTGTTTGTATACGTAGATTAACCAGCACATAAAATAAATTGAGGATATTAAATCAACTCATGGAAATACCTGCTACTTGAACTTTCAATTGTGAAGTTGTTGGCAACTAAATTTCTGCATATCAAAGCCAACAAGATTATATAACATAACCTTCATCTTAATGTTACATGAGTAGGTAGGGAGTGTGTAGTTATAAGTTTGCATGGTTGTAAAGAAAAAGATATTGAACAGAAATTAGCGGAACATTACTTACAGCTGTAAGTTTTGGTTGATCCAAGAAGGAAAGCTCCCTGATAAATCATTATATGACAAGTCTCTACAAGACAAAGTGGTAAGGCATTAATAATCACTACATAAGTCAACAGCCAAAGAAAGGTGCAAAAGGTAAAATGTGAAAAAAGACCATAACATGTGCACTTATCAAGTCAAGCTAAATCTTTCGGCGTAAGCTTTCCACGATAATTCATGTAGGCTTTTGGAATATAAACTTATTTTGAACAGGTAGTCAGATTCATATTATTAATTAAATTGTTTTTTATTAAAAAAGAACACGGAGTCAGATTCTTTAGTGTATGAACCAATCTAAGCATGCCGAAAGAAAGTGTTGCCACTACTTTCAAATTTAAAAAATCAGGCATAATCTTGATTGCATGCCTAAATGAATACCACGCCTTCTCAAAACCTAAATATCAGAAAGCAAGTATTTAAAAATTACCCAAGAGATGCATCCTATGCAACTTCTTAATATGAATATTCAAACTCCATAATCGAGATGTTTGATAAAAGATGCATTCCATTGGAGCATAATGAAAAGACGATAGAATCTTTCATATATCTTTGAGGTAGAGAATATTGCATTTGCCAGGGATACAACATATCATCCATCTAATTGATTAAAAAATATTGCTAAACCAGATCCACTTGTAAGGGGCATCATCATAACTGAAATCATCATTTACAAGCTGAACTCACATATTAAGAAGAGATGTACTTTTCTGCGTAGGCACGGTCCCATTTAACTTGTTATTTCCAAGAAACCTGGGCAAAAGACCAAGAATATACACTTCAATTCGACCAAAAAAATGGTAGGAGTCAGATAGTTATTGTAGGAAGGGTTGGATGTTACAAGTGTGACAGTGAACTCAAATTGAAAAGCGAGCTTGGAATCTCTCCTGTCAAGTTGTTGAAGCTCAAGTCCCTACAATAGAAAGGAGAATAAAGTCAGATTATTACCAAAACTGCAAGAACTTTTATGAATAAAATGTGATCTTCAAATAATTGGGATTCAACTCTCCCCAAGTGCACAAAGTTTCATAATGGTAAGAAAAAACAAGGAAAACAGGTTCCTAAATTTACCATCCAAATGAATCCTGTCTCAGTTTATAAATCAGTTTGCCGATGAGATGACACCAACACAATTTCTTAAAAAAAGCACATGAACCCTATTGTTTTTAGGGTGATTTGTTGAGGTGAGGTTATCATACACAAAAGAATGACGTACAGGTTTATGAGTCAAATTTGTTTGCAACACAAACAAATCCAGCCTAGCTCATTACCAGCAACAAATTCATTTAAACAGTTACCAATTAATGAGGAATTCTTACAGCTGGGTAAGTCTTTGAAATTCTCCAATATTGGATGGAATTGAACCTGACATATTATTATTTCTCAACACCCTGCAAGCAAGAAAATGAACATTATAATTATAAAAACGTTTGGGAGATTCAAAATAAAAATGAAAAATAAATAACAGCAATGTAACAAAAAAATGGAGTCAACTCACAGGATTGTTAGAGATTTCATATTACTGATGAATGCCAGAGAAGAGCTCCCATTGGATAAATCGCCTATTCTCCTATATTAATTATGTATGGTACATTAGCAATGAGTCAAGAAGTACACAAAACCAATACCCTGAAATGGTTAAATTTACTCACAACTCAGTCAAAGATGTCAAGTTTGAAAATGTCGATGGTATGGGACCTGTAAAAGAGTTTCCTTGAAACCTCCTACAAATGTGAGTAGATAATATAAACGGACTGATCTTCAACTTTACTAGAAATTTCAAGTAAACGCAAATTTTTGCATATCACAGTAAATCAAACGGTATTTAATGAAAATTTGCAGCATAATGAAATCTTGGGGGGGAGCTAACGAATTGTCTTACAAAGATGTGAGGCTTATCCAACTCCCGATGAAATCAGGTATTCTGCCAGTGAATTCATTGTCTGATGCCCATCTGTTCAGAAGAGAGCCTTATATCTAAATTATGAATTCTTGGCTGATAAAAGTTAGGAAAAGTTAATGCCAGAAAATGGATTACACTGTGCGCATGTTTATTAGTCCTGAAAATGATTGAGGAATGTCACCAGAAACTCCAGCGCTATCAATATACCTAGCAAGGCAAAGAAGATTGACAAATTATTAGTATAATTAAACAGTGCAAGGCAAAGTCATAGTCAAAGATTGCAAATCGGGACAAATCTATTCATTCAGACCTTTGAGGTTCTATTTATAACTTTTTCAGTGTTAAATTGATGAATGTCAAATAGGATGTAATTCCTATCAATTGTGCAAGAGTGAGTTTTAACGTGAGCTTTCTCTCAAAAAAGTAAGTTGTCTTTCTTCATGTCTGATAAACATAAGAAGATCGTGGTATTTCTGGCATTACAAAAATCATGAGCTATGGCAACGGCACATCCAACAATATTCTGAATATCAAAAAACGGAGGACAACCACATGACTTTACAGCCTTTTAGGCTTTTATCCCATTTGTTAGAAGATTTGATACCCAAAATTTTGATTTTGAATTTTAGTTGTTGCAGGCTAGCCAAGGCAACCTCATAAGCAGAAGTTACACATGATAGATATAAAAAGGTATGAGAATTTTGAAAAACAAAAAACGTAATAAGAATGAAAGGCTTACAGTTCCTCTAACATAGAAAGATTCCCAAGCTCTGGTGGTAAGGAACCCGAGAAATTGTTGGACCCGAATGCCCTACAATATCAGTCAAAACCCAACAGTTAAACATGTTCGTATGAAATATATACAGCTGCATGACATATAAAGCTAATGATCTGCATCTGTACTCTTCAAAGTTTCATTAATGAAACTCCAGTTTCATTACTCCCGTTCATAAATGAGGAAAAGACAGAAGCATCCGAGTGAATGTAGAATTTTTGAGCGCACAGAAAATATTTCATATAATTAACAAATTGATTGCAAAAGTTAGCTTCATAGATTTAATAAAAAGCAATGCGATCAGCTAGCCATTCGGATGCCTTCAAGAATTGAGAAGAAACAGATAACTTACAACAGTCTCAGATTAGAGAGAGATCCAAGTTCCTTCGGAAGTACTCCTGATAATGCATTAATGCCAAGACTCCTACCATAATTTGACTAAATTAGAAAAAGGAAGAAACTTCTTAACGTTGATCTTTGATAAATATAATGTCTATTGAGGTCTCTAGAAAAAACTATGAATTGTCTTACAAGGTCCGTAATTGTGTAAGATTGCCAACAGATGCAGATAGCGTTCCTGTCAAGAAATTTTGATCCAACTTCCTGAAAGAAATTCAGTTCATTTTAATCGGATGTGCTACCAGTAAAAACCTTCGACATTACACTTAATAAATAAAATAGCATAGCTCTACTTCCTCTTAGAGGATAAGAAAACATACAGATAGGTGAGGGAAGTTAATGTCCATAGCTCTGGTGGGAGTACACCAACAACATTTATTGCATAAACGTGCCTGCAAAATCATAGGAATAAAATGAATTTCAAACAAGAACATGAACCAATTTGCCACACCCTATTTTTTAACGGTCCATGTATGTCAATAGCTATAAATTAGTTTTACTCATCAATTTGATTAAGGAATTCCACAATTGAAAGTGTAGCCGCCGTAAGCATGATACATGCGGAACATGAATGCTGCTTAAGGCAAGCATTCGTCAAATGCAATGTAATAGATGCAGAAAGAGAGAGAAATACATTTGAGTAATGTGGCAAGTAGCGCCGTTGTTGGCTGAGCAATCGCATTTTATAAGAGGATTGAGGTTTCCACCAATGTCGACGTTGGTGGCAGTGTCGACCGCTCTCCCACTGCACAGATTCCCACTTATATTCCACGCACCTGATGGCGCCGATATTCGCCATTGTCTAAATATGGAATTCAGAGCCCTTGCTGCACACACAAAATTCACTCAGAAGTCAGAATCAATGAATTTCAATTCCAATTCCAATTCAAGAACAAAACAACACGTTTCAATCTGAATTCTGGTAGTGGGAAATCAGAGCTTCTAACTAGGCTTATTGGTTGTGTATGAGAAAGGAAGTGAAGTTGAATCGCATAGCTTTTTCCTGAGAGAGAGAGAGAGAGAACCTTCATCAGGATCGGTGGTGGGTTGAGTTGAATTCTGAGCCTGAGAGAAAACAAGGAGGTGGGTGATGATGGAGGCAATAGCAGAAAGAGCAAAGATGAAAGCTGCAGAGGAAGAAGAGGCCATGGATTATGGAATTGCAAAAGCTTGGTCAGTCACACAGAGAAGACATGATAGATAGAGAAAATGATATCCTTTTTAGTTGTTGGTAATCCTAAAAGAAATTGAAGAGATGGGGATAGATAGGCATGGTATTAATGGGATATTCTGACCACAAAAAGCACAAGGGAGTTGAAAACGAAGGCCATTTGCATTTGCACTTTGGTGTATGGGAGAGTATTGAGAATAATTCAACTTCCAATGGGAATGGGAATGGCAAGTGGGTTTTAAGCGAGCATATAAAAAGATGTAACCCACGTGGTAGATAGCTCCGTTAGGGGGCTGGGCTGCAAATCAGACCATCAAATTCTCAGAGTAGGTGAGGGGGTAAAGGAACAGACAAATCATTCTGTCAAAATTAGCAAAGGACTTTGGTTGTTGTTGCGTTGACGATTCAACCTTAGTGGCTGCCCGCAGTCAAAATCAGAATTCAGAAGATTGAAACGCCACCTTTTTTTGCCTTTCTTCCATCCGACGAATATCCATGCGCGTGCACAAATACAAAGATGGCCCAATCTTCTTCTTCTTCTTCTTCTTCTTCTCTCCACTCCTCAATGGATGCTTTCTAATACTCATTTTTAAATAATTGCTTTTACTTTTAGGACATGTTTTCCTTTTTGGTCGAATGTCTTAACCCCGATTTCATTAAGTTAGTAATAAGTATAATTAATTTTGTAAAATTGATTTTCATACCATCATTTTCATATTTGGTTGAAATGATTTTAAAAATATTTTTTAATTATTCATATCATCATTTTTATAATTGTTAAATTAACAAAACCTCATTAATTAAAGATATTATTTAACTAAACATTTATTTAACTATTGGCTAACCAATTTATCTTTTTATATAATATTTCAAGGCAAACATTTTTCAAAAAATTCTATGTCGCTCGGGGTAGGATTCTTCTTGCTTACACGGTTGATATCCCCTGAATCTTCATCTTAATCCTAGATAACAATGTTTGAATTTCAACCTTCAAAATTCGTCACCCAAATTTGGAAAGAAAAACTTTCCCATCATGCATCCTGGTAATTTCACTACAACAATTAAGAGATTTTCCGACCCAACAATGTGTCGGAAAAGCCTCAAAATGCATTGGATAAAATCATTCCTGATGGCGCGTTGGAAAAAAGGTGTCGAAAAAGATGAACTCAACCCCATGCGTCATATAAAGTAGTCTAAACCGACGCACCATATGCGTCCGGATATATATTTGTTTCAATGACGGTTTGTCCCCATCATCTATAGTTTACAAAAAAAACTTAAATAGAAGGGTAAATTGATATTTTCACATTTGAATAGAATGATGGCAAATTTGAGTGGTGATTCCCGGTCCACCACCTCAACCAAAATCACCTATCAATTAATGCTATAATAATCAATTTTAAATGATTTTAAATTTAGCTAAAAATCAATTTTGTCTTTTATCAAACATATTTAAAGGAAATTGATTTTGGCAATGGAAAAATTGATTTGGTCATGTCAAAATCATTCTCAAACATGCCTTTTGTTATATGCACTTTAACTAACTAAACAATCACGAAAAAATTTCGTCATCAAATATATGGCTAAGGATGCTCTATAATTTTTTCCTCACAAATTGCTTGTTTTTTTTAGTTCATTAAGAAGTGAGGATGGAAATACCTCTAATCTCAAGAAAAGTCAAATATCATTGAGACTTCTCTTTAAAGTATTTTTATATTATTCTTAAACATGTTTTAAATCATTAATAATTTTAGGTATAGATGTTTCAATTCAAAATTTCACTCTTGCTCTTGATGTGTTTAAACTAAAAAATAAGTCATTATGACTCTATGTTTATTTAACGATAGCATGTCTTACAATGGTCAACCTAAGATTGGTCAAGTGGTCAAGCATAATTACCTCCCTTATAACATTTTTTAGTTCAACAATATGAAAATAGAGATTCAAAGCCTCTAACCTTTAAGATAAATAGCCTTAAAATTAATTTCTCCATTTAACTTATAAGTACGAATTTCTTGTCCTTTATTAATATACTGATTTGATTAATGTGTACATATTTCTTCTCCAAACATATTAATAACATACCTTACTTTTCTACCTTAGTCATTTTTTATTTGAGTTTTTTTCTTTATTTCTTACCTTTAATATACAGCCTTGATTTGAATTATTGTCCTATGATAATTGTATAATTGATTTTGTATAGTGACACCTATATCCTAATAATGCACTACGTACTCATCTATATCTATAGTGACACCAACACCATCATTTATCTTTACTGTTTTTAAACAAACTATTATTTGATAAAGATTATAAGCTTTGGATTATGAAGTGGATGCATAGTTATTTTATTTTGAAATTTATAAGTAAGTATGAAAATCATAAATATATCAAAATAACATGCATGGCATTGTATGAGAATTAACATTATTCTTTTCCCTCTATAAATTCAGGGGCTTCCATCTTATATCTGAATTGGGCCGCAGACATGATAACCTACCACCCTTTAAAACCTTCCATTATACACTAAATAATAAATATCCACTCTATTGGAACCAATTCTAATATACGGAAATTGGAAATTACAACATTCAAAATCATTTTCCAATTTTTTTTATAACTAATTTAAATGCTTAAGTTTAAGATTTGATTTTATATCATAGTTCCTTTAATTTCAATTTTTTGAAATCGTAATTAAAAATCTTAGTTCGGTTTCGATAACCATTTGATTTTTAGAAATTAAGCATATAAAACAATATAATCATCCATGAGTTCCTACCATGACTTTCAACTCTTAAGGAAAAATTATAACTCTTAGCTAAATTCCAAAAATAAAACCAAATTTTTTAAAGTTTTTTTTAATTTGACTTGAATTTTGAAAAAACTTGTAAAAGATAGATAACACAACAAGGAAAGAGGTAGATGTATTGTTTTAGGTTTAATTTTCAAAAAACCAAATGGTTACCAAACAGAAACTTATAGTTTGATCTCCTCATCATTAATTGAAAATTTTGTTTCCAAAGATTCATATATATATATATATATATATATATATATATATATATATATATATATATATATATTTTGACAACATGTTGGGTGGGGGATTGAACCTAGGACTTCATGGTCGATACATGTTGGCACACATTTTATGTAAAAAGTTTTAGAGCCTAAAAACAGTACATTTGATTATTCTCTTAATTTACTTTTATCAATCAATTATAAAACTTTGTTTCGAAGTAGTTTTAGTATGGCAAAAAAATACTTGTGGCTGAAACTCATCGTGTTTTCAAGTAATTCAATGGTGTTTTTGAGTAACAAACATCACACAAACAATATACTGTTTATTTGTATAAATATGATATTATATAATGTTTGTAATCAAGATTGTGAGGTGGGCTAGCGGCACAAAGCCCAATCACGGCTTAGTCAGGCCCGCATGCCTAACTTAGGCCCACACGGTCTTTCACATCCATATAATATGACGATAAAGTTTATATTTTAGAAAATCTCCTTTTTGTATTCGTAGACATCAGCATAATACTATATAAGATAAACTCATTACTTAACACCAAGCTACTTCCTACAATATTGGAGAGAAATTGAAGCTCCAAAATTCGAACCTACCAAATGTAGCTTAGTTTTTTATAACAAAAATATTTGGATGGGTTTTAATTCTGATATATATCTTCATCATCATGACAGTTTTAGAAGAAGCAAATTATTCAGTCTTCTGGTCCCAATTCCCAGCAAGGCAAGCAAGCAAGCTGGGTCCACCCTTTTCAGATATTTTCCCCCAATCATTCAACATCACAATGTACATACATTTATATACTCTCACATTTTAGTCTTCTGGGTTGGGCCCAAAACAGGATGAAAATTTCCCCCCAACCATTCAACATCCTCGCCAATCTGCCTCCCTTTCCACTTCCAGTTACGTGTTATCTAACCAGCTTATCTACTTTCGAGTCTCTTTTCAAAAAGCCAAAGGTTAGTAACACGCCAACCCCTACATATCTTTTCCGTATATGATATTGTCTACTTTGGACATTATAAGTACTCGTATTCTCCTTTTTCCTAGCCAACGTGAGACTCATTCGTCCATTGTTGCAAAAAGAGAAAAAAACAAAGGTTGTGACTTTTGAAATCCAACTTGGTTTTAGCTTTAGTTGGAAGTAGACAAGTTTAGTATATGGGAATGGTAAGTAAAGTATATAAAGGGGTGAGTTTGAACTTGAGTTTTCTCTTCAATTTGTATAGAGGGTGCTCTGGCAATATGGAATTCCCGGTCATCATCTGCTGATTCTGCTCTGCCAAAACAAAATCAACCATTTGCTTTTCCATGTCAGATGGGTCCTTTTGGTTTGCAGCTGATGTCATTTCCGTACACTACTCCAACAAAGCCCAACTTTTAATAGTCATGGGCACGTCCGAAAGCACAAAGGAGGGCTTTTGGAATAATTGAATGGCCATTTTGATTTCTTCTCCTTTACTATCATTTTATCTCTATTCCTTTCCTCCTCTCTAATTATGCTTTCCACACAACTTTCCTTTTCTTTTTGCCCTTTTTAGATAATATTAATTTTTTCCCCCACTCAAATTCAAACTAGTAAAAGAATGAATTGATACTCAAACGATTCATATGACCCATTTCTCCCAAAAAAAGATGCGTAATTAATGTGAAAAGGGGCTTATCAAACCTACAAAAAAACGGAGTTGTTGAAATAGAAGGGAATGGCAATGGGGTTAGAAAATGATAATGTTATGAAAGGAGGTAAGAAAACATGGTAGGGCCAAAATGCAAATGGAGTTAGACTAGACTAGACCAACTTGAAGCCCCCAAGTGGCTTCTTTACTTTCAGAGTTGTGTTTGTAGAAATTGAGAGCGTACGGTGATACGGACGCGGCTTGATTCTGTATATGATATAATAATTGACGAGGAAGGAAGGGCAATCGGGGAATTATAAATTGTTGTTGGGTAACATAATGATATTTGTTTATTATATTAATTATGATTTGAGATGACAAGCAGCAAAATAATAATACCCTCTCCCTTACATTTTTCCCACATAGAATAAAAAGTAAGAAATTAGTTAAATGAAAATGGAAAATAATAAATGGAGAAGAGAGTGAGAGTGAGAGAAAGAAAGACGCGTAAAGAGATTAGAGAGAGAGAGGAATGGGGACAGGGCATGTTTCCCAATCCCATATTCTTTCTTATTCTTTCACAGAAATGGGTAAAATAGGGCAGTGGGTCGCATAATGAAACCCACCGCCTTTAGCTTACGGTATGTAGGAGTATGAAATTAGCCTAAATAAATAATAATACACAACCCGCGCCGCTCGCCCAACTATATAACACTACCTCATGCCAACATTACATTACACTGCGCATCTATCTTTTTAAATATTCCCATACTCACCTTCATAATGCAAAATAAGAGTATTATGTAGTCAAATATAATATATTAAAATAACTTTAATATAAAACAAACTTACAAAACACACTAAAACGCTTATTCTTTCTATAATAAGAATATCAAAAAACCCAAAAAAAAAAAAGAGAGAATCACGCTTTACAAAACTAGCAAAAATCACAGTGAAACATGGAAAAAAAATTGATTTTTAAAGTTTTCAAAATTTTAAAAACCAAAAATTGAATTAATTATCAAAAACATTTTTACTTTTAAAAAATAAACAAGAAACTTATCAAATACACGCTTAATTTTTCTAATATTTTTTTAAAAGTCTGTACCGATTGTTTTTTCACATTTTTTTTACAATTTTCTAAATGAAACATTAGAATTCTTAACCTAAAAAAAACAAAAACTAATTTTGTAGGTCTGATTTCTCATAACCATTTGGTTTTTTATTTTTTATGTTTGAAAATTAAGCTTATAAACAATGCATTCCCCATACATTACTTTGTTGTGTTATTTATCTTTTCAAGTGTTTCCAAAATACAAGCCAAAATTTGGAAACAAAATAAAAAAACTTTCAAAAACTTGTTTTTGTTTATGAAATTTGACTAAGAGTTGTAATGTTTCCTTAACAAAGATGAAAGTCACACTTTAGGATCACTAATATGTGGATGTATTGTTTATAGACCTAATTTTTAATAAAAAATAACTAAATGGTTATCAAAGGGGCATTAATTTTGAAAATACTTAAAAAAAAAAAAAAAAAATAGTAGATAACAAACAAAAAGACCTCATAGGTATAAAAAAAAAATAGTGTTTAAAGGTTTAATTTTAAAAAATAAATAATCACATGAATATTAAACAAAGTCTTAACATATATGTAATTTTCAACAATACATTTGTTTTTTAAGTTTGGCTACAAATTTATGTGTTGTTAAGAGAGGTGAAAAACATAAGCAACAAAAGTGTGGGAAAGCAAAACATAATTAATTAAGAAAAAAAAATGAAATTGTTATTAAAAAAGGCATAGAATTATTGTTAAATAACATATTTTTTAAAAGAAAAACACAGGCAAATTAAGACATGTCACTCGATACTAATTTGATACATGGAATAATAAAAGAAAAAACATTTGAAGTATGTAACTCATTTTGTTCCAAAAATATTAATAAAATATGGGAATCATTTGAAGTACATTTTCATCTACATTATTTGTACTGAGCATGGTAAAGGCCAGTTGGTAAAAACATAAAGAGTTTAAATCCTTAATAATATTCTACTTCCAAAATATATCTACATTAATTTTTACTAAAAATTAATCTTGTATTGTTTTTATATAATCACTAGTTGTTGCCTTGCGACTAATTATATAGCTCTGTCTTTTTTTTAAAAAAAAAAAAAAAAAATGCCTTTATTGGTCTAAAACAAAACATTCACAGATTTACCTCAATTATGAAGATCGTTAAAAAGGTAAAACCATAATGATGTAGAATTAGAAAAGTAAAACTGTTACTTTTGTCATATATAGTTTCTATCCTGTGAATAAAAATAAACACATAAATAAAGAATCTAAATACTTTCTTTTTTAAAAAAATAAAAAATAACAATAAAAGAAAACTCATTTTAGCAATAATTCTAAAAAAGAAAAAAGAAGAAATAATAAAAATGAATAATGAGGGAGGGGGGAAGGGGAAGGTGGTGTGAGTGATTGTACCAGGCAAGTACTCTTACCTGTACCTCCCAACCCTCTCTTCTTTTTCTTTTTTATTTTATTTTTTTTATTAAAAAAAAAATATATTCCCTGAAATCACTCCTCTTCGGTTCTATATATATTGTTCCCCTTCTTCTCCCAATCTACACGCTCTCTCTTCAAAACAAATTTCATTCTCAATTTCCCTTTAATTCTTCATCATGAAGCAGTTGATTCGCCGTCTTTCCCGTGTTGCCGATTCCTCCCAGTACTGTCTTCTCCGTTCCGACTCTCCCTCCGCCGCCGCTACCAAGCTCCGCCGTTCCGCCCCCGTCCCCCAAGGCTACGTCCCTGTTTACGTCGGAGAAGAGATGGAACGCTTCGTCGTCAGCGCTCAACTCCTTAACCACCCTCTCTTCGTCGAGCTCCTCAATAAATCCGCCCAAGAGTACGGCTACCAACAGAAAGGCGTTCTTCACATTCCTTGCCATGTTCTTCTCTTCGAGCGGATTCTCGAGGCTCTCAGAATCGGCGATTTCGATTCTCGCCATCTCCAAGATCTTCTTTCCAATCTCTCTCTCGACTCATAGACCGCCACCTTCTTTTTCCTCTCTTCTATTTTTTTCTTCAGAGAGATTCTTCTTTATTTTTCTGTATATATATCTTTTCTCATTTTGCTTTCTTCTAGATGATGATGATGATGATAATTAGTATATCAAATAGACTGATCCAGGACAAGATTTTTTCTCCTTCCGATGTAAATCGTTAAGGATATTACTACATTTCTCTCTGTTTATGGATTCACCGGAATTTTATATATGATCAATCGCCTCCGCCCAATTTTCAATCGAAACGGTGATTATGTCGATTAGGGTTCTTCAATCCAAACTCCCAAGATTTCGGCTGCTAATCAAAACTATAAATTCTAATTCTCATTGATTTTCATTTGACCTTTTCGATTCTTTAATTAATATTTTCGATTCGCAAAAATCGAGAACATTGAAAGAGATCTTACTCAGTTATTCCACAATTTATGGTAAAAACAAACAAAAGGAAAGGAATCAGCAGCGAAGGAATATTCGCTCAAATAGAAATAAATCCGCCGGAGAATGGGGGATTCTTCTGGATAAATTATCATCGGAGCTAGAAACGAGAAGTTACCTGATAATTCGGCCGGAGATATCAACGGCCGGCGTCCATTCGTGGTTGAGAATTGCGGTAGTACCCTGCTAATGTTAAAAATAGATTTGAAAAATTACCCAATTAGAATTACATCCTTTTATTTATTTATTTTATTTTATTTTTTTTAAAATAAAGTCCATTTGATTGATTTGGTTGCAATAAATGTTAAGCATGATACGATATAAGAAGATAAGAAATATAAAAGGAAATGAGTGATAATATTACCTAATTTAAATTTATTAGTAGAAATTGATTTTGCAAACGTTATGATGACGACATAATTCTATAAGGATTTGGTATTAATTCACTTTCATAATGCCAGATCACCTTTCACCTACCACTACTACTGCTATTCAAATTTGTATCATTTTAATTTTTTTTAAAAAATTTATTTAATTTTTATTTTATAGTACACTGGGGTAGAGATTCGAATCACAGACTTCTTGTTAACACGAGCGTTAACACGCTGAGCTCTTGACTAATTTCAATTTACTTTGACTAATTTCAATTCTTTCATTTCTATTGATAATAGATATATTATTGTCGCATTAGTCCTATTGAACTATTTCATAAAATTAAATTGAAAAATTGAGAATCTTGAGCCTCACAATTATTGTTAGTGTTAGTTGAAATATGTCGTTTCTGAACTAGATGTAACTTTAATGACTTGGACAGAAAAATATGAAAACAAAAAAATAAGAGAAATATATTACTCCTAAATCACTAATGTGAGACATAAGAATCTCATCTTTTCACCAATTTAATTTGCAATTTAAAAATATTATAAATTCGTCCTTTTCAATTTGTTTTAGAGTGGTGGTTTGATCGGCCCTCACTTTTTTAATATTTTGCAAAACAAAACAAATATATTATGTATCTTCTAATTGTAATTATTGTGCTATTAACTTAATCATTAATGGAAACTCATGGCCCACTCTGTAAATTATACCCATAATTAATGCAATTTATCCACAATTTCTTTTGCCACTCATTGGAGAAATATGAACCCAATCAGCTTCACCAGTGTCCAATAGTAGCTCATCACATGGAACATTGATTTTATATTTTTCCTTTTTTTTGTTATTAATTTCAGGAGGGTTTAGAGAATAAATAATGATCTGTTTCTTGAATTCAGTGAGTCAAATTCATATTCAGCTAGCTCTGTAATTGGGATTAACAACTAAATAATCTAAATCTTGTTGACATTTTTGCTACTAATATAAGATTGCTAGTCATGTTCTTTAAAGTTGACTCTAATCGTTTAAAATTCCTGGTTTGACCAAATTAGCATAACACAATGATGCTTAATTTTTCCATACAATTATGATGATCTCAGTGCATTGAATGTCAGCCACATTTTCCTCTTCTTTAATGGAGATAATGTTTTTATTATTTTATTGATCATATGTTAGTTTCAGTTATCACATGATATGAATAGTTAGAAAGGCCAAAACTGAAAATCATAGAGCTTATATATATTATCAATATCATATTTTTTTAGTGATGCAACATCCCAAATTAGCCCCAATCAACACTAATTGTTTATGAACCATAAGATAATCAAAGAGCCAAGCATATGGCTTCCATACACATCATTCATCATTCATTTCATATCTAGCATTTGTTTAATTTCAGTGAAAGCTTTGATGGGTCAAAACTCAAAACTATATGATGTGTTTATTATATAATTAAAAGATGGTCCTCTATATTATATTACATGTTAAGCATTCACACACATACACCCTAAACAACTTGTAATGTATATGATTAATTGGAGGTCAATATTAAGAACTAAAAAAACCCATATATTCTCTGCATTCACACACATAATCTTATATGGTAGCATTATTATATATGATAGATTAAAGAATAAGCAAAAGAGTCAAAAATAAATAATTGGATGAGGAGTCACATCCATTGTTAAAAAAAAAAATGTAGAGGAAGAGGAGGCCATTATTAGGGCAGAAATAATGTAAGGTAAGCGTGCTTAGGTTCCAAACAAGTCACGTTACAACTACAAGCAAAGGGAAATTGAAATGATTGGAAGCCACCAAAGTTATTATAAATTTATATGTCAAATATTATATGTTGAATTATAATGAGCAAAAAAAAAAAAAAAAAAAACTGCCAACAAGATGACGGATACTTATTTATAATAGTTTGAAAATGAAATCCCTTGATTTGCGCTGTTATATCACATGGTGGGTGTACTATGGTTTGGGTATTTTTTTTTTTCTTTTTTTTTTTTCAACTGTACTAAAAAAGATAAAAAAAAAAAAAAATGAAAAATGAATATATTTGTGTTCAGCAATTTGGAGAAGCAGAAGGTATTTATGCTGAGGAAAATTGTATAGTTGAACAGCGAAACAATCTTGGAAGATCCGATAGAACAGGCAAATACTACACAGAACCCCCATGTGGATTCTGAAGAAACTCACATGCCTTACATTTATTTTCTTACATTTATTTATATTATATTATATTTAAAGCATAAAATTAAAGTTGGGAATTGATTGACATGTTCATGTTGTTGCAGTTAGTTCGACGATCTATTTAATGAGTTGTGTGTATGCTCGGAGACAATCATTAGGTAAAGACTTTGATTCAATTTGGTTGTCATTTACACGCTCTGAATATTAATTAAATACAAATAACCACTCATAATTCATAATTAATTGCTTCTTGCGTATACAATTTAACTACAAAAATTGTCAAAATTTTTGGAAGGTCTACAACGATTTTAATCAAATATTCCTCGACTTTTTAGATTTTTTCTTTTGCCTTTTGTATTCTTCATATAGCTGCAACGACAAAGAGGTACGGTCCAATTCAGCTCTTAATCTTTCATTGTCCTTGATGTCCCGGAGAAGTGTGAATCTTGTTGAAAGCTTTTCCTTCACCTCATTTTCGTCAATGGCGATGGCGCTGCACGTATCGAGAGTAGACTGAGAAGATTCGCTAGCTTTTTTCCTCTTGTTAACTTTTTTGACGTTAAATTGTGGGTTAAAAGACTCCTGTTTCAGCGACAAGTCTTTGAATGCCTGTTGGGGAGAAATAGTGGCGATATATACTTGGTTTTGAGTACTACTCATGCTTGATATGCTAGCAGCCATCGTTGAGACAGCTGGATGATAATGCTTCCACAGAAGATTAAGTTCCCAAAGGACAGAAGCAAGAGCGCCACTCAAATTTGGATCACAAGCATATGGCTGATATTTCTGCAAATCAAATCATCAAATTAGCAAATATTATGTATCTCTTTCCTCCTTTCTGAAACTGCAGAAAAGCTACTTTCTTTTTTATCTCATGCTCGGATAAACATCATACAAAGTTGGTTTGTTTTCATATATCTCAACTAGTTATAATAAGACATTACCGCGATTGTGCCAGACACTGAACCTCCCCCAGCATCATTTTCCAAAAGGTTGCGGCACTTGAGATTTTTCTGAAGAAGATGCTTAACGGTGACCAAGGCTGTAAATAGTCCATACTTCATGATTAAATAGCAGTAAAAATCATGATGACATTTTTCATAACTAAAAGGATTTCAAGACCTTCTTACCTGCCAACGACTCTGCAGATCCAAAGCATAATGAGAAAGTAGCCAAACGCTTAATAAATGCAGCTGCCTTTTGCATGTCATGCTGTCTATCATCGCACAACATTATCTTCAAAGCTTCAGCTAACACATCACCATTATCTCTGAGAGTGAAACTTGAATGTTACCCTTTCGAAAAAAAAAAAAAAAAAAGGAAAAAGATGGCAAATAAGAAGAAGAAACTATAAAATATTGATAGTAAGGCCCACCCTTAGTGATAAACAATCATGATATCTAGGAAACAGGGAAAACTGCTTCATAACAAGAACCACAAGGCAAGTCCACCAGACTGGACATAAAATGAACTTACCCTTAAAATTATAATCAGAATTGTTATGGTTTACATGTGGATAAGCAAGTAATGTCTGAGAATTCTTGAAGAGTTGAAAGCATTAATTCATTAATTAAAAAGATAATAGTGATCTGACGTTTCACATGGCAATTTTTCAAAAGATTAGATTATCAAAGGACTTGTTGTAATGAAAAGCATAAATTTTAAAACAAATCCTTGGAACAAACATATGTTACCGAGGCTTGCTTTTAGAGTAACCAGCAACAATTTTAGCATTCTGTTTTAGAGTTCAATACTAACCTCCCAGGCCTGTACTCAAGTACAATATTGTATAGCTGGACAAAAAAGTCCTGTAGATCAACATTTAAAGCATCAAGGTTTTTCCTCATTACTTTAAATGCCACAATGCAACACTGAAGACGCTCAGACACGGTCAAACATTGTGACAGTTTCTCAGAAGAATTATCACCACCAGAAGCAAGCCTTTTTAGATAATTCATAAGATCAGCCATGAAATCTAAATCAATGAGATGCGAGAATTTCCCCAATCCATTCAAACATGGAGCAAGCAGAGGATGGGATCCAGATGAGCCAGTAGTAAAAGTAATACTTGCTTCAGGCCTTCATAATAAATGAAAGAAACATGGTTCAGCAATCTGATTTAAGGTAGATGGAAAGTACAAATGACATAAGGACAGTTCGTGCAGACCAGGATTCCTACATTTCTAGAGCAATCCACATCAACGTCCAGTCAAAGACTCGAACTAAAAGAGGGAGCATCCCTATAATTGGTGTACACAATGATCAAACAACTGCAACCAACCGATTTAACTTTTAAGAGTGGTTTCCCTTTAGCATTAAGCTAAAAAAAAGGAACGGAACTGAACCAAACAAATGGTCTGGTTTGCCCTTGTTTGGTTCTGTACCCTTTTTTCACAAAGAAAATAATAGAAAACCTATTTTTCTTCATATTTATAGAGTATTTGAAAAGTTTCGTTAGAGATGTGTAAAACTATTCTAAAAAATTCTAATGGTATTTAATTCTAATTAAATTGAAGTATGTTAAATGAATATAAGTTAAGACAGAGATTTCATGCAATCTTGTTTCCCCTCGCACATGCACAAAGCACATAAAAGTACTTGGACATCTTTCTGAAAGACTGAATTGTTGAAAGAAAACACAAACATACGCAATACAAACGTGCAAGCTCTAAGTACCAATAACTTACCTAGCAGTTAATGACTGCATTGTATGCCTTAAGATCCGGAAATATGTTTCAAATACAGCAGAAAGTGTATCTGACTGCATCTCTCGTTGCTTAATTACATCTGGAGCAAGAGAAGCAGCCCTGTAATCAGCAGCAACCTATGAGAAAAATCACCAACATTCATCAATTACCAACTAAAATTAAAAAGATGTCAAATTAAATGAGAAAGAAAGGAAAAATGTACAGGCAACAGTTATACCTCTTCAGTAAACTTTGTCCTCATACTTTGTTTTCCATCATTCCCTTGCAAATGACTCGGTTCCTCACGATTCTTCATTTTCCTTTGTTTTTTGTTCTTTGCTTTACTATGCTCGTCTTTCTTTACTGCTTTCCCCAGAGCCTCGTCAAAGGCTGATAGAAGTTGCACACAGAAAGCTTAGAGAGAAAAACACTAAACCCAAAGAAATGAAAACCGCACTTCGAGTTTCATTTCAACAACAAAAATATGTGTGCCTTGCTGACCATTGGATGTAAAAGAGAGAATAAAAATTATAATTTCATCCCAGAGTTTAGAGGGAGGCAGACACATTAAACCATTCTCTTTTCTTGAGTAGGCAAAAGTAGGTGAACATATGCAATGAGGTGGTATGAGGCATAAGCCTCGATATAAATTTTAAAAAAGGGGCTTATTAAATAAATGTTAAACCATGAGTCACAAAACATAATGATTATGAAAAAGTACAAAAATTAGAAGTAAAAACACTCGCATCTATCAATTTTTTTACAGGAACAATCATCAGGCCAACCTAAACTCAACATCATCATCACTATTAGGACCGAACTATTCTATGGATTTTGTTATAAATATTTTTAAAGCCTTGGTGGCATTTGATAAAATTAGAAAAGAATTAAAGAGTCGTAACTTGTGATGTATTGGTATAATATCATAAGTGGACTTCTACATCTTCAAGGCCAAGGCCACACAAACAAAAAAAAACAAAAAAAAAAAAAAAAAACAGCACAACATAAAGGGAGACCAAAAATACAATTTTGTTTAGAAGAGAAACAAATTCATTGATGAATGAAATAAAAGAGAGCAAAAGCTCGAGCACCTATTGGTGAGTTACAAAAAAACTGTCCAATTAGCAATCAAATAAGAAAGACGGTAATTGGAAAAATGATGTGACACCAATATAAAGCATTGAAAATGATTAAATCCATCAATCGATCAATTGTAGAGTAGGATTCTCTGAAGATTCGAGCATTCCTCTCCCCCCATATGGACCAAAAGAAAACTCTACTGAAAGTCGTCCATAAAACCTTCTTTTCGTCATGGAAAGGATGGTGCACAAAGATTGTGGTCAAAGAATCATTAATGCAATTAGGCAAAACCAAGGACCAATTGAAAGTTTTAAGAAGCGTGGCCCAATATTTTGAAGCATAAGAGCAATAAAGAAAGAGATGAGCTGGATTTTCAAGATTGGATTTGCACATTATGCAACATGAAGGAGAGAGATGCATATAAGGCATGCGACGCTGTAATCTATCGACTGTGTTCACTGCCCCAAGACTAAGCTCTCATAGGAAAACCTTTATCTTCTTTGAGTAACGATCAGACCAAAGAACTTTGTAAAGGTCATTCTCCCTGGAAATATGATTGGTCCTCAAACTTTCAATAAGAGACTTGACAGAGAAAGAGTTAGAAGCTTCCAATGGCCAAATCCATGAATCATTGCAATTCCGAAGAGTTATTGATGTTAATAGAAAGGAGAGAGCGGACTATTCCTCTGTTTCCAAATCATTAAGGTGACGACACAGGTGCAAGTTCCAAGCAAGAGTGGAGGCCACCCAAGCTTCACTAGCCGTCATAAGGGGCCGAACTGCAAGCCGATACAGGCGGGGGCAAGCAAGATTAAGAGGCCCACAACTAAGCCAAGAATCATGCCAAAATGAAATTGATGATCCATTACACAAACATCTTTGAGCTCTGCTTGAAATGAGATTTGTAGTAGAGCAAATAAACCGCCAAGGGGCTTTGTAAGAAGCTTGCAGAATATGACGAGGCCCATATAAGTTCAGAGCCATAATATTTAGCCATAATAACCCGTCGCCAAAGAGCATTATGTTCCTGTAAAAACCGCCAAATTCATTTGGCCAATAGAGCCTGATTACGCTGTTGGAAATTGCCAATACTAAGTCCGCCCATAAGCAGAGGGAGTTGAATTTGCTTCCAATTAACATTGTGAGCATCACCATCTCCTCGAGAACCTTCCCAAAAATAGTTACGAATGATCTTATCAAGAGATTTAGCAACCATCGAGGGTAATTGGAAAAGGGATAGAAAATAAGTAGGCATACTTGATAGCACAGACTGAATAAGAGTATAACGACCCCCTTTCGAGATATAAGCATACTTCCAATTGTTTTTTTTTACAACAAGCATACTTCCAATTGTGAAGCTTTTGTTGGATCCTTTCTATAACTGGGGTCCATAAATGAGTTGTTTTCGGGTTACCACCCAAAGAAAGACCCAAATAAGATGTTGGTCATGTACCTTGCTTGCATCCAAAAGAAGACAGTAAAAAGGACATATCCTCGGAATTCAGAAAAAAGACTGTGACATTACTTTTTTCTAACAATTACATGAGCAGTAAAAACTTAGCTTCAATGTGTTCTCATCAAGAGATTCAAGACATAAACTTCTAAAAGAAAGCATGAGCCTCATATGCTTCAAAAAAAAAGGTGCAAGAATGAAAATTCAAACCTCGATGGAATCAGGATACAATTGGCAGTCATGAGATTTCACAAGAATAGCAATCAACTTGACAGCCTCCACAGTCGCTTCACCACCATGCTTTCCCTCGTTGATAAATAAAGATTTAATAGCACCACAACAAAGTTTTCTGCAAATCCACAAATATCATTTGAGCTTAAAGGTCAGAGCATATTCCAGGGAAAGAAAAAATAAATAAATAAAAACTACGACCCTGTATCACAAATATAGCCAAGAAAACACACAACATACATTTTCAGAACCCACAATTTTAGGAAGAAATGAGTCGTTTGATGATGATGTGAAAAACAAATGTGTTAAAATGTTATTGGACTATTTTATTCTTAAAAATGTATAACGTTTGATGACAAAGATGAATATACAACTTCCTATTTCAATATTAGCCCATGAGAAGGAAGATAAAATTAGACAGAAATAACAACTATATCAAAGGCTAACCTTACAGCATTGTCAGGGGAGCCTATGTTTTTAACAACGATATCTAACAATGTCTCTCGAAAGTTGAAGTGGGGAACTGCATCAAGCAAAGTACAGATACAGCGAATAGCCACGTGCTGAAATGACTTCAGTTTTTCTAATGATATTAGCTTCTGCAGGTATCCCTGCAAAAGTGTATTCACAGAAATATTAACAGATAGCAAAAGTGAGACTGATAATACCAAAAAGAAAATCGTCTTAACAAATAAGGCATCTAGATCCCCAATTATTCAATGCAAAAAATCGAGAAGTTTCAGTCTACACTTGGAAAGCATAAATTATCAAGTGTCAAATACCTAATACATCAATTGAAAGACTTGCCAAAAAAAAGTAAAATCTACATGATGCTAAAAAGGTGCACTTCATAAACAATATTATACAAAGATCTAATCACATGCTACAAATGAACGAAAGGAATTGGTTGAGTTAAATGAGGTAGAGTGGTGAAAATTTCCACTGATTAGAGCACAAACCTTATAAACAGTGAGAAGAGTAGACTCATAGTACCGCATTTTCTTAACATCCTTGGATACTTTCATTTCTAGCTCCTTTTCTGTTGGAAGCCGAATCCGATAACTGTATATGCATTCCCCAGCAGAGTAATTAGCAAACAATGCAACTAAGACAAAAACAAACATATTGTGATATTATATAAAGAAGAAGAAGCCAGTATCAAACCCAGGTATAATGTCTTTAAAAACAGCCAAGAATGATAGAAGTCCAAGTTTCACAATTGCTTGATCATTATCCTTAGCGATCTGTAGCATCTCCTTCAAAGATTTAATATTGGAATTTGGGTCTGACAGCAATGCAATTCCAATCTCTGCAAGTTTCTGTTTCTTACTTTCAAATGTCTTTTCAGCAGTAAGATCTTCTATCACTTCAGCCTAAACAGAGAAAAACATCTAATGAAACCAACATATGAGATCGAGAGAATAGTTTTCTGGTCTAGAATCATAGGGAGATTAATGACAAATTCAAGATCAAACATACAATTATTGAAAGGGAATCCCATACGAGACAGTGGCACATTGAACCAGTGTATATAAATCCTACATGGTTGCTCCTAATTGCTAGTGGAACGAATGCTGTTACAACACTTTTCCCTTCAAGATCAGAATGATAATTAAAGAAACTGAAATGTTTAATCTGAAGAGGATACAAACTAGTCTGTTAAAATACCAAATGATAGACAGAAGTGGTTGGCAAAGGATATCCCCCAGACAAGTCCAGTGTTACTTATTACTAATCCTTCAGGAACTACCCTTTATTTTTTTATTACTAGCAATGTGGCTCCGTGTAAATGGTTGTTTATCGGTTGTCATATGTTTGGTGTGGCCACTTTTGTTTAATTCAACTAAGTGAAAGTTGGTTTTCTACTTAAAACAACCCGAGGAATAGGATGTTATACAAACATTTTCCAATTGTATTAAGAGCCAATCAGTCAAGCAAGCTGAAACCAAGAGTTTTCATCTCTGCCTCTACAAAAACTACATGATAGACCGATTGACAAGCCCAACAAGTAAAGTTAATTTCCACATTTTATTCTTGAAAAAAACACTAATACTTCATGTAACGGTGCTATAAAGGAGAAGGAAAGTGAAATCACGGAAGAATACCACAACTGCTGCTTGTGGGGTTGGTTGAACTTCTTGAAATTTGGTTACATCCTCTTGTTTCTTGCCAACCTTCTTAATTTTCTTTTGTTTTGCCCTCCTTTCTGCTTTAGTTAACTTCAATATACTATTATCTACTGAGTCGTCTTCTTCTGCCTCTTCATTCGCAGCATTCTCAGGTGCATCGGATGCTTTTGCTGCATTAAGTACGCAGTAGGAAGAGAATGAATATATGGTGACATGCAAATGGAGCTGGTAGTATAAAGAGATAGAGGAGACAAGTCAAATGTACAGGTCCGGTAGTAGAGTTTCCCGTCAAGTGTTTTGACAGGAAGAGCATCCACGCGATCAACAACCTGGGGCTTAGTTTCCTCCTCCTGTTTCTGCAGTGACTTCTTGCGCAAACGCTTCTCGTATAAAGCCTCCAAAGCATCTTCTTCAACATCAGCAACACGCGTAACATGCCTTCGGGAATAATAGATTGAAGTGTTTAGCAGACAATATACAGCAAGCACCTAAGTAATCTTCACACTGGATAATGCAGCAATAAGAAGAAGAAAAAAACAATATCCCAGAAGTTGCTTGTTGAAATTAAATACGCACTTGGTAATGGATTCAGTGTCTAGACGGGAAACAGAGACGGCATAGTCTCGGTTCTCCTTGACAAACTGCAAATCCTCATCGGAGACCTCAATTTCCTCCTCGGTGACCTCCGGTGGAAGCTCTGGCGGTAGAGTTACCTTCTTTTTCTCGTTATTACGTTTCTTCCTCATGGCAAAAACAGAATGGAAGCCACCTTGGAGTGGTGAGAGATTACAGAGGCTTTTACCTCTATTTGGAACCCTAAATTTGGGAGCATTTGAAATCCTTCAACGTCTTTGGATGAAAAAAATACAAAATATAAAAAAATCAATTAGGGCGTTTGAATTATTTAGTTCAATGAGTTTTTGAAGTATGTGTGTTTGGGTTTTTTTTTTTTTTACAACATATTGGGGTGGGGGATTGAACCTAGGATCTCTTGATCACTAAACGATACATTATACCGTTGAGGTATGTTCTTGTTGGCGGACATGGTGTTGTTTAATCTGAATGTGTGTTTGGACATGTTGTTGTTTAATCTGAAATTCTGAATTCTGTGATTTATTTGGAGTAGGGAGTTGTTGAAACTCGAGTTCTGAAATCTGAGTTTATTTTAATTTTTTCTTATGTGCGGTTTTTTTTCTACAAAATTTTATTATTATAGATTTATTTTAGGGCTGGTTGCACAAATAGCAATCAGGCCCAAACTAATTGCAAATTTAGCAAACTTTAAAATGTTTTGCAAATATGGCAAAAAAACTCGTTTCTATCACTGATAGACTTTATTATATCACTGATAGACTTCTATCAGTGATAGACTATTATCTCTGATAGACTATTATCACTGACAAAAATCTATAAAAAACTGAGGTGATCAGCGATAGACTTCTATCAGTCATAAGATATCAGCGATAGAAATTGCTATATCCGCAAAAATTTTAAAAACATGCTATATTTGCAAACAATAAGTCTTAAATTGTCATTTACTACAATTTCCCCTTTATTTTAATTCCAATAAATTCTATAAATGATTTTTTTTTTTCTTATCTATTCAAAATCGAAAGAAACTACTTTGAATGTTTTAACTGAATTATTTTGTTGTCTTTTTTTTTTATTTTTCGTACTCAAACAAATAAATAAACAATAACGTTTTTAAATGTGTTTATCCAATCTATTCCTAATGAAACTAGAAAGATAAAGAAAAAATAAAACAAAAAAAAAATGTTGGATTTATTTTTAATATTATCACTTTAATCTTATTTTTAAAATATTATAACTTTGATAAGTCCAAAGTAAAGTATTCTCTTAAAAAGATAATTTTGTCATGTGTCATAAAGTAGTCGATGTTGTGGTAAATTTCAATAAAAGACTGGCATAATGAATAACAAATTCAACCCAATAGTTACATTCTTACATATTCATATGCTTGTGCTATAAATCATAGAACCAATAAATGATCATCATTCATGAATACTAATTTGATAAATACTAATTTGATAAATGGAGTAGAGTAATTAAAAATTCTGAGCATGTAAAATATCTGTCTGATATGATGTTAAACATTGCAAAACTAAAAAACTTGAGTTGAGACTGAGTATGTATTTAATTTTTTATGTGTGTTTTATTTTTAAAATATAGGAGAAAAAATAGTAGAAAAGATATTTATAATGTAAAATGGAAGTGTAAGTTATGAAAAAATAAATAAATTTAAAAAGAAAAAGAAAAAGAAAAAGAAAAGAGAGAGGGTATGAGATGCAAGAGAAAAGGGTCCCAAGCATGAATTAATGTTGGCAATTGACGTTTGGAGGCATTCTCGTAATTGTGAATATGAAACATTAAATTCTGGTGTTCTTCATAAATGCTGCGAGTTTATTTAGTTGAACTAACTTTACAAATATGATAACGACACCACCTGCTCCTCCTAAGTCCTATCCTATTAAACATTCATCACAAATTAATTAAAACACACATAACCCTTTTATTTTATTTTATTTTATTTTAGGGAAAACCACCAAAATACCTGAAAACCATCACTAACGGCCTCTTCCACCTATATTTCAAGATATTCATGTCAAAAATAAAAAAATAAAATTTTTGGGAAAAATATTATAGATTGAAGGAAAAAATAAAATTAGGTTTAAATTTAATTTTTTCTATCTGGGTCCTACAGCCTTAAAAATGTATATTTGAAAATTTAACTATCTGGGTCCTACAACCTTTAAAATGTATATTTTAATATAAAAAAAATTATACACTTTTAAATTTTTTTTATCTTAGTCTTTAGTCTGTAAAATGTTAAAATGTTTATTTCAATCCATAAATTTCTTTAAAAATTAATCATGGTCATTATTTTCATTTTAAGGTCAATAGATAAAATGTTTTCAAATATGTGTATTTACTTATTTGAGATGGACATGTGTCATATAGGTGGGCTAGAAGTATGAGCAACAATTCATTTAAGTGACTAAAAAATTGCACAAACCAAAATAGTTAGGTTCAGTCTCAAGAGCTACTTCAGCCTCAACGCGGTCTCTGGCAAGGAGATCCTTTATCCTCTATTTGTTCCTTTTGTGTGCCGAGAGCCTGTCCAGTCTAATCATATAGGCTCAACACCAAGGGAGTTTAACAGGTTGTCAAATCTCTAATGATTGTCCCACCATTTCACACATGTTTTTTGCGGACGACAGTTTACTATTCTGCCAAGCCAATACATCTGAGTTTGAAACAGTTCAAAAGATTTTGCTCACCTATGAGGAAGCTTCAGGTCAGTGCGTTAATTTCTCAAAATCAGCTATCCTTTTGAGTCCTAATGTTCCCGTGGGGTTAAGGGCTTCTCTAAGTCAGATGATGCATATGAATGTAGTCCAAAACTTGGGCAAGTACTTGGGAGTACCATCCCATTTTACTCGAAACAAGAATGGAGATTTGGCATTTTTAAAAGAGAAAGTTCAGAAAGTAATCGCAAGCTGGAAAGGAAACTTCCTCTCTGTGGGTGGAAAAGAAATCTTAATCAAAGTTGTGGCTCAAGTTATTCCCACGTATGTGATGTCGTGTATCAAACTCCCTAAATCTCTGTGTGAGGATCTGACCAAGATAATGGCAAAGTTTTGGTGGGGATCGTCCCAACAAAAGCCCAAGATCCATTGGATGAAATGGGAGCGACTCTGTATCCCCAAAGAGAGAGGTGGGCTGAGTTTTCGAAGTTTAGAAGGTTTTAATCAGTCCCTCGTAGCCAAGCAAGTCTGGAGAATCTTACAAATGCCCCAATCGTTAATGGCTCGAATTTTTAAAGGTAAATACTTCCCAAACTCAAATGACCTTGAAGCAAGTCTGGGAAATAAACCATCATTCATCTGGCGGAGTCTCATTTGGGGTCGTGATCTTCTCAAATTAGGCCTTCGTCGGAGTATAGGCAATGGTGAAGACACCTTAGTGTTTGGAGTGCCATGGGTTCCCAGAGAATCATCCTTCAAACTTCTCGCTAGGCCTCAACCTATGTGGCTAGAGACGAAAGTCAGTGAGCTTATTGATGACCATTGCAAGTGGAATGTCCAACATCTCAGATTGATTATGAGGGAGGAGGATGTGGTTACTGTGCGGAATATTCCTATTTGCAAATCGAGTAGGAAGGATTGGTGGCTTTGGCATTATTCAAGAACTGGGTTGTTCTCCGTTAAAAGTGCCTATAAGATTTTTTGCAACAATATGTCAGAGACCTCCAGTACAAATTTAGAGAGTATGAAGGATTGGTGGAAGTTTGTTTGGGGTTTGAAGACTCCAACTAAAGTTAAAAAAATTATGTGGAAGTTATTCCATAACATACTGCCTACTAATGATAAACTATGCAACATAAGAGTTCTAATTCATCCATGGTGTGTAAATTGTGGAAAATGTAGAGAGTCTGTGGAGCATACCTTCTTCGGGTGCAAACGTGCAAAACACATTTGGCGTCTGCTATTACCCCAAATTTTGGTATGTTCCTACAGTCGAATGTCCATTTCTGATTCTTTGCTTGAGATTTCAAAAACTTTGAAGCATAGAGACGTTGAGTTGTTTTGTATTGGCTGTTGGGCACTCTGGTCAGACCGAAATCAAGTGCGGCTCCATTTACCAGTACCAACGGTGGAGGAGAAGGTCGTGTGGATCCTTAATTACCAGGTAGAAGTTCATCTGATCACCCCTCGAAGATCTGAAGCCGAAAGCTGTGTCGCTGTCGTGCCAAGATGGATTTCGCCGGAAGCCAACACTTTCAAACTTAACGTTGATGCGGCTTGTCACCCACACACTTACAGATCTGGCTTTGGCGCAGTGATTCGTGATTCAGCCGGTACACTTTTGGTGGCCAGCTTTGAAGTTGTTGATTCGCGCCTCGATCCTCTAGCAGCGGAGGCAATGGCTCTCCTTCGAGGAATTCAGTTGGCTCAAAACCATGGTGTTATCAACCTCCAAGTGGAATCAGATGCCATGGAGCTGGTTGACGCCCTCTCTTCACATCACCTTGATCATTCTCTCATCGGAGCGATACTCGCAGAAATTAACCACGAAAGGGGCAAGTTTCAACTTTGTTCCATTAATGGCATCTCAAGGAAGATCAATTGGGTGGCCCACAACTTAGCTAGGTGGGCTTTGTCCATCGAGTGTTCTATGGTTTGGTCTGGTACAGGCCCAAATTGGCTTTCGAGCCTCATTCATTCAGAGTCAATTCTTTGTAGTCCATTGGGCTTGCTTACTGATTAATGAATTTCTTTTACGTGTTGAATGTTAAATAGATAATTTTAAATTTTATAAACCAAAAAATGGTAAATTCATTATTATTTTTTGTTTTTTAATATAAAATTACAAATTTAGTTCTCCATCTTAAAAAAAAAATAAAAATAATAGTAAGTATATAATAGGTGTTGTATATGAAAAATTGGTTAATAAAAAAAAAAAAAAAAAAAAAAAAAAAAAAAGATTGGAAGTTGATTTTAAAGAATGAGCAACTTCAAAAATAACTAAAATTTGGTAGTGCAAGTTGAAAAATAATTAAATTCTATCATTAGAACATTTTTTTTAAATGTGGTAGGACGAAACTGTCCTGACATTTAATTGATCTACCTAACAAATAGGAGATTTAATCATAGAAAATTAAATGAAAAAAAAAAAATTGGTGCACAAACAATTTTTTTTTTCTTTTTTTGAAAAGTAGAAAAGAACACAAACAAATCTTTACTTAAAAGAGAATCATGAATTAAAATAAATATAAATATTTATTTAGAGAGAATTATGAGAAATAATAAAAATTAAGTCCAATCAAAACATGCCAACAAACACCCATTAAATTGAAACATGTAAACAAAATTTAAATTAAAGTTTAATGTGGAACATTAATTTAAATTAATTTTTAACTAAAATTTTCATAGACGGTTGTGAAAAAAATGATAATAACGGTGCTCTCGATAATTTATAATGTGTGTATATATTCGTAATTACATGTACATGTAAATATATATCATATGGAGTATATGTGTATATACATACGCCATTAATTCGGGAAGGTACATGTAAGTATAACATAGACGACGGTAAGAAAAATACATAAGCAATTAAAATTCCAGCATATTGATGTTTATAAAAACTAAAATGTTCATAGACGGTTGCAAAAGAATTATAAAGATGGTGCCTTGGATACCTTCTAGTGTGGGTATATATTCGTAGTTACATCTATAACAACGTACATGTAAGTATATCATATGAAGTATATACGTGTATATACGCCATAAGTCATTAATCTGTGAGCATTGAAGAATGATACTAAAATAATTAAAATGTTCATTGACGGTTGTAGAAAATTTATAAAAATGAGTGTTATCAATAACTTCTAGTGTGAGTATATATTCGTAGTTACATCTATAACAATGCACAAGTATATGCATGTATATACACAATAAGTCATTAATCTGTGAGCATTTGACAAATGATACTAAAAAAAAATTGGTATGCATGTTGAGTTTAGCCGAGAAACGTTCAACCAATTGTATCATTACCTGCAACATTGAATTAGGATATTTGCAAATCTTACATCTTCCAAAACGATTTGAAACAGTAATCCGATTTTCAACTTTGAAACCCTCCACCTTGAACAAAACTATCTACCTCAACCTTCTACATCGTTGAAGAGTAAGGATCTTCGTTTATGTACATTGTGGAACAAAACAAAACAAAAAAAATCTTTTTTTCAAAATGCATGAATCTAGTCATTTTGGGATTTTTATTTTTTTTAAAAACATTTTCAAATCTAAGTTGTTGAGAGTTTTTTTTTTCAAAATCCAGGAATGTGGTTAAAAACTAAAACGAAAAAAAAAAAAAAAAAAAATTGGTTAGGTGGTATGTCCGTAAATAAACGTATATACCAGTGGTATAATCGGGATGAAAATTGTTAACTTCATCCCTTAAAATTTGGTAGTCATTTAAATGAAAATATGAAAGTTTGTTAGCTAATTTCAAATTCCATTTTTTTTTCTAGCTATTCTTGAGAATTTCTCTTCTAAAGAACCAAAACTCACAGCGAGGAGAAGTCCACCTCCACCAATCTGCCCAAGGCCTAACTAGCTTTGAGAGAGCTCATAAAGATCAAACTCTAAAATGAGCGAGGTCGGTCCAAGGGACCAAGGTCGAGGTCGACCTCCTAGAAAGACATGTCAAGATCCAGGACCCCAATCTGAGATCCTGGAAGGAACTTTCGTGGGACATAAGGCAACAAATTTAGGGTCGCCATACTGAGCTCAACCCCATTTAAACGAGGGAATCCTGATGGGATGACTAGAGTAATGACCATTTTTAATTGACAATTTTGAAAAAAGCCGAAACATATTTTTTTGTTTGAAAAATTGCCAAATACTATAATCATTTTAGAGTTTTCATCCCCGTCAAACAGGTTGAAACCAAAAGTTTTCATCTCTCCCTCTACAAAAACTACATGATAGACCGATGACAAGCCCAACAAGTAGAGTTAATCTTCACATTTTATTCTTGAAAAAACAAATAATTCATGTTTCGGTGCTATAAAGAAAAATAAAAGTGCACGGAAGAATACCACAACTGCTGCTTGTGGGGTTGGTTGAACTTCTTGAAATTTGGTTACATCCTCTTGTTTCTTGTCAACCTTAATTTTATTTTGTTGTGCCCTCCTTTCTGCTTTAGTTAACTTCAATATACTATTATCTACTGAGTCCTCTTCTTATGCCTCTTCATTCCCACCATTTTCAGGTGCATCGAATGCTTTTGTTGTATTAAGTACGCATGAAGAATGAATATATAGTGACATGCAAATGAAGCTAGCTCTATAAATGGATAGAGGAGACAAGTAAAATGTACATGTCTGGTAGTAGAGTTTCCTGTCAAGTGTTTTAATAGTAAAAACTAGAGGTGATAGTCAAAACCAAAAAACTGAAAAACCGAACTGATCCAGTGGTTTAGTTCGGTTTTTCTGTATAGTGTTAGACACCTCGGTTTAAAATTTGAGAAAATCAAATAGTTTTAATGTCAAATGACTTTTACTTGGAGTCTTAATGTCAAATGACCTAATTTTTTAAAATGCATGTTTTTTGACATTATTTCGTGATCAGAAAGTTCATTATCCTCGTGCTCAACGAAGGGTACTACATACATTTTTTTCACGATCGTATTCAACGTAGTGCTAAAAATATCAGCAAATGAACAAAAAACATACATTTTCGAACGGAGGTAAAAAAACAATAAAACTCCCGAGAGGATCATCTGTGCAAATATCCTATCATAAATTCTTTAATAGTAGAGTCGGAGGTGGTAGCTAACTACGAAAAAATTGAAACCTTCATTTAATACCTTTTGTGTGCGATTCAATGCTATTATATAAAATTGTGGGATCCTTTGACGATGGTTTGATTTTTAATTTCTATTTTTATAGAATAAACTTTGATGTTCTTTTTTTTTTAATAACCAAAAACACTTTTTTTTTTTTTTTTTTTTTTTTTTTTTTTTTTTTTTGGGCTGTTTTGTAATAATATTGCATTTTTTTTTAAATTTATTATAAAAATATTGTAAGTTTGAAACTATTTATAAAAATATTGCACTTCTAAATGAAGGTCGTCTTTTGAACTCCACACGCAAGCAAAGATAAAAGACGACCTTGCTCCACATGGATGGAGGTCGTCTTCTCAAAAGATGATCTCTCGCTATGTACTTCTTTTATTAAAAAAATGATATCTTTTTATTCAGATAATCAAAATTTTAAAAAAATGTATAGTTGGAAAGCTAACAGCGAGAACTTCAATTTGATACGTAGTTTCACTATTTTTGGAGTTGTGTATCAAAAGATAGAGACCATCGAAGTTGGACTATAGTTCTGCAAATTTTAGAACTGAAGATTATTTTGAGGAGTGTATCAAAAAATTGATATCTTTTTACCCAGATATTCAAAAACTTCGAAAAGTGTATTGTTGGAAAGTTAAAGCTTCAATTTGATACCTAGTTGAGTTGTGTATCAAAAGATATATATCGTCAAAGTTATGAAAAGTTCACTAAACCCATAACTGAAGATACGACTGAAAACTTCAAAACTGTAGCTAAACTTCGACGATCTGTATCTTTTAATACACAACTCTACAAATAGTGAAACTAGATATCAAATTGAAGCTCTCTGTATTAGCTTTTTAACCGTATTTTTTTTTCGAATTTTTTTAATATCTGGGTAAAAAAATGTCAATTTTTTAATGCACTCCTCAAAACAATCTTCAGTTCGAAAATTTGAATAACTATAGTCCAACTTCGATGATCTCTATCTTTTTATACACAACTCCAAAAATAGTGAAACCACGTATCAAATTGAAGCTCTCGCTGTTAGCTTTTCAACCATACATTTTTTTTGAAAATTTTGAATATTTGAATAAAAAGATATCAATTTTTTAATAAAAAAAGTACATATCCATGGAGGTCGTCTTTTATCCGTGGGAGAGCAAAAGATCTAAATCCATCCAAAATAAAAAGTCAAATAAGAAATATGGGTTCTTAATAACTTTTCAAATATGCCAAACCGAGCATAACTCAATTGGCATAAGGTTGTGCCTATATGACTATGAGATCATGGGTTCAATCCTCGCTTTAATTAAAATACCGTTGTAATTGAAAAAAAAAATGTAAGAGAGGTGGATGTAAGTAAAATAATTAAAAATATAGCATTTTTTAAAAAAAAAAATTACAAATATGGCAAAAAAATCTATCACTGTTTGTGTAACAGTCCTTACAAAAACAGTTCAACCATATTAAAAAATTCTATTATTTTGAACACTGTTTTTTTGGGAGGAGGGAAATACACTTTTAGTCCAAAGGTTTGGTTTTGAATTCTATTTAATGAAACAAAGGATTAAAGTGTTTGATTTGAAATATTGGGACCAAAAGCGTTTTTTTTTTTTTAACATTTTCTCACTTCCTTCATTCATTACTTTTTTTTCTTTAAAAAAAAAATCTCTAAGTTTCCTTTTTTTAATTTAACCCTAATTTATTTTTCATTTAATGTGGGAGGAAAATCTAAAAAATTCTATCATTTTGAACACTTTGTTTTTTTGGGAGGAGGGAAATACACTTTTTAGTCCAAAGGTTTGGTTTTGAATTCTATTTAATGAAACAAAAGATTAAAGTGTTTGATTTGAAACATTGGAATCAAAAGCGTTTTTTTTTAAATCTCTAAGTTTCTTTTTTTAATTTAACCCTAATTTATTTTTCATTTAATGTGAGAGGAAAATCTTAATATTTTGTCAGCCAACAAGAGCATAGCTCAACGACATGATGTATCGCCTTGTGATCATGAAGTCCTAGGTTCAATCCTCCACCCCCATCATGTTGTCAAAAAAAAAAAAAAACTTAATATTTTGTAAAATTGAAACGTTATAGACGATTGAATTGAAGCCAAATTATTATTATTATTATTTTTTAGTACATTGAAGGTGGGGATTCAAACGACAGTTGGTCGTCAACACATACATATGTCAGATACGCTTTGGCGAAACCAAATTAAATTTGATGGGTATATAAAACACTATTCATTTATCTACTCCTTGACATGTTGAATATGGCTTATCTTATAAGAAAAAGATAATTTTTTTTTTAATAAGAAATAAAGAAAAATAGTTTATTGTGGAAACATTAATATTTTACATGAAAGCTTTTGAGATAAGTCAACTCAAGCGCAAATAATATATATAGATATGACTGTCATATAATTGTTGACTAACTAAAAAATTTCGGTCAATTAGTAGGCGTCATTATTTGACAAATTTACATAATATATATATATGGGACGAATCTTAAATTAACATATGTTCTGAATTAAATTTGAAAACAAAATTGACGATTCTCGTCACGTGTCTTCATCATGACTGTGTGATCAGATAAACTTAACCGATCAAATTGGGTAATATTGCAATTGAACTCAATATTAAATAAACCTACAAACTATTTAAATGACAATTTGGCCCAAAACTTACAAAGGTCAAATTCATATGTTTAGGCCTAAAATCTCGTCGGTTCCAAGTCTACTATGTTCTTCATGGAAACTCTATAAATAGAGAGTTTGTGTTCAAATTTATATCAAAATGATCAATTAATTTTAAAAAAAAAAAAAATTAGAAGAGACTTATTTAACACAAAATTAAAAATTTATGATTTTTTTTTTTTTTGTAACGTTAGGGATTAAATAGACACAAATCTCAAATTTAAGAGACAAATTATATATATATATATATATATATATATATATATATAAATAATAGTATTATGATTTTTTTTAGGGCTTGTTGCACAAATAGCAATCACACCCAAACTAATTGCAAATTTAGTAAATTTTAAAATGTTTTGCAAATATGGCAAAAAAAAATATGTTTCTATCACTGATAGACTTTATCATATCACTTCTATCAGTGATAGACTATTATCACTGATAGATTATTATCACTGACAAAAATCTATAAAAAAATTGAGGTGATCAACGATAGACTTCTATCAATCATAACATATCAGAAATGTTACAAAGTTTTTAAAAACATGTTATATTTTATTCTAAATTGATTACAATTTTTTTTTTTTTTTTATTGGTAATATGCAGTAAATAAATAATAAATAGAGAACGATGGGTGGCCTAAGCGGAGAAGAAGTTGTCAACTCTTAATAACCACCTACCTAAAATTTTCCACATTTATTTCAACATTAAATTTAAAACCCAAATATATGGTATCTTTGGCTGCTACCTTAAATATTTTAATTATACATCATCTTTCTTTTAAATATCTCAGAAATATTTAAGATTTTATATTGATTTTTATAAATTTAAGTCTGAAAAACAATTTTTTTTTATATATTAATAATTGAATTATGTTCGAGAGTTGGTTTATTATTATTATTATTTAGTTTTTGTTACTTATGTAGTAATAAAAATAAATATTTTAGTAGGCACAAGATGAAGAGAATGTTGAAGGGGATTGATTTATAAACGATAAAAAATAAAAAATTGAAGGCTATTTGATTGCTTATATTATTTATTTATTTTGATTATAGTAATTAGGTAATTTTGGAAATACCGCAGATGATATTATTGCACTTTAATAACAGAAAATTAATGTATTATAATTAATTATTGACATAATCAACCATAAATCAATTCATTAACTTATGGCCATTAATGGGCTGTTGACGTTGATTTCCTTGCCAAAAAAGTTTAAAATTTAAAAGGATGGTTGCGGAATTTAATCGTAATAAATGCGAGGTGAGGTTCATAAAAGTCACACATAATTATCATCATAATAAATCCATAATCCTATGACATTACTTGTTGATTAATTAATAACAAAGTTTAAGATTGAAATTAGTGCAAGAAAGCCCCAGAGACGATAGGCAGTAATAGGGATGGAGGTGTGATTTATGAAAATTAATTGATTACTAATCTAACAATTATACCGAATTTAATTCAAACAAGAAAACGAGAGAGAGAAAGAAATAAAGAGGTAGCAATAAATCTGGATAGAAAAATTAAAAAAAAAAACGTAGGTGGCAAACTATGACAAAATTAAAGTCCACATTAAATATGCGTGTTAAGTATATTAATTTGTTGGGTCTGTAAACGCTATAATTAGCCTCATGCAATGCAGCAAGCAACCATTAAAGATTAAACCCACCTTCTCCACCCACTGCCCTTTCAAACGTTTTTACTACGCAACCTCTATAAATGCACTTTCAATTTTAAATATATATATATATATATATATATATTATATATATATATGAAGGATAGTTAAATATACATTTTCATACAACTCAATTAAAAAAAAAATTAATAATAAAATAAAATATGGCCAATTTGAATCTTTATAACTCAACTTAATAACATCAAACTTTCAATCCTCCCCTTACATGTTGCTAAAGGTAAAAATAAAAAAAAACAAATATACACAAAATAAAAACTACTATTCAAAATAATTATTCTTTAATAGAATTAATGTTTTATTCAAAACTTTTTACTTTGTTGTGTTCATCTATCTAAATCACATTTATGTATTTATTGAACTAAAAAAAAAAAAAAATGTGTAAGTTGAATATTTGAATACCTAACCATTTAGTCGAAGTACAATGCCTTTATCGATTGAACTATGATCAATTTAACCATAAATTTAAATTTGTTATTCATTTTAATGAAAAAAAATGTAGAGTCAACAAGAGCATAGCTCAATGACACGATGTATCACTTAGTGACCATGAGATCCTAGGTTAATGAAAAAAAATTTAGGATTCATTCAAGTAATAGACGTTTTCTATATATTATAATAAAGTATTAAATAAATATGTCGATTTAAACATAGTTGTAAAAAAATATATTTATTTCATCTAAAAGTTTTAGAGGATTAAATCTAGGATCTCATAATCACTAGTCAGATACATCATAACAGTTGAGTTACACTCTTGTTGGCATACTATCTCAAAGTTAAATTTTTTATCGGTTGAATTAGGGTCGCTATAAATTTAGAGTATAGATAAATTTCAAAATCAAATATGAGTTATTCTCATAAATCCATGTAAATTTTAATTTAATATCGTGAAATAAATCACAAAATTTAAGGCATTTTACATTCCTTGTAAACAATCGAGCAATCTAATATCCGCCCTTACATCGAAACTGAAAAAAAACCAGCGTAAAGCAAAGCACATGACCATAGACTAATTCTAAAAAAAAAATACAATTTTGTTTTCGGTCACATAGCTAGAGTAATTTTTAAAACGCAATAAAAGTATGTTTGAATTTGAATTACGTTTTTTAAATAATATAAAATGGTCAAACACATCAATATCTATCATAAGACTATAGACTTTGAATAATTTGACATCACATGAAAATTGAATCATTGCCAAAATGTGACGAAGAAATATCGAGAAAAGAAAAAAAAAAAACAAATGGGACAATGGAAGCAATAATTTTGTGTAAATATATCCATCCATTTTACATTATACCCAAAAACAAAAGATCCACGAAGAGGGCCATGGCCGAAATTTCTTAATTTCCCTTTGGATATTTTATATATGATTCCCAAACATTTTATATGGACATGTTTAGATCAATCCGAGGTTTCTTGATGCTCGGCAATGGAACAACCGAATTGCAACGAGGACATCTGGGGTTGTTTTTCATTACCAATACATACGATAAACATCCAGGGCAACCCACCGCCATTGGCGCTGCCGCGTTTCTAATTTCCGCCGCCGCCGCCTCTTCTTCTTGAATTTCCTTCGCAGCCGACGACGAGGAGGAGGAATACGACGGCGATGACGACGATTTCCACAGCGTAGACCGCTTTTTTACGAGCTCCTTGTCGGCCCTTTCCAGAGCAGATTTGACCTTATCCAGAGTGCAAACGCTGGCGTAATTGGTGGAGGAGGACGGCGACGGCGACGGCGAGGAAGTCAATTTCAAATCCAAGCTGGTTTCGTTGAAGAGATTTAATGTTCGTTTTGAAGGAGATGGGGGGAAATTCAAGTCCTGGAATTTGGATTCTGTTTGGTTGAGCATTTGGTGGTGTTTTGAATCTGAATTCAGAGGAGAATCTGGAGTTTGACTTCTCTGTATGTAAACTTTTCCCGACTGCAAACAGAGAGAAAATTATTAAGTAATCAAATTTAATGATACGGCTGTTTTCAATTCATACGAAAAAGAAGAAATTTAATAGGGTTTCGATCAGTACTTCCAAGAAATTAAATTAAAATATATATATACATATATATGAAGCGCCGCAATTAATGTCATTAAAAAGAAAGGCAAAAGTTACAGTCTCTGCAGAAGCATTCAAGAACTTCATAAACCATACCCACAAGTACAATAAAATAGTTTCCCCCTTTTTCCCCATTTTTTTTTCAGCCCAATTTTTCAAGATAATCAAGCAGTTCTTGAATTCCAGTAACAAATTAGAAGGGTTTTTATAAAATCAAAGAGTTCTTGAGGATTTTTTTTTTTTTTAAAAAAGGATAAAATTGAACGAACCTTCAAATCGAGTCTTTTTTCCCAGCCGGTGGGAACCTGCAAATCGAGGTCCAATTCCTGAGAGTCAGCAAGGTTGGAAGATTGTCCGAGCAAATCGCGAGTAACGAGAGCCGTTGATTCCTGGCCATTCCCCAGGGCCGTCCGATTATCTTCGTCTTTGTAGCCGCCGGCGAGAACCCGAATCAGACTACTAACTTCGGCAGCCATTTTTGGAGTTTTATAGAGAAGAAAAAAACCCCTTTTGAAGGGGTTTTATTTTTTATTTCTTCTGATAAAAATAAGAGGGAGGGGGAAAAAGAGAGAGAAGAAGAAGAAATGGGTTGGGGTTGGGTGTTTGTAATTGTATGGCAAAAATATAAGACGATAGTTATCTAGTAAATATTGGAGGAGCGACGTTATGAACTAAATTAATGCGAAAACTTTTTAAAATATTTTTCACAATATTAATTGTGGGAGTAAAAATGGGAATTAATTGTTCGAATTTGATTAATGATGGGAAAGTGGAAGAGTGGTGGAAGAGAATTAATTGGGGCATTTAATGCCAATGACAATTACTACTACTCTTCTTCCCATCATTTAATGCCTTTTTTTTTTAAGTTTCCTTTTATCTTTTTTCTTATTTATTTTCATGCCACTTATATTCTCCTATATTCCTCTTCCACCCCGCTCCTTTTTCTTTATTTCTTTTAACCACCAATCAATTGTATTAAATGAAGTGGTTTTAGAGGACGTGTGGTTTAAGAAAACTAGTTTTGACTTTGGATTTTGAGAGCCAATCAAATTGTGCTAACCCCAAATGGCCTTATCACAATTCTTAAGTCCAACTTTGTATGATGCCAAAAGCCCCCAAAGGTTTTGTCGCGGTTTCTCATCCATCCCTCATGAATTACTTCTTTCCTTTCTACTACTTATGAACTTATCTTTAGTTTTATTTTGTGTTTTTAAAAATCTACATGTCTTTACAATTATGATTATTATTATGATAGTTAGAGAATGCAAAAGTCATTTAACTTTAAATATCTCTTACCATCTTATTTTTTTTTTACTTTTATTAACAATCTATCTAATGGTATTAGAATATGTCGCTTGATTTTTTTTTTTTTTCATTCATGATTTTTATAATCGAATATTTGTCACCATTTTTAATTTATGTACATTTTGGTTCTACTAGCTAACATAAACATCACTCCACGGTTAAGACACAACTTTCTTACTTTGAAGTCGAATGTTCAAATCTCCACCCTCACATTTGTTAAATTTCATTTAAAAAGAAAAAATAACTTTAATTGTACTAGTATATTATGCCTCTCTTAAAAAAGTTCCTTGTTTGTTTTACTATCTAGTATCTACCATATTAAGAACCCTTGCTCTTATTTTAGGTCAATTCTTCTTCTTTATAACAACTTGTTGAATAGAGCTTAACAATTGTGGTAAACTAATATTGAATATTAATTATCCCCATAAACAAACGACTATTTTGATGTCTCTAATAACTGTTTGATTGAGGAATACCACTAGTTTGATAGTTTACCATAGATTGGAGATAACTGCGGCTCAAAACTTTTATTCAACATTGAAAAAATTCATCAGATATGATAAAGTCTTCAAGGCAACTTGGCACATCTCAATCGAAGAGAAAAATTCCCCATTTGAATGTCTTTATCAAACTTCAACCTTATCAAATTTGAACATGTTACTTACAGTATTCAAAAATTCCCCATTTGTTGAAGATAATGATGTTCCCATATATCCACATATGACATAAACTTTTATTAAAAAAAAAATCTACCTAAAATACCTCCTAACAATGAAGATAATTGTTTTCACTTATATATTGTGGATCTCTAGCTCTTACCTGACTAATATGGTATTTTGTTTGCACTCCTAACAATCATCTCCTTAAACAAAGTATCACACTTAACCTCCATTCGAACAAATTTGTTGGCACAAGAATCTGGCTCCTTCCCTCAGATCGGAATCTTCGTTCGACGGCGCTCTGACGCGGACCTGCAAAGAGAAACAGAGGTAAACTTTCCTCAGTGACGGGCTCGACCCAACACGCTCTAATGCTTAAGTCCGTCAGAGAGTTGTTGTGAGAAGGTCAAGATATAGAGTTGTGAGCATGAATTGTCTAGGAGTGGAGAATCTCAGTTATCTCATAAACAAGGATGGTGCTTTTTTATATAGTGGGTAAATGGCGCATGAGGTGCACGTTCCTGTTGAAGTCGGTCACCCTTCTCATGATGATGAGGAGACTACATCGTTTGTCAGACCGAACACTTTTAGTGGCGGTGATTGTATGATTGCTTGGACGCTGCTTTGGATGTGACTGCCCCGTCAGCGGCCCCCCCTGTCTGGTCCATACCAAATTTGATAACCTCCGATTTAGGGGATTGGGGGTGACCCGAACGTGACGTCTAGGGCTGATGTCATGCTGACTTCTCCCTTTTGGAATCCTCCGACAACAAAATTCATCCTCATCACTCCCAACAACTAAGAGCTTGCCCGCTTGGGATGTGACTGCCCCGTCAGCGGTCCCCTCTATCTGGCTCATACCAAATTTGATAACCTCCGCGTGACGTCTGGGGCTGATCATGCTGACTTCTCCCTCTTGGAATCTCCTCCGACAACAAAATGCATCCTTATCACTCCCAACAACTGAGAGCTTTCCCTTCTTTCAGAGGCACATCCAATTCATCTCGAGGCAACATCCAAATAGAGCACGAACACCGATCACGTTATGGGATATTCACTGATGGCGCGACGATCACCTATCCCACCCTCCACCTCCACCTCTTCCTCCCCTCAAACAAAGAAAACCTATGCATGGTGCTTATAATCTTTTTAAATAACTTCAATATTTTTGTTGGTGAACATAAAACTTTCATACAATCTAGAAGTAGATAGTTCTTACTTGCTAACAACTAAAATACATTTTTGGTCATTGTACTTTGATTTTCATTATATTTTAGTCATTATACTCCTCAAATGTTTAATTTTAGTCTATATATATATACTTTCAATAAAACTTAAAATTGGTTCCCGCCATTAAATTAGTTTATTATTGACTTTTCTAAAAAAAGAAGTTAGTTTTTATTAACATTTCCTCTGTAAAATTTGAAAAATATGTTTACATCGTGTCTTTTTTTGTATGAAAATTATTGTTATTATTTAACCAATTTCGATAAAAAGAATAAAAAATAGCTTCAAATTAACACGCATGAGGGCTTAACATACCAATTGAGAGATATGTGGAGTTACGTTGTCTCAAACAAATGGTATCAGAGTCATGTCCCAGACTTAACCATGTCAGTGCGCCTCGATGACATAGTCATAATTGATTTGTGGTTGAGTTTATCGGACACGGACAAGCGATCTGGTTAAACGTGATAATGCTCGATTCTAAACACTAAAGGACTATTTGAGGGATACTTTGTGGTCTTTCGTTTGATTGGATGATTGTTGTAAGTGCAATCAAAATAATTGAACTTATTATCAGGTATTGTATGAAATACAATAATAATAATAATAATAAAAAAAAACAGTAAGTGAATAAGATTAAGAGAGGCAATCTGGTGGATGTGGGAGGCTCTCTCCATCAGAAAAATAAATGATACATAAATCAATACATTTATTGTTGTTGTTGGTTAGTCAAACATTGACAAATATTGAAATGGACACACGAGTACCTGCCAAACCAAGCATTCAAAACTCCATAATTAATACCCCTTCATTTCTCCTCCTTTTTTTTCTCTCTTTTTTTTTTTTGTTTCCTTTTTTAATATATATTTTTAAATAAACTCCTCTCTCCCTGTTTTTTAAAATCAAGTTTCCACACGCTTATTGCCAAGAGTATTCTACGACAGATTTTGGCAACAAATCTCATATATATATTTTTTTATTTATACAATCTTATAATTTTTTATTATTATTTTTTATGAAAAGGGAGACAAATTAGACTGATTTTTTTAATTATTTTGTTAATTAATTAAAATAAAATAATTAAAAATATAATACTTAAAAAAAAAAAAAAATGACAATTTAACAAAGGGAATAAACTTCTATGATAATACATCAATGAATATAAATGATAACTACTAATATACTTCTATTTTTTTTGTTATAGAATTTTGTCAATAGCTACCACTCATACTAATAGACTACTATGATAGTCATTTTATTGGTGATAGCAATTTATCAGTGACCAACACTTAATTTTTACCATATTTATAAAATATTTTATATTTTATTATATTTGAGGATTTTTTATATTAATAATGTACTTTAAATAAATTATTATAGAAATAGAGTTATTTTCAAAGTATTTATAAAACCAGGGTACCTAAATCGTGTCTATAGTACACGATTTATGGGTTAACTCGTGTCTATGAGACACGATGTACGAGGTAACTCGTGGCACCATGAATATGATTTACACCATGAACACGAATTATGACCACCTCAATTACTAAAAAAAAATGAATATATATAACTAAACTCGTGTACCATGTACGCGAGTTGTTTACAAAACTCGTGTACATGGTACACAACAACTCGCGTACATGATACACGAGTTTCATCTAACGTAGCAGCATGTGCCAGACACGTCATAAAATTCGTGTTTATGGTGCACAAATTACGCCATAAATCGTATATTATGAACATGAGTTAACTCTTACATCGTGTACCATGGACACAATTTAGCGAACTTGTATCCATAGTACATGATTTAAGTACCCTAATTTTATAAATACCCTCAAAATTACTATGTTCATATTTTTGTAATAATTTATTAAAAGTGCACTATTAATATAAAAAATCTAATATTTGATTACTATTTATGCTACACCTCTTTTTTAATCTAAAACAATCTAAGGAAGGAGAAAAATATATCCTCTCTCTTTCTCTCTACTTTTGTTTTTATTTTTATTATTTGTTTTTCCTATTAAATGCGTTTGTTTTATTATTATGTTGTCATTTTTTAAAATAATTATTTGGATTTAGCACACCGGACCATAGAAAAGTCGATGGCATTTAATACCCACCCATAAAAACGTTTTGAATGCAACATTTAATACCTAAAACCAAACAACTTTAGATGACGCAACCTTTCTCGATTATATTTCATTGCCTAATCCACAATATTTTTTTCTCATACGTTTTTTTTTAAATGGGAATAAAGTTATTACTATTTTTTTTAATAATTATTTATTAAGGTCCAACGTTTGCTCTTCATTTTTTAAATATAAATAAGATTAATAATGTATTTATTGTGTTTTGACTTCCGCCAGACACACAAATAACGTATTTAATAATGAATAAATATTAGAGTAAATGTTTTTTTTTATATATATATAATTAACCTTACATAGTGTAAATTACGTCCAAGTGTATCTGAATTTCCCTTAAAAATGTTGGTTTCAGGTTTGTACTATGGTGTACTATGGGAAATTTTGAAGGGTGGTGATTGAACAGCCTGGAACTAGAATCAATTGAAGGAATCATAAAGTGACATGAAATATTATCAGAACATTTTTCTTGCCCTTTCAATTATTGTGAGAGAAATATAAATTGTCCAAAATCAAATGAACCTACAATATAAACAAGGTGTGCCCCAAACCCAAATATTACTACAGTGTGAGGGAAGCACGCTCATCATCAGGAGTGGTCATCACAATTAAAACAAATTTTAAAACGTTGCTCTCCTTTTTCAAAAGTATTTCTTTCTTTAAAAAGAAAAAAAAAATATGACATATTTAGTTAATATATTAGAAACTAATAAAAATATAATTCAATAAATAAAATATCGTGAAACCTAGCATAACTCAATTGACATAAGATTGTGTCCATGACTATGAAGTCATGAGTTCAATATTGCATTAATTAAACACTTTAAAAAATATAAAATTTATTATATTTATTGAAAGTTGGACGATTCAACCTTTTTTAACTAACAAAAATATATATATATATATATATATATATATATATATATATATAATTGTTTGTATAGAATTAATATGGATAATATAATTTTCTTTATTCCGATATCACATGAAATCTACCCAACATATAATACTTCAATGAAAAAAATTCACCCATCTAAAGTCTAAAGCATTTGATTTGGGCTCAAATACTAGTAAATAAAAAAAATCAGTTGCTCAAAAAAAAAAAAAAAAATCCAATGATATATATATTATTTTTGGACTTCAACAACGTATAAAGGGATAAAAAATTTAAAATTTTGACCACGGGGTGGTACATATACTTTAATCGTTTTAAAAAAATAATCAACATGAACATAAATTCAACTAAAATAAAGTATCAGCTATTGACTCCGGAATCAAATTGCTCCCACAAACGAAAATTTCAATTTTTTTTTAAACAGAAAAAAAAACTAATTCAACTAATTAACATGTTTTAAAAAAAAAAAAAAAAAAAAAAAACTAATTAACATGTCAGTTAATTATTAGTAGTAATATTACAGATCAATTTATGATTTTTATTTAGTTGGATATAATCTATTTTGAAAATATTTGTAAATATAATAATTTTTATAATTACAAGGGTAATTGAACCATCTATATTTATGATGGTAATTAGTAATTTATCCACCATGCTAAACTCATTTTTTTTTACATTGGAAATGGAGGATTGGAGATGGGATTGAATTTAGAACTTCAAGATAATTAGGTAAATGTTCTTGTTGGCCACTAAATTAAGCGTGAGCATTACTTTCTTTGGGTATATATATATATATCAATTCAATCAAATTATAAATATATATATAAAAAAAAATCAAATTATTAAACATTAGATTAGATTGTTGAACTCAAAAGATGGTTAATTATTCTCAAACGGAAAAATATTAATAATTACAAACAAATTATTAATGTTAATTAAAGCTAACTATTTGATTTTAATTAAAACTAAAAAAGGTCAATGAATTGCACTAAATTTCTTTTTTATTGATCACACTTGGCGAGTTAATTAAAATTGGGCTACTGCTCAATAATTGTCTCTGTTCCACGAGTATTTGAATTGTAGTATTTAAAATGAAAAATTGGATGGGTAGTTCCATTTTATGAAACATTTGTACTTATATATATTTTAAATTTCTAACGTACATTATGAACTAATCAATCTATTAATATATATATATTTTTTACGAATATAAATATAAATTAACTACAATTTTTTTTTTTTTTTTTTTGAGTACATTGGGAGTGGAGGGATTCGAACCACAGACCTCTTGGTCATCAAGTCATACATATGCCAGCTGAGCTATGCTCGCTTTGACAATTAACTACAATTATAATAGTGATATTGAAACTTCAAATCTCCCAACCTCTACGTTGAACTTAAATATATCTAGATGGTTAAATCATTTGTTTCTTCCCTCGAAGTTGAAGGTTCAACTTCTCACCCCACATGTCAAACCAAACATAATTCAATTGACATAAAAATGTGTCATGAAATTTTAGGTTCAAATCTCTCCACTCCCAAATTGTACTAAAAAAAATGACCACACAATTCGTGGTCCAATGAAAGAAAGAAGGGCAAGACAAATGACCATTTTTTTAGTTTCAAAATCAAGTGAGATATATGTCCCTTATTTAGTTTAGTTTATCTCTCCTATCTTTTTTCATTACTTAATTACCCTTCCCAAATCTCATAACTCTCTCTCAAGATTTTCTCTATTCTCTCTTTTTTATTTGTTTAAAAAATTCAAAATAACAAAAACGTATTTCCTCTATTCTCCCTCCCTCTTCTTTACAAAAAAAAAAATTAAAAATTATAAAAAAAAACGTATTTCCTCTATTATCCCTCCCTCTTCTTTACAAAAAAAATTAAAAATTATAAAAAAAAACGTATTTCCTCTATTCTCCCTCCCTCTTCTTTACAAAAAATTAAAAATTATAAAAAAAAACGTATTTCCTCTATTCTCCCTCCCTCTTCTTTACAAAAAATTAAAAATTATAAAAAAAAACGTATTTTCTCTATTCTCTCTCCCTCTTCAGTGTTACAAAAATTAAAAACTAAAAAAAAAAAAAAAAAGCGTAAAAAAATGACCTAGAAAATCAAAGAGGAAAAAAAATCAGAACTTATATAACCACTTTCAATCTTATCGGTTTCAATTTTTTTTTTTAAAAAAAAAAAATCATACTGTGAAACAAAAATGGTAGAAAAAATATGTTACTCTTTTTACTTTAAGATTAAACTGAACAATAATTTTTTTTTTGGAAAATATAATCTTTTTAGTAATTAAGTAGTAGATTGCAATTACAATTACAATTACATGGTACTATATTTGCTACATTAGCCATTAATAATAGTACTGTATTTGTAATATGTATTTGCAAAAACAAAAACAAAAAAATCATTAATAATAGTACTGTATTTGTAATATGTATTTGCAAAAACTAAAAAAAAAGTACTGTATTTGTAATATGTATTTGCAAAAACTAAAAAAAAAATTTGTAGTGCATTTGTAAAAAAAATCAAATAATAATTTTTAGAACAAAAATAATCTTCAAATACCTTGTAATTGCAAAAAATAATAAATAAATAGGTTTTGCAAAAATCAAATAAATAGTTTTTTGCAACAAAATATAATCTACAAATAACTGTAATTGAAAAAAAAAATACGTTTTGCAAAAATCAAATAAATAGTTTTTGCAACAAAAAAAAAAAAATAATCTTCAAATATACTGTAAAATAAAAAAAAAAAAATCACTTGCAACATAATCCAATCAAATACTGGTTCTTTCAAGAACCAGAACAATCTCAAAATTGAGTCGAGCTTGTAACAAAAATCAAATAAGAATTTTTAGAACAAAAAATAATCTTCAAATACCTTGTAATTGCAAAAAAAAAGTAAAACAAAATAATAAATAAATAGGTTTTGCAAAAATCAAATAAATAGTTTTTGCAACCAAATATAATATACAAATACCTTGTAATTGAAAAAAAAAATACGTTTTGCAAAAATCAAATAAATAGTTTTTGCAACAACTAAAATAATCTTCAAATACTCTAAAATTGCAAAAAAAAAAAAAAAAAAAAAAAAAATCACTTGCAACATAATCCAATCAATTACCTGATTCTTCCAAGAACCAGAACAATCCTAAAATTGAGTCGAACTTGATTTGTCAATTTTGAAATGTAGGATCATTCGAACATGAACCGCAACCACATTATCATAGTGTTTTCACCACCACAAGGAATCGAAACAGAATATCTCTTCTAGAATTTGAAGAATTGAGGTCGAAGATGATCCTCTCTTCTTGGTGACGGTGGACGATGATCCTTCTCTTTTTGGTGACGGTGGTTTTTTAGGTGATCAGTCACCACCGATTTGATTTGAGTCTGGAAATCTCCATTCCTTCAAACACTTATTTGAATGTGAGGCATAAATAGGAACAAAATAAAATCTAACATTTTTTTTTTTATTTCTAGGATGAATAAAATCAGAGAAATTGAAACATAGTTTATAGGTAAGAGCAAAATAAAATCTAACATTTTTTTAATTATTTATAGGATGAATAAAATCAAAGAAATTGAAACATGGTTTATAAAAGATTTCAGATTATGAGAGGGAGATTAAAGAAATAGTAAATAAAGATTAGGAAAAGAGAATTTTGTTAAAAAAAATCTTGGGGAGAGATGAGTATATTTTTTAAAGATAAAATTAAAAAAAGAGAAGTAAAGTTAGGAAGTTAAAAAAGAATGAAAAGTGAAGAGTGAGAAAATGAAAAAAAAAGACGCGAAATCCACTTTCAAAAAATGGGACATCCGTAGTTTCTAAAAAATGTTATTTATTATGAATTTCCAAGGCCAGAATGGAATGATTGGGCCATAGCAAAATTGATGGCCATCGTTATGATTTTGAGCCCAGCCCACTGCCACAGATTCCTGGCGCAGCACCGTCCGATGGCCGATGGGGAAAAATGGAAAAAAAGAAAGAAAAACAGCAATCACCTTCAAGTTTAGCGGGTCTTCTCGCGCTCTCTGAACAGATTCTCGGCCATCTACCTCTTCACCGCCATGCAAATGATCGTTAGCTTCATTTGAATTTCCAGTATAATTGATTTTGCTTGTTTTGGTTTCACGGTTGTCCTTGCCAGAAAGTAAAGTTTCTCCTGAGCTGTTGAAGATGGAGATAGTTGATACAAATTTCCTAAGCGAGGAAGAAAAACTGGAAGAAACAAATGAAGGAGCTCAGAGAAGTGGAGTGTTCGCAGAGCTGAAACTTTATTGCTTAGAGCTACTAGAGCTTCTCCAAAAGCCCAAGAAGCATTCCTCCACAATTCATTCAATGCTCGAGCTGCTTCGAAAAACTTCCCCAACTTCTCTGCAACCTTGCTTTGAGTAAGATACTCTTACCTCGTCGCAAATTCAATATGTTATATTTCTGTAACTGCACGTTCGTTTTATATGTTGACCCATTTGCGTTTTCCATCCAAGGAATAACTTGAAAGTAAAGTTATAGTTCAGGGACGAAGCATATGCTTTAGCATTTGAACCATAATTGTAATCAACAGGCTTCATTGCTTTTTAATCAACTACGTTGAAAACCTGGAAAAATCTTGGAAGGGCATAGGAAAACCAGGTCAAAATGATAATCGATATAATGTTAATGAATTTTTAATTCATTTAAATCTTTCTTTTTATGAAGTGAATTCTATTTCTCAAAAATTTATTATATTGTAATACATGCGATGAGACAATTAGAAGAGTGAAATAAAAAAGTATGCCTACTTTTGTTAACTTGTTGTAATTTGAGTTCATTTGAACTATCGTGCAAGTGCAACGCTACCTGATAGTTTAGTATGTGCTATTTTCAGTTATGCGCTGTTCCCGCTACTGCTGCTATTGGATGCAGTTGTTGTGGATAGATCTCAGCAGAAGGTTGATTCCGGAGAAAACATTATGATGTCTGTTAGGCATGATCTGCCTCATAAACTGAGTGATCGTGTGGCAGAAGGCGTGCTTCAGTGTCTTGAAGAACTGCTGAAGAAGTGCCATTTAGGATCTGTGGAACAGGTGGTCTAATTTGAAAATACCATTAGACTTGAGATGTGCCTCATTTGTTTACATTTTCATTTCTTAAATGTTTATTATCCTTATGGTTTAAGGGACTGTTCTTAAGGGGATGCTTGTTTCTTGCTACTTGCTAATCTGATTCAAGTAACCAATCTCAGTTAATTATATTTCGATTCCATGATAATAATTTTGGTGAAGCAGCTCTGGAGGATATTTGATTTTTATTGCATTTCAGTTTTAACTTTCGTCCTCTAAAACTTGTCCATGGATTTTTAGTCTCTAATATCTTATTGGTCTAATTTTTATTTTTATTTTTATGATGTTTGTGTTGTTATTTACGGGCCTAGTTGACTTATGTTACGAATGAGTGCGATAAGGTAAGTAGGTTCTCGTTTGTCTCTTAGATTCCCTGCTTTCAGCTTAAGGTTGTGTTAGATGTTTATAGTCGTTGTCCTCAGAAAATATAAATTTCGATCAACTTCTGTTGTAGTGTTCTTCAGTTTCTGCCTCTTAAGGGAAAATTATGGCAAAAAGGCATTATAGTTTTTCTTACTTCAATTGTGTCCCTTAGTTGCCCGGTCTTGTAGAAAATAAATAAAAGAAATTAGTTTCATTGCCCTTCTGGGAATAGCCTTTAAAGATTTTTCTATTATATCCATTTTCTAAATTAGTTGTTTGGCCTAAATATGATGATGCGGTAATGCAGATGGTTGTAGTGCTGAAAAAGTTCACATGTGGAGCTTTGTTATCTCCCTTTGAGGCATCAGAAGAGTTCCGTGAAGGAGTTATCAAGTGTTTTAAGGCAATTTTTATGAATTTATGTCCCTGCTCAGATGATGCATGCTCATGTAAACAGATATCTGGTTCTCCAGCACTTGCAGAAAACAGAGAATTTCAAGGTTATCTTGATGTGCTTTCAGAAGAGTCAAAGCCAAGTGAATGCTTGCTTGAATTTCTCCGGAGTGAAACTGCTTCAGCTGCTGTTGGACACTGGCTGTCACTTCTTCTCAAAGTATGAAAAAACATGTTTTCAATGATTTTCCCTTGTTTTGTAGCATTTATTTTGCACAAGTCTTTCTATTTGTTCATGAGTATGTTCAAAGGCTGCAGATATTGAGGCTGCACGAGGACATCATGGAAGTTCTAAACTTCGTATTGAAGCCTTTATGACCCTTCGCATACTTGTTGCAAAGGTAAATATTTAACTTTTAATTAACAGTGTACAATTGGGCTACCTGTCACCACTTAGAGTTAATTCTTGACAGGAGGGACATAGGTTTTAGGTCATCATGATAGCATGATCTTCACCCATAGAGATCTTCTTCCTGTGATAAAGATTTGAACACTCTACCTTTTTATTGGATTGCTTAAAATAAGAAATGAGTAGAATGTCATCTTACCGAGCTTTTATTGATTGAGGTATTTTACATTTGGAAAACCTGGTTCATGTTAAAGCAATATAGTTACAAGTTTCCTGGCTGTTGACTCGGCCTCTTATAACAATTACTATTTGAATTATTCTAAGACAAGCACTATCAACCATGCACTGATGCACATATGATATATCAATAAGGAATTACTAAGGTTATTCTCCATGTGTGTGGAGCCTCATAGCTGATTTACTTTAGCTTACATGTATATATTTTAGGCCAAAATTCAACATTATCGAAAAACCTGTAATCCCTACCACTTCTTATTATTCGCTGAAGGGGGAAGTTTCCTGTTGAAATAAAGCAACAAATTATGAACATATATATTCTCTTTCATACTCTTCAATTCTCTATATTAGTTTTGTTGTAATAATTTTGAACATGAATGTTTGAGTGGTTTAAGATTATTGATACTATTCTTTTGCAGGTTGGAACAGCTGATGCATTGGCCTTCTTTTTGCCTGGTGTTGTTAGTCAATTTTCTAAAGTTTTGCGGGCCTCTAAAACATCATTAAGTGGGGCTGCTGGGAATACAGAAGCCACAAACCAAGCAATTAGAGGCTTGGCTGAATATCTTATGATAGTCCTTGAGGATGATGCTAATAAATCTAGCCTCGATATGCTTATGGATTTTCAATCTGAAATTATGTTGGAGAAGGGTAAAAAGGCACAATATATTCTAGAGGAACTCCGTCAATTGCCAGATAAAGTCCAAGGTGGGAGTATGAAGGTAGAAGAATCTTCATCTGCTGAGGTGGTGAAGAAAACTACTTATAAATCTGGATCTAAGGAGAAGATGAGTGCTGACTATCTTAAGGGGAACAAGTCTTTTCATGTAGATCGTACAAAGGAATGGGTTGCGGAAACTTCAACACATGTGGATAAACTATTAAGCGCAACTTTTCCATATGTAAGTCATTGAAGGTTATGTGTTGAGTCATTCAATACTTGCCAAAAATATTTTATTACTCTTATACGTTATAACTGTTTACTGAACTAATTTCTCCGAGTGCTTGTTAGATTTGTGTGCATCTGGTAAAAAAGGTTAGACTGGGCATCCTGGCTGCCATTAAAGGGCTACTATCAAGGTGCAGTTATACGCTAAGGGAGAGTAGATTGATGCTTTTGGTAAGCAAAAAGAACTACAACTACCTACTTTTGCAATCAATTTATTTGGGCAGTCATTGGTGTCACTTGTTGATGTATTTAAAGTATTGGTCACAACACCTATTTGATTGAATTTGTTACAATTTTGTAAAGTAACGAATCCTTTTTCATATCTGTGGGACCTGAAAATGTATAGTAAAGTGAGTGAGAAGTGAAATGAAAATGTATGAGTTTCATTAAGAAGGGCAGGACCTCAAAGGTAGATCAGTGCTGCATTTACATGGATATAAACAAGATTAGTAGTTCCTTGCTCAAAAATGGAATTGATTGTTTTTCAATAATTTGAACTCCATGCTCTTCTTTTTCAACTCAATGAATTCTGTATTTATTGGGTTTCAAGTATTAAAATGATACAAGATTTTAGATTTTTTTTCTTGCAATCATATAAACATGAAGTACACAGAAAGAAGACTTGATGTCCAGCCTTAGGCCTAGTGGAAAAAGAGGTTACTAAAAAGATTCCCAATTTCTCAAAATAAAAAAGGAAGCAACATTATGGAACTCTTTTATTATGGAGGACAAAAGGGAAGCAAAAAGAAAAAAATGTCCTGTGTTTCAAGAATATTGCATGTCTTAAAAAAAATTACACTTTCCCTCTCTGTTAGGATCTTCTGAGAAATGGTAGCTTTAAGATTTGTTCTGACGACTTGGGACATAGGTTATTTTAAGATTTTCCATATTTGACGGCATCAATAGGATGTGGCTTGTGATTTTAGAATTCAGGCTTTTCTCGTTTCAGTTTCCCTGGCCTATTATGTTGTTAACCTGGAACCATCTCATTTTACAACTTCCTTTTGAGTGCAGGTGTGCCCTAATCAAATGCTATCTTTTAGGATTTAATGGGAAAAAGATCATCTCTTCTTTTCTTTATTCTGTTGTAAAAAATGTAATTTTTATGTCAAAAAATTAATAGCTTCGGAAGCCTCCTTATTATGTGTTCAAATGCACATATAATACCTTGATGAAAATAAGATTATTTTGATGTGTTCTTGGAGCTGCTTGAAATGCAACATACTCATGGAGTGTGTTGGCCACTGTTAGGAAATTTTGAATGGTAATCCATGCAATTTATTGATTCAGCTAGAAAATGTTATTTTGAGTTGGTTGGCATCTTGATCATTTTATACGTTGTGAAATTTTTTTAAGCTTCCTGCTCAAAATGTTTAATTTATATTCTGGCTGTCAATGCAGGAGTGCTTGTGTGCTTTGGCTATTGACGACTCTGATGATGTTTCATTCAATGCACAAGAGTTCCTTGAATATTTATTCTGGAGAATTCGGAACCATCAATTGCAGCATGATATTGGCAAAATTTTTGTGAGGTTTTTATCTGATATATATATAAAGCTACAAATGACTAAAATTTCTTGGACGCATTGTTTTTTTTAATGAGAATCATTTCTTGGAGGTCCAGTAAAGCTAACTCCCACCCCCCCCCCCCCCCCCCCCCCCCTCAAAAAAAAAAAAAAATCTAGGTTGGTTGAAAAGCTTCCGAATGTGGTTCTTGGAAGTGATGAGAAGTTTGCTCTATCAAATGCTCGGCAGTTGCTTGTAGTGGCGTATTATTCTGGTCCTCAGCTCATTATAGATCATCTCATCCACTCTCCAGTATGAGCTTCTCTCTCATGTCATAACAGACATGGCTATTTTCATTTACTTTAATACATCGTGTTCAACCTATAACTCACGGAAGATATAGATGAAATATGACTTCCTACATTGCTGCTTGAAATTTTTTATGATTATAGAAATTCTATGGCTTCAATTCAACAATAGTTACAAAATATAACGATACTTTGTATGGTTGGATGCATGTTTTGGATCGTAACAATGAATCTTTCTTTCCTGTCTAATTTCACTTTGGGTTAATCATAAGCTATGTTTGAAAATAGGGAGAAAGTGAATCCATCTCAGCTATTCTTACCCCTCCTGGCATATTCTGCTATTGATTTTTAATTTTGGCACTGCATGATTTTTTTTTTTTGGTTTTTCCCCTAAGTTTTTTGTCCTTTTGCTCTTTAATCGCTTACTTACTAGTTTTTATGTCATTAATACCATATTAATTTTTCATTGGTTGTTAAATGTTTAGGTAACTGCCATTCGCTTTCTAGATGTATTTGCTGTTTGTCTAAGCCAGAATTCAGTTTATGCCAGTTCTCTTGGAAAATTTCTTTCAGCAAGGCCATCTTCTGTAGGATATCTGCACTCTCTTACTGAGTTAAAAGTTGGAACTAATTTCATCAGTGATTGCCTTTCCATTATGAATACTGCCTCACCTGCAGTTCCAGAGCTCACAATGGTTCAGGAGAAAGATATACAGCCAAATAATCCCATGCTTCCTCGCATGCCCCCATGGTTTAATGGCGTTGGCAGTCAGAAACTGTATGAAGCTCTTGGAGGAGTTCTCCGACTTGTTGGGTTGTCTCTGGTGTCAGGTTTTGAAACTATTCTATTTCTCGGATAATTTAGCTCTTATTTTCTTGTATTTTGTCCTCATCTCCTATGATTTCTTATTACCAGATAGCAAAGGTGAAGGCAGTTTGTCTGTTACCATTGATATCCCACTGGGAAACCTGCAAAAATTGGTTTCTGAGATTCGGAAGAAAGAATACAGTGAAGAAAGCTGGGAAAATTGGTATAGGAGGACTGGTTCAGGACTGTTAGTGCGCCAGGCAAGCACTGCTGTATGTATTCTGAATGAGATGATATTTGGTGTTTCAGAATACTCAGTAGATTACTTCTCAAGTACATTTCAGAGAGCAAGAATGCATAGCAAGGCTACCAATGACTATGAATGTGCCACAACTAATGAATCTAGTTGGAAGATTTCAATGGAAAAAGTTAGAGCTCAATTTATTGATTGTATTGGTAGAATCTTGCATGAGTACCTATCTCCTGAGATATGGGACCTTCCAATACAACATAAATCTTCCCCGATGCATCCTGTTGGTGAAGAAGACATTAGTTTACACTTCTTCAGAGACACTGCTATGCTGCATCAGGAAAGATCGTACTTCATACCCTATGTGAATAGTTGTGGATGTTTGTAATTGCCATATGGTGATTTTACATTGTATTTAAACTGAAGCTTCTTCCTTGAACAGGTTATAATTGAAGGAATAGGTATTTTTAGTATGTGCCTTGGAAAAGATTTTGCTTCTCGTGGATTTCTTCATTCGTCTCTTTATTTGTTGCTTGAGAATCTTATTTCCTCAAATGTGGAAGTTAGAAGAACCTCTGATGCTGTCTTACATGTCCTTTCATCTACATCTGGCTACCCAACAGTAAGATAATGTGAGCAAATATTTTACCATGGTTCTCAAGTCTTTTTTTTGATCAGTTGCAAATATAAACTTTTTGCAGGTTCAAAACTTGGTTTTGGAAAATGCAGATTATGTGATTGATTCTACATGTCGGCAGTTACGTCATTTGGATCTCAACCCTCACGTGCCGAATGTTCTTGCTGCCATCCTTTCCTATATTGGAATAGCTCATGAGATTTTGCCTCTGTTGGAGGAACCTGTATGGCAATTAAAATCCTTTAGCAACCTAATTCATTATAAAGGGTTTTATGGGCATGGGCTTACTAATTTAAGGAGCACCTGTGTTCTGTTCAGAATGAATGCATATGGCTCTGTGCTCATAGTTTTTCATTTTACATTCTTGATGGTTGGTTAGAATGAAAATCTTATACATTTCTTATACACGACGTGTGGTGTTATTTTATATTTTTGACACCTTCTGAATGGGTTGAAAGTCTGATGCACTTAACTATTGTAGATGCATTCAGTATCGCTGGAACTTGAGATTCTTGGAAGACATCAGCACCCCAATCTAACTGGTCCCTTCTTAAAGGTTACTTCTGAATTATGCATATCCACTATCTTTGTACTAAGGTTTACAATAATTAGTGACTGTCTGTTGAGAGTTGCATGTCCGTTACGTTGCTGTAGAATTTTAGGTATTATGACCGTTCTGTTGAATGAGCTCTTTGGTGAGATTTTGAACTCCTTTGGGTGGGTGGTGGGTGTGGGGGGGATAGTTTCCTAATTTGTCTCTCCTCAGTTGCAAGGATTTTTGCAACATAAAACCAAATTGTTCATGTTTTTATTATTATTATGGAATTGATTTTCTCTAGGCAGTAGCAGAGATTACCAGAGTATCAAAGCATGAATCTAATTCCCTGCCTAGTAAAGCAGCATCATATCTTGATCATGTCAAGTCTATAATCTCTAACGAGGGAAAACAGGCAGAATCTGAGTCTCGAGGAGTATCTAGATCGTGTGATGATGATGACATAAATATATCCTTGATGGAATCAGGTGATTGTTCTTGCTAACTTCTATGTTATACCAAATTTATCTCTTAGATTTTGATATTTTATCAGCCTTAAAACGTTTAACCTCTGATCTTGGTGATATAAAGTTGAGGGCTTTTAGTTCAAAATTGTAATATGGTGTTCAGCATTAGTGTTAAACCATTGTAGATTCTTTTTTTAAATTATGAACTGTGAATGAGGAACGTGATGAACTTAACCTAGATGTAATATTATGTCCCATTCAGTTCCTCTGTTCTTGCAACGGAAACAGTGCTGAATATTAAGAGGATGAACTTAATCTACTTGTCAAAGTTGTCACTGTGCAATGTCATAAGAGGATGAACTTAATCTAGATTATATAAGATGTTTCTAAAATTGTAGTACTATGAAACATGAGGCTGAATGGAAGAGAATTATTTGAAGATTAATTTATTGTGTAGAGTGGGAAAATATTTTGTTCAAGTTCAACGATTCCAGAAGATATAGACGAACAGTTGGATCCATTGCTGGTTCGTGCATTGTGACTGCTATACCTCTCCTAACTTCACAGAATCAAGCAACGTGCTTGGTGGCCTTAGATATTGTTGAGGTATGTCACTTTTTTGGTCGTTTGTTCAAGTGGATGAAGTCGATCCATATCCTAATCCTATAACATTACTATTTGTAAAGCTAATGGGGGTTTTCCAATTTTAAGGGTTTCCATCTAGCTCTTCATTCCGAGCTACCTGAAATGAGAGAAAAAACAGTCTTTTCTCAGAATTTTCCTACGACCTATGTTGATCTAACTATTTGAGGAAATGTAGTAGTTATTTAGCTTGTGCTCATTGTATACCTTCCAGCTTTTCTGTTTATAGAAGTTGGAGTTTGGAGGCGATCTAATTACGGTCTGGGTAGGGTGCTCTGCGAAACAGAAAAAACGGAGCCTCCTAGATTTTCCCAAGACTGTCTAGATTCTAGATAAGAACTGGATTCCCATGTTAGTGAGTAAGATCTTGTCGTGCCGATTTTTTCTATCTTGGAACGTCAACAAGGATTAGTTCATGTCCTTGGTTCGAATTGCACAGGGTCATATTTTGCATCATCATCATCATTATGAATGGAGTCATGCCAATAAAAAAAATTGTAGCTTCTCTGTCTCTCTCACATCCATTTTTGATGAAATAAAGATTCCTCCTCACCCCCATCCATTTTTGGTGATGAATGCATCTTATAAAGCATGAAATCTTGCTTGATTGAATTTTGTTTTGCTTAAATTTGATTCTAATGCAAAAAATCATTTAAATAAATTGTTTGCATAGTATGGTGTTGTTGCATTGGCAAAAGTGGAAGAAGCCTATAAGCATGAGAGGGATACCAAGGAAGCAATTGAGGAAACATTGCGGTCACATTCCTTTTATCGACTTCTGGACACTTTGGATGTTTCTGATGAGGGGTCTGATGAGAATAGGTTGCTTCCCGCGATGAATAAAATATGGCCCTTTTTGGTTGCTTGCATTCAAAACAACAATCCAGTGGTAAGTTATCATCTGTCCACATGTTTTTTTTGTTCCTCAAAATTGAACTAGTTTTTACTTTAGCAATTGTTGCATCTTTTGATTCATTGAAGACTTTTAGGAATTTAGTTTCAAGAATCCAAAAGCCGGAAAAGAAACAAAATGGTTGTTTTTTAGTTTGACCTGCTTCAGACCTACATAAACTCAAAGAAACAATAAGTACTATTTATTGATTTTGAAATAGTAATCCATTCAAACTTTCGCAGGCTGCACGAAGATGTTTAAACGTAATAAGCAGTTCAGTACAAATCTGTGGAGGAGATTTCTTCACACGTCGTTTCCATACAGATGGGTCTCATTTTTGGAAGCTTCTGACGAGGTCTCCATTTCTAAGGAAACAAAACGTGAGAGAAGAGAAGACAGTGCTACAACTTCCTTATAGAAACGCATCTAAATCATCAGAGGACTCGGTTGCTGAAGTTTCCAGTTTGAAAGTTCAGGTTGCACTGCTCAATATGATTGCTGATCTATCTAGAAACAGAAGAAGTGCTTCGGCATTGGAAGTAGTTTTGAAGAAGGTTAGTGGCCTAGTGGTAGGAGTAGCCTTTGGTGGTGTTGTGGGGCTTAGAGAAGCATCTTTGAAAGCGCTTGATGGACTTGCATCTATAGATCCTGATCTGATTTGGCTTCTGGTGGCTGATGTTTACTACTCGATGAAGAAGAAGGACGTGCCTTCACCACCCACATCAGATTTTCCTGAGGTATCTCAACTTCTACCACCACCTTTATCTTCGAAAGGGTATCTTTATGTGCTTTATGGGGGTCAAAGTTATGGCTTTGACATTGAAGTTTCGTCTGTGGAATTTGTATTTAAGAAATTGCAATCCAACATTTTTACGTGATAAGACGATTCCATGTATTTATAAGTTTATAACGCAGGGGTATGTATAATTCTTTTTTTTCTTTTCAGCGTTCTAGATAAGCTTCGGATTTTACCTCGATTACTTTTTGCAGCTGCTTTACTTCGTTATTCATATTCATGCATGTGATGGCACATCTTTTAGACACATGCTTTGTAAATAATTAGGGTGGGTTTAATTTTGATTTTTTTTATTTTATTTTAGCACAAAGTTGTGTTATTTCGCAACCACTCAAAAATGACTTAGAAAAATAATTTTGAAACAAGTCATTTTGGGGTGAAATTTAATATTAACTTAAGAAAAATATTTCTTTTTAATTGAGAATCCTCTCTAATATACTAAAATTACTAAAATACTCTCACTACCTTGACCACCCCAACAACCTCCTCCGACCACTGCCGTTGATCTCCGGCGACAACTTCGGCCGACCGACCATTGCCACCCTCACTTGGTCACATAGTGTAGAACAACCCAAATCCATCGTCTGACCATTGCCGCCCTTCACTTGGTCACATAGTGTAGAACAACTTGTATAAAAATATTTTTGAAAAAATGTAACCAAATAAATAAGTGTTTTAATTATAAACATTTCTATAAAAAAATGTTTTAAAAAGAATGCATTTTTTAAAAACATTTTTTTTTACTAGTCGATCCAAACAAATCTTTAATGCCTCCAACGGCTAATTCATACCAAATTAAAGCTTTGATGCTTCATATAGTATTATTGTGTTTAATATATATAATATTTGGTGTGTATTTTTTGTAAATCAATTTAGTTTTTTTTTATTGAATTAATAATTAAGTTTTTTACTTAGTATCTATATATATATATATGTTTTATGAGTATTAATAAAACATATCCATTAACTCTTAATATCTATCAGACCCTCCAATTTACGGATAAATCAATATATCTACGGATATTTTCATCATTTGTTGAACTTAACCTCTATATCGATGAGAGAATTCTCAAAAGAGGCATGTACCTCTATATTAATTTTGTTTCTACTTGTGTATCTTTCTATATGAAAGGAGAGTTTATATGGTTATTACTCCCGCCAAAGCGAGCATAGCTCAGCTGACATATGTATCAGTTGATGACCACGAGGTCTGTGGTTCGAATCCCCCCACCCCCAATGTAATCAAAAAAAAAAAAAATATGGTTATTACTCCCTAACGGCACACCTAATAATGTGCATTTTCATCCTTAAATCTGTTGTTTAGTTTTAACTTATAACAAGGAAGGAAGGGGAAGACATACCTATTAAAGGTAAGGAAAATCATCCATTTTCATATTTAAGGTTCTTAATATATTTTGAATGGAAATCTCTGAAAAAAGCACAAAAAATGTACATCGAAGTTCTGGGAAGATGTGGTTACTGAAATAGCAATGGAGAATTTTCAACCTGTTGGTGAGTTGAAACACATTGATAAAAACAAATTGCTAGGTCAAGAGAACTCGTTAGTCGTTACTTCGGATTGCACTTAGAAAATCCATTGGGAAGTTTGAGAATTGCCCCAAAATTAAATTGCTAACTGCTTGCTAAAGGCACAACATGCTTCTTGATAGTGAAGATGGCTATCTAACTATGCAAACAAATTCAATGCTGACTAAGATTATATGGGTTCATATTTTTCTCAAGTGGAGTCAGTTTAAATCCATTCATGTTCGTCCCAAACTCAATATATATACATAGCTGTCCCCGCCATATATTAAGCAGGAAGAACATGGGTTATTATAGGTTCCACTGGTGAGAAATTTCTATTATATACATTTTCCCCATATTAACGTCAACCGACTGCTAAAGAAGTTGTACAAAGATATCAATCCAGCTTTGTTCTAGAATTCAGAACAGAGCAATGATACTAAGAATGACTCGAACAAAATATTGTGTTGCAAGTTTAGGAGCCGCACCTCTCACGGATTTGACCTTGAGAACCAGTGAGAACATTAAGAGCCGATAGCTTCACCATAGCCCTTGCAAAGTCCATGCGAAAGGTAGAGCCATCATCCGAAGCATACCCCTTTACCAGTCTTGCAGTCTTCTCATTGGCCATTAGTTGCTGATCAGAATACAACAGTCCTCTCCCACTCAACAACCTCTTATAGTAATGACTGTCGAAACCTCCCTCCGTCGACAACGACGTCGACAGCTGTTGAATGTAGGATATGCCTAAGGTAGACCTCCTCAACTTCTCTGCTGATGCCTCTGGAATTGGGGATGCTGCTGGGGAGGAGAGTTGATCTTGAACAGCATTGCTGTTGTTGTTCTCGTTCTCTTTGCACTTGAATCTCATCAGGTTGAGGAACTCAGGGTCGATTGATGGATCCGGTTGGCCGGTTCCAGAGAAGTTGTAAAGACGATTCAGAATGAACTGACACGCAACCTTCCCAATGTTGTGCGCTCCTTCAAAAAAGCCAAAAGGAAATGATGACTGATGTAATTGTGAGAAGAATGAGTTTGAGGGCAGAGCTAATTTTAGCATACCTAAAAGACTGACAATATCTCTTTCGTCAAATCCTCTGGCTCCAAATAGATTAAGAGTGCGATTGATGTTGTCGTTGGGTCTTGGCATATCAGCCATTGCTTCTTCAAAGTATGGCCTCGTGCTGTCTCGCCTGCCGGTGAAAACTGGATAGAAGGGGCCACCGGCCTGAGGAAGGGCCAAATAACTTTAGTCGAACACAAATATAAAGAAAGAGTGATTTTGAACCGAGATGCAATCGGCTTACGGAAGAAGAGAGAAATCAATTCCTCAAAAATAATCACAAAATCACGTTAGTGAAACTGAAAGCAGGGGAACTCTGCTGCAGGTCAATTATGAAATAGTGTATTTCTAATTCTGAGCTGAGATGCAATCGGCTTAAGGAATAATCATACGCAGAACGGTTGAAAGAATTACAAGAAATGAAAAAGGAAAAGAAGCAAAGAGTGATATATACCAGAACGACGGCATCTCTAGTAGCAAGGGCGAGGATATCGGCACAAGAAACGACGCGTGGGCAAAGGCTTTCAAGGTCCTCCTTGATTAGATCTATCTTATCGAAACCTTTCAAGGTCAAATTGGGTATAGCCTGCTTCTCACTGGAATAGCTATGGTCACCTGTAATGGCATCCAACAGGATGGAGGCATCGCAACCCTAAATGCATCGGAAAGAATCAAGAAGTGAATCAAGAAGTGAATCAAGAAAGGGAGACCGGAGAAGAAGAAGAAGAATGCGCATAACATACCTGAATGAAGCAGTCGTGAAAGAAGAGTCTGAGGAGAGAAGCGGAGATATCTGGTTGATGTGAGTAAATGAGAGCGACTTTGGAGGTTACAGTCTTCTCGGCGATGGGGCAGGTTTGTCGATAGAAATCATAATCGAGAGTTGAAAGGAAAGAGAGGAGATCTTGAGTTTCAGAGAAATCAAAAAGGGAAGGATGGGTAGAGGAAGAAGAAGCGAGAGTTTTGATGTCGGATATGCCTCTTGGATTGCAGAGAGAAACGAGGAGGGTGATGAAGACGACTGAAAGGACCCAACCATTCAACATTTTTAGGGTTTCAAGTTGCAGACTGAAAAGGAACTGATCAACACCAACCTCTCTGTCTCTCTATATCAAACCAACAAATGGAGGGAAATTTCCTCTTCTTCTTTTCTACTTCTACCTTCTACGTACCGGAATTTTGAATTTTTAAATTAAATAAATAATCCCCCCGAAGGGTTACGTAATAAAAATCAACCCTTTATTTTGATTTTAATGATATTTTTTACTTCAATGCTTACCAATTTTAAAATACAAAGTCTAAATGGCTGCATATTAAACTTCAAAAATTAAATTGTTACCATAAAAAAAAGGGAAAAAATCAGTTTATACCCCTAAACTTTGATGGTTGTATCAATTAAAACCCTAAACTAACAATTGTATCAATTTAAACCCTAAACTTTCATAAGTGTATCAATTTACACTCTCTAGTATAAAAATGTAAGTTTTTAAATGTGTGGAGACTTGTAATTTATTAATTAAATTCTTAAACTTTCATAGAATTGATTCATTTATGAAAGTTTATAGGTTTAATTGTTAAAATCATAAGTCTCTACCCGTTTAAATTATTTTTTTTCAAATAAAATCTAACAGAAGGTGTAAATTGATACACTTATGATAGTTCAGGGTTTAAATTGATACAATTGTTAGTTTAGGGTTTTAATTGATACAACCCTCAAAGTTTAGGGGTATAAATTGATTTTTTCCCTAAAAAAAATTAAAAACTAAATTGTTATTTTCATTACCGAGAATTTATTTTTTTAAATCCGCAAACTCGCTAATTTGGAGACCATCTCTATAAAGAGTTTTGCACCATTTTAAGTTCAACTAATGAATATATATATATATATATATATAGCTTTAATGCAATTTTTCTTTTAAATCTAATTAATTGTGCACCCAACATATATTTTATAATTCACTAAATAGTACAAGAATACTCTTTAACTGTTAAAAAAAAAAAAAAAAATAAAAAAAAAAAAATAATAATTACTCGAAATAATGCTCATATGTTTCCGTCTTTCGTAGATAGCACACTTTTAGTCCAATCGACAACCCTAACTAAGCCTTCTCCCAAATCGACTCAACAATGGACATAGGCGATTTTCTCAGTGAAAGTGTTATGAAGAAGATTGTTCTCTCTCCATAAGGTTTTATGGTTGATTTCATTCATTTTCTCGATCATAACATTTAGCGTCGGATGCTCTCAAAGTTGGTATAGATTTAAAAGGTTCAAAAGTCCTAGATTCAGACACTCATTCTTTTTCAAACCATGACGATTGGTCTTTCCCAACTTCCCTCACCATAATTCATACGAGCTTCAATACTTCTTTGATTTTCTTCCTTATTCGCGTCTTCACTATAAATCTCAATCTAAGTTGATGTTACTAGGAAAGCACGGAAGTTAAAAGGTGTCATGAAATAAATTTTATTTTTTTCATGCGATTGACAATGGATTAGGATAAAAAAAAAAAAAAAAAAATTTTTTTTTTTTTTTTCTATTTATGAAAAATGAAAATATATTAGTGCTATTTCGAGTCATTATAAAATATATATTTATATATAACTTTAATTTGTAACATTAGCGAATTACTGGAATAAAAACGTTATTAAAAAAACCCTTCTGTTGTGTTAACAGAACAAATCGCTTATTGAAGCTTGAATCAACCAATTGAAGTCACGATCTTTGTCAATTTTGCTATGGGTGGAAGCGAAAGAAAATCCAAGGAGAAGAGGAAGAATCGAAAAGCGGCTTCATCTTCTGAAGGTACTGATTTCTGTTCTTCTTTTGTCTATGGAGATTTCACTTTCAAGAACTTCGCATGTATTCTCTCAGTAATCTACGGTGGATTACTTGATTGATTGCACTGTGTCTTAATGCCATCGTTCGTTAAAGTTCAGACGAGAAGAGGAGCAAGAGACCAAGAGCGGCAGAAGATGAGGAGAGGGAAAGCAGAAGGATTGATAAGAGAGAGAAGCGAAAGGAGAAGAAATCTCACAAGCACTCCAAAAGCCACTCTGGTAAAGTTTCAGAAATATGCATGTTACGATTTCTGTTTGCTATTTCTATGTTTTATCTGATAGAGAGAGGTTGTTTGCTTCACAGTTTAGGTTGTTTTATTTGAATTTGAATTTGAATTAATGGTGTCGTACAAATTGCTCCAATTCACAGTTTAGGTTTTCTGGTATTAAGCTGATGTCGATTCTATGGCCAAATAATATCGAAATCAAAATCGTTTTACATTTATATATTCTTCAAATTTATTCTCTCTGCTACTGTCCCTGTCTTTTTCTCCAAATTCATGTATGGAACTTGTGGATTCAAGAGAGTCCTGTAAGAATTTGAATTCACGAGTTTTTACTTTTCCAGTTTTTCCACAGCACCCTCATTGCAGATGCAGATGTAAATTTTGACTTATTTTACTTGTGAACGGGATTTCGAAGAAGTACTTTATATATAGGTTTCCAAAGTAAAGTTTTGTCATGCCCTACCTTTTTCTCTCAGAGAAGAAGTCGAAGGATATTCACAAAGGCAAGAATCATAGGGGCGACCACGGTTCGGTGAGTTGTTCTTCTGTAGTGATATAGCATGCATTTTAGTTTGTGTTTTATTTTTTCTACTTTTACATTCATTCCTGGATTTCACTTTCTCGTGTCGTCTTTGTCATGTTATTGAGCATCCCTGCACTTTTCCTTTGTTTGTTATTCTTAGATGGGACTGGGAAGTACATAAGTAGGTAGTTGATTACAATTCTTTATGTAGGCAGTTCTTATTTATCATGCTTGAGTCTTTTTTCTGCTTCACTGCTTCACTGCCTCTCAATTATATTAATATTATTTTTTGAGGTATTCAAATTCAGTAAATCTAGTATTCGATTATCCTACTTTTGGATCATCTTAAGTGGTCTTGAAATATGGTTCACTCAAATATGATGGAAGACGACGAAAATGGAAGACAATGAAATATGTTTTTTCACTATTTACTTTTTTAATTAATGGATCCTTGCAGCTGAACTCAATTTATGAGATCACTGGAAGCGAGTGAGATTGCACAAGATTTTGTTGAACTGGTGTTTAAGGATTTGGTTTAGGTATGTAGAGGGCTAGAAATGACTAATGTAAATTGCACAAGTGGAATGTGTTGCAATCTAAAATTCAGCTTCTTATAACCTGGGCTTTCCTATTCTTGGTTATTTTTCTTTTACTTTTTCATGGGAAAGAACCATTGTTAATATCAAATTGTTTGGTGCTATGCCACCACATTAAGCTTCTTGAATATAGAAATTAATATTAATCTAGATTGCAATAAGGTTGTCCGTCCTATCACCAATTCTGAAGTATGTTAACTATGTACTCCATTCCTTAATCTTATATAAGTACATTTATATTACATGGTCCTAGAAAAGTGAATTATGTGGCAGTGGGGATGTTACTCTGAAGAATCAAATCAACCAAATCTTTTACATTTGATAGCCCATCTTATTTCTTTTGTGGATTTTTTTTTTTATTCTATAAGAATCAGAAACCATTCATTCATTGATAATATGAAATGTGTTACAACAAGAAGAGCTATCAAAGAGCACTTACAAAAAGCACCTCCACTGGTTTATGAGTGTGGTAAGATCATAATTACAATAAGGAGGGTAAAGCTTGCTCCAAGATAAAGCTAAAAAAATGTAGAATCAACAAAAAAACTTATGTCTTTAAATGTGTCTCTAAATATATGCGGGGAGCAAGCTTTACCCTCCTTATTAATTTAACTGGATCGGCATTATCCTCCAGAATTAATTTATGGTTTCCTGATTTGACCAATAGGAGAAACATCTTGGCTTTATCCATATTTGTTAGTTATTTTGTCGCTTCTACCAAACTTCCTGCTTCTATAAATTTCTTTCCTGCCTCATCAGATTATTGTGAACCTTGTAATAGACTTCATGATCTCGGCTAGCTAAATACTGGCATGAGTTTTTATTGGGAAGTTTTTAAATTTTTCTAGGACTAGCAATTATGGGCAAAATTAAACTTCCTGTCAGTATCTCCCATTTAAGGCTTGGTTTGTTAGTTACTTCTACAGAATCCCTTGCAAGATTTGTTCATCGTAGCATGAGAGGAAGATTTTGATGTGACTGTACTTTTCTATTGCTTTTGAAGCAATTAAATGCCATGCCTTAGTTTGTTTTAGTTTTTTCCTTTTGGAATCGGAGAACATTTACTCTGTAAAATTTCTTGTTGGTTGGGCTATGAGCCTTCTGGTTCTCTGGGCTTAATTCTACTTTTGGTTGCATAATTTTGTTGATTCAGAGAGCCACAATTCAAGAACTGTCCAAGGAGGACTATTTCTCAAAGAATAATGAGTTTGCTACCTGGTTGAAAGATGAGAAAAATGTGTATTTCTCTGATCTTTCGTCCGAGTCTGCTCGCGAACTTTTCTCAGATTTTGTTGAACTGTGGAATGACCAAAAGCTTGAATCTCGATATTATGAGGGTATTTCAAGTGCGCCTCGGACATCTCATAACTGGAAAATCAAGGGGTGATAACTTAGCAAGCTTCGATGGAATGAATGAACAAAAGTTGTCTGCATTATTGTTGCATTGTGGTTTTCCTACTAATAGTTTCCAGGCAGCCGGATGTACAAGAGAGTTCCATGTTCTGTTCTCTGTAGAATTTTAGTCTTACCCTTTCTTATTTGGTAAGTTGTATTATTTTTTAGAAATGAAGTTGGATCCTATGCTTTGATTAACATTTTTACAAACCAACAAGGAAATTGTTACTTTCTTTGAATGAAACAGACCCCATCTGATCTTATTTTGCTTTTGCATGGTACCCACTTCTTTTAATATTTTTTGCCATTACTTCGTCCGTTCTCTTCACTTTTAAAAAAAAAAACAAAAGTTGCACCAAGTTTGGAATAGGATAATAATAAATCCAAGATGTTTACTAAGAACATTCAAATTTTAGAGATTACTCTTTTTTTTTTGTTGCTTCTCTTTGGAGTTTTGGTTCATAGCTTTTTGCAACTATTATCCACCTCCTATATTAAATGCAATGGGTGCATTTTTTCAAATTCATTTTTTCAATAATTTGAAGGTACCAATGAATACTTTTTTTGGGGAGTAAATATACAAAGGTAATATGATAATTATGAACAATTAAGATATCAAGTTGACAAAAGTAAATAGACCTCGTAATTTCAAGTTGACAAAAGTAAATAGACCTCGTAATTACTAGGGGGTGTTTGAGGCACCAACTTGGAGTTTGGTAGACTGAGTTACACTATTATAACCCACATGCTATTATAACCACCGACTATAATAACCTGCTCAACGCTTTAAACACTCCGTCATTATGTCGATTGAAACTAACCCACAGACTATTATAACCACCGACTATAATAATTGAACTATGTTCATGTCGGTGGTAAATAATGTGCTTTGCGACAAAAGATTGACCTACCACGAATTAGAAATACCTGGTTACATTCAATAAAAAAAGACTTTATTTGTCCCATCAAAAAAAAAAAAAAAAAAAAAAAAAAAGACTTTATTATATATGGTAAGTCATTTCTAGTCTTGTGTCGATTAGGTGAGCCACGTTTCTCATTTGAAACAATTTCATAAATTTTCCCAATTAGAAGGATCTTAGACCTCTCGGCCGGTTAGATCTCTCCTCTGAGCAGTTTTTGGTTGTTTGTTACAGAGATGGCGTCCCCGTTCCGTTCAGACATATTGAAAGGGAAGGTGGCTTTGATCACCGGAGGTGGCTCTGGAATCGGATACGAAATCGCCGCCCAATTCGGTCAACATGGAGCTTCCATTGCCATCATGGGTCGAAGGAACCAAATTCTCGACTCTGCCGTCTCCGCTCTCCGATCTCTTGGAATTTCGGTATTCCTCGTTCACTCCTACTTCTTCCCTATTTTCATCGCTGTTCGTTCTCACTCTCCGTACATTTTCCAATTATCGTACTATTTGACAAGGAGTAGCATTTGCATCTGATTAATGTTCTTGTAACAGATCGAGCCTAGATGGGATCATGATAATGCTTTTCTCCGTATGTTAAGTTGGTTTGCTTTGTCATGGCAACAGGAATTATACCTTATGAAAGCTGAATACATTCCGTTGTTAATTTAAATTGCAATGAATGCTTTTGTGAGAGAAGTGGTACGACCTCCTCTCAATTGAGATCGTGCTGATATATTTCATCAACTTACTCAGCTATATATACAAGTAAAAATGAGGTTACTGAAATGATAGTGCACCAAGTATGTTTACTGTCCATTGCAGGCATTTGGATTTGAAGGTGATGTTCGTAAACAAGAAGACGCACGTAGAGTTGTGGAGTCTACTTTCAATAATCTTGGTAGCCTAGACATTCTTGTGAATGCAGCAGCTGGGAACTTTCTGGTATCAGCAGAAGATTTGTCTCCCAATGGGTTTCGGACAGGTTCTGTTTGCATGCAATTGCTGCTATACGTTTGCTTATATGTTGCTAGACTTAAACATGTCCTTGTTCTTATTAAATGAAATGTGGTACTTTATATTATGGTTTCAAGGGAACTCTTAACCATTAGTGTCCGACTATTTTTCTTTGCAAATATTGTTCATTGCCATATGTTTGTCTTAGATAGAGATGCATTCTTTTATGTAAAGATGGAGAGTGACAGTGTAAGATAGAGACTAGAAAGAAATTATAACATAATATGAAATGGTGCTTATTGCCAGAACTTGTTTTCCAAGAAGTGCCACATATTCTATTCACTTACGGTTGATTTTAGCATCCCTGCAGTTATGGATATTGATTCAGTTGGGACATTCACAATGTGCCATGAAGCACTTCAATATCTCAAGAAAGGAGGACCTGGAAGGAATTCAGATAGCGGTGGAATAATAATTAATATTAGTGCTACTTTGCATTACACAGCTGTGTGGTATCAAATTCATGTATCTGCGGCCAAGGTTAGTTGTGATCAAGTCAGAAGGTTATAATTTCTCTTTTCTGGTTGGAAGAACTTTGGTCGATTTTTCTTTCAAACAGGCAGCTGTAGACGCAATTACAAGAAACTTAGCTTTGGAGTGGGGCGCTGATTATGATATTAGGGTCAATGGGATTGCACCAGGACCCATCCAGGGTACTCCTGGTCTGAGTAAACTCGCACCTGAAGAGATAAGCAACAAAGTAAGAGATGATATGCCTTTGTACAAAATAGGAGAAAAATGGGATATTGCTATGGCTGCTCTCTACCTTGCCTCGGATGCAGGTGTGTCCCCTCCCTCCTTAATTATGCAATATTTCTTAATTTTCTATGGTATATTTCTTTGCCTGGGGAGAATTGTAATTTCAGGATAACAATGTGGAAGTTTTCTATATTTTAGATTGATTATGTCTCAAAGGTCAAAGCCTTAATCTTTACTTTCTGCATATGATCTGACATATATAGAGACAGAAATCACTAGTTGAGGCAGTATTGCATGTGTGTTTATTAGTTTTCGGATTTTGGAGACTTATCCAAACATGTTTCATTTGAAAAGTGCCAAGTAGAATTGGATATTCTCTTTCCATGTTTTCGTTCTTTAGGCTGATCTGACATATATAATTTTAAAAACTGAAGATTATTTGAAAATAGAATTTTAAAAACATTAAAATCATAGAAAGTTGGAGATCAAATTATCTTTGAAAGTTTTAGAAGGGGAAAATGCATTTGTTGTAGAATTTCAAAGTTGTAGGAGTCAATTATTCTTTAGTTAATTGAATATTGAATATATTTTGAAGGTAAATATGTCAATGGAACAACTATCATTGCTGATGGAGGGATGTGGTTGAGCTCGCCTCGTCGCTTGCCCAAAGAGGCTGTTAAGCAGTTATCGCGAGTAGTGGAAAAGAGGTCCAGAAATTCTCCTGTTGGTGTTCCAAAGAGTAAGCTGTGATCTTGAACGTCACCAAGAAAGTTAGATAATTCATATACTCGGTACTTAACGCTGCATATTTAGCCATGTATACGAGTGCATTCTTTAGGTATTATTCAAGGAATTCAATACTAAGGAATTCAATACTGGGATTGGAAATTTTGATTCCACACATTTCGTGACACTTGGACAAGTATTATGTATTGTACTTTATATGGTTGTGATTGCAAGGTCAAAGATAGTATGAAATTACAAGCTATGGCTCCCTAAACTTTCCATTGCTTAAGAATTCGGATAAGAAGACAGGGATCTTAATATGAATGTTTATGTGGGCGTGAGTTTGCATCGAGGACAATCAGGTCACGAGTTTTACTTAAATTAGATTTCAAGAATATGCATGTGGATAAATGATAATTTAATCAACTGATGATCTTTGTGGTTGATTTTTTTACCCTATTAGAATAGCACACACCACATTTATACTGGAAAAAGAAATATTATATATACAAGAATACAATGACTACACAACATTAATCATGAAAATGTAGAATTTGTTACTACATGAAACCCAGGAAAAGGGCAAAAAAAAATGGGGTATTCACACGGTGCTCACAACTCTGATAGAATCGCGGGAATGTAATGCGATAGTTCGGCTGTGAGAGACTGAAACCCATTCACTAGTTGGGTGTGGAACTCCTGGTCTTCCTCTCCAATTAATCTAAAATGAACTCGAATTGCACGCTTACATACAGCCATAAATTCAAGAAGCGCCGCAATGAGTTGCTGCAACTCCTGTGACCGCAACCTCGTAGCTGGCTCACCGGACAAGAATGCAGTGCACACACTCAAGACTCCACTGTTAACCTGCATTCACACATGAGGTGTGAAAAGATTAAAATCTGATTCGGCATCGCCATTGCAATTTCAATCGTACAAGCATCATAATATTATAGAAGCCAGCAGATAAGAAATTAAGATAGAAGCTCACTTGAACTGCAACACTGCCTTGGAGTATTCTCTGAAGACTCTGTAGTCGTGGAAGTTGATCCCCCTCAGAACTGCGAGGCTCTTCCAGTTCATTTCGCAGAGCAGCAGTTCTAGTTTCAATCATTCCAATTGCATTTTCCACAGGGGAGAACTCGAGCGATTCCGACTTAGTTACTAAGAGTCTATTTACCAATGCCGGGAAAGAGCCCTCAGTCTGTACAACAGTTCTCCTCTTCCATTGGTCTTCTAGTCCACCTTGGGTCTTTCCATTTTTGGTAAATGGTGTATCAAATAAGAAGCGGTCAAAGACACGTGCACGGACACTCCCAGTGGATAGAGAAATGATTCTCTCTCTTCTACTTCCCAGATCTTCATCTTCAATGACAGGATCAACTGCCGTTATCTGTAGGTAGCAAACTCCCGGCTGCAACTCCTCTGCTTTCACTTGCCTGGAGTCTGGAATAATATGCAGCGTGTGACTCCCATCCATCCTAGACTCGTATACATGACTAAGTTTCTCCATAATGTCACCTAACCGTACATCACGGGGCTCACGATATACATATTCCTTCCTATCCAGTTTCCCAAACTTTTCACCATAGAATCCTACCCTATAATATGTTGCATCAGTAAACGGAATTGGACTTGATTCCTGCTCAAGGATTGATTCGTAAATATTTGTCAGTAAAGTGTGACATTTTGCCAGTTGTCCATATACTCTCCTACTTTTATAAACTGGAATTACAAGTTCCAGAATACTAGCACAAAAATGATACAACTCAGCTTGGGAGAAAAGCTTGTTTGCGAGCTGTAGGTACTTCACAGCAGAATCAACCGTGAGTTTAGAAGCACCGTATCCCTCCATCTCAGCTGCTGATGCCTCCGAGGAGATCTCACTGCTGACCATAGGGCATATTCTGCGTAGAGATGTTACGTGATCTCTGCTCCAGACACCATCATTTCGAGCGACAAGAGCCTAGATGAGATCCAAGTTTTTATCAAAGAACAAAAAACTCCCGTCCTAAGCCCCCAGACAACACAAATTTGAGCATACAAAATTCCATATAGTGAAAGTCTGTAAAGTACCTGCATGACCACAGCTGCAACCGCTACAGCACACTGTGCAGCTTCTGCCCATGACTGCATCTCTTGATGAGCATCACATAAATGCAATAACCACATAATATGAAGATCAGGCACAGGGGCGAATGCCATTGCAAGTTTGTAGAAACCTTCTGCAGCAGCATATCTATCCATTGACATCACAGAGGCCTAAATCAAACAAATGGCCAGCATAAGTATAGCGCAATGGTAGAATGGTGCTTGCATCAGATGTCACTAATCGAAGTTTTTGGAAGGCAATAACTACTACCAGAAATAACACTAGTTCGAAGGAATAAAACTCCCTTTGGCAGTGAAAGAAAACATCATAAATAATCAGAGATACCACTAGTCTAATCTGTCCAGGGTCATATAGACTCAGCTCATGACTCCGGACTTCAGAGAGGATACTCCCCCTCTTCATTACATGATGAGTGTGATAACATGAGTTTTTTTTTTTTTTTTTTAAGGAACTTCAAAAGTGCCAACCTAATTACCTTACGCATTTTCTATGCAACATTGAATAAGTTTATTATTGCAGACCAGGGAAGTTTTTCTATGGCAGACATCACAAAATGGTGTTGGCAGAATGGACCGTGGGCGTACATGTACAACCCAAAAATAACAATAGCAATAAATTTATCTCAACGTAAATGGCAAAAAAAAACTTACTAAAAGAGAATGCTCTAGACTAGCATCAAGAGCCAGAAGGAGACTGTCAGAAAGATATTTCAACTCTGACCAGGACCACCGATTGTCAGCAGATGCTTCTGGAATTATTACAAGAGCATTCTCAGGAAGTCCACATTCATTCAACAGATCGGAGCTCTTCGATTCATCTGCCATGTCTTCTAAGGATTTTCGTAGACGCTGTGCTTCACCACTCTCTTCAAGTGTCCCATTTGCCTTCATCTGAGTTACTTGCACATCAGACATCAACTCTGACAAAGTAATTATGAGCATGACCCTCAATCTAGCCGTCTGCATAAAGTGACAGAAAGAACTCTGCAAAATAAAATAAACAAAATATTGGAAAACAACAAAACAAGAGTTTAAAATTGGTGAAAAATGCAATTTAAAAATCCTACCCTCACAAGTATCTGAAGCCCTGTAACAGCCCTTTTCCTTATGCTATCATTTCGAAAAACTGCAAGCCGAAGAAGATGGAATGTTACTTGCTTTAAGAAACGGTCATTTTCTCTTGCCATTAAAGTTGCACCATGAAGATCAAAGACACTGTTAAAGACAGGAAATAAGGCCTTGTAGAATGCCAAAGGTTGATTCTTAGAGAAGAAGCTCATGAATATGGAGGTGATGCAATCAAGTTTCCCGTAGTCAGTGGCAATGCTATGAGATGATGCCATGAAGGAGAACTTCTCTGTTATTTCCATAACCTGAAGACTGACTGCTGCACTTAAGTTTTCTTCCCAAAGTTCCTGAGAGAACTTACAAGGTAAGTTGCCTGATACAATTCTGACGATAATATTATAAAATCACTATCGAAAATCAGAGAAGCGTACCAATTTTTGTCTTAATACTGGGTGCAGCGACTCCCTTAGTGCTTGGGCAGATGCACCAATCCTAGAAGATTGAGCCTGAGCTAGTGCTTCTCTCAAGGAATATGGCTGATTTGGGGAGCTCAGCTGAGAATTCACCCTCTGCCACAAATAACCATTATCAGGCGTTCCCTGAGGCTGCAATGAAGAAGATACACAACAAGAAATCAGAAAATGTGATAACCTAAAATAGAAATTATCGAGCATGGATAAATAATATGAAAAGAAAGGCACCCACTCTGAATTCTTGTCTTGATGCCTCAGATAGGTAGTTGTTGATTGCAGGCGATAGTCTGTCAGAGTATTTTGGGGAACCAGGTCCATCACCAACAGCAGCAGGGCTCCGAGAACTGGATCCCATCAGCATGCCATCGGCAGGTTTTCTATGCTGCAAAATACAGGGGACATCGAGAAACTTAAGAGTACTTCGAGTCAACCTCAATACCATGCTTTAGAAACATAACATCAGTCAATCATGTGTGCTACAAAAAAAGGTGATGATATATTATTTATTACTCGTTGTATACATATTAAAAATATACAAAATCACAGGCGAAGATATATCATTTACTTTCTTTTTTGGATAGAAAACAGGGAGATGTATCATTTACTATATCATCACCATAGAAGGAAACAAATATAATAGGTACTTCAATAAGGGTTTGGGATTATTAGCCAAAAATAATAATATTGAAACGAGCAAGATTATCAACAAGAAAATAATGAGAATCAGCTATAGAGCCAGTGATCTTAGTGAGACTATATGTTATCAACTAGTACAATCAGTGATCTTAACGACAATCAGCTACAGGACCAAGAACCTAATTAAGGCATCAAAAGAATATGAAATTCCAGACAAACAACCTCAAAAAGAATAAGGCATTCTTCCATGAGCTTGAAAAACAATCTGGTTCGAGCAATGCTTTGTTGCCATGCCTTGACAAGTGAAGTATCATCTAAATTGCGCACAATTTGCAAAATCACAATCAAAACTTCACGCTTCTCTATGGCATTTAGGTTATAGAAGACAGGCATTTCATCTAAAATCTGCACAAAACATCACAAACAGTACGACAAACTGAACTCGGTTAAGATCAACGTGGTGATATATTGATAATATATTCTAGAACCCAATGTGCGTGAGCATGCATCTATGAATTAAATATGTAGATCATGCACGTACACATTAAGTATCAACTTGGTGAATTATAACATGGATTTTAATTGGAAAATGACGAGAGAGAAAAAAGAGGCAACTTTCTGAAGGCGTTAGTCAATACTTTCTAATTCAATAATGTGAAGCTGAAATATCTTGAGAGTGCCAAAGATAAATATATATAATCCACAGGCCTCCTCCAAGCAATGAGGACACGGAAAAACCTACAAGGTGTATAAACTTTTTATATTGAACATGCCTATTTGTAGCAGAAATTATTATTTCCAATCATGTAAACCCTAGATGATCTTCATGGAATCATATGAATGCTGACACTGTTAATTAGTTGAAATCATGATATCAATCAAATCTACACTTAAGAACTTAAAAGAGAAATGGAGTCACGTTTCACTACACAAATGTAAAATTTTAACATATGGGAAATGATAATAAAACGTTCCAAAATATCTCTTCGATATTAGAAGACAATGGGCGCCATAGATTTAAGCTAAGCTAATTTTTTGACATGTTAACTTTAAAATATACATAAAAAGATAGGATAGATTAAAAGAAAAGCATGCACCTGCCCGATAAGTGGAAAATACAGCTGAGCAATGTATAGCTTGTCTTCAGGCTTTTGGTACCGAGCATCAAATTCATGCTTGCATAAGAGAACAACCAAAATTCTAGCCGCCTATAGACACCAGTCAGATTAGAAAAGCTAACCAAGTGGGACAAACGCAAAAGCAACTTTAGACAGCAGGTGCTAAACCAAAACAAAGGACATCTGTATGAAAATTTAAGTGCCCTTTGAAATATAGCATGATTACTTCTCCAATCCTTGCGGATTGTGGTTGAATCTCACCTTTGCCCGCAGGGGTAAATCGTCATGATCCCAAGTAAGAAAAAGTTCTTGTATTAATACAGATGAAAGGTAGTTCCTATAACAGAAACAAAACATTGGTCAGACAAAAAGCCACAAGGCATTATTAAACCCGAAATAACAAGGCCTTCACAGAAAAAAGATAAAACCAGTGTTTTAAAAGGCGCAAAGACCCTCTGGAGCCAAGGCGCACAATAAAGCGCGGACTTTATTTTGCGAGGCGCACTTTGTATAGAAAAAAATATAAAGAAGAGATAGCATGGTTAAAGTGGAAATATGAAAAAAAAAACCTTTAGGATTAGTTGGAATGCCTTGAATCTATTATGACCCGTTACGACTGGTTCGTTACGGGGTCTCGCTGGTCCGTATGGGGGCAACGCCCCTAAAGAAAAAATCAGATTTGGGTTTGTTAATTTTTTTTTTTTAATAGTTGAAAAAGCCCGTGCACCTTAGGGCATAAATGAGGGGTTTAATGGGAAGGCGCGCGCCTTTTAAAACAATGGATAAAAGGACAATTTTTTTTCTTTAACATGCAAGAATTAGCAAGGGAAATGGTAGAGACTACTAAATTTTGCTTCCTAACATTTCCTTCCAATTTCATATCATCTATGGGAACTCTTTTGTTCGAAATCTTTTGCATACAAAGGGAGGGAGCTCTTCCATTTTGCGACTTCCTGAAAAATTCATGATTGATGGGGCCAAGAACATGGTCAGGGAAAACATTAACCAACCATTCCAGCTCAGTCTTATCAACCAAGAATGAATAGGTGTCAAAAGTTCCTATTCCCACTTTTTCTACCAAAACCAGGGACGAAAAGTTTCTACTCTACAAAGCACTCAGTCACATGACCCCATTGACAAGGAAGAAACAGCTACCAGAGGCTAGGAAGATAGGGAAAGAGGAGGCTACAAACTAGAGCCAGGAAATTCAAGGAAAACACGGCAGTACAAATACTATATCAAAATTACTCAGAAGTGATAACAATGATCACTCAAGTTTTATTTTGCGATATCCCAACTCCAAGGCCAAGATAGTCTCATTAATACACAAGCAAGTCTTATAAAAAGTAAAAACCAAGGCATTCACACAGGCCATGTTTCTCTGAATTCAACTGGCACATCACATGGACATAATTTAAACACAATAAAAGAAACTAGAACTATAGCCCATGTTATAGTTTTTTCTCAATTATTTTCAACATAATGAGGTAATTCATCTAATTTTCAGCAACGATTGAACTTGGCCTTATGTATGTAGGAATCGCTTTGCTTACGTTTCCTAATCTTAATAGGGAGAATCAAATGGAAAAATGTAATGAGTGCCCATCTTTGGGAATTTAGGAAGGAGAATTGTAGAAGATAGACAGTCAGTATTTATACAAAAATTGTGCAGAGGAAGTTCATTTTGCTGCTTCTCGTATTCTTTTTGATATACGCAAATGTTCGGGCCACATTTTGCAGCTTCTCGTTTAACTTTGATTTCTAAGATTTAAGAGATTTCCTTCAAGCATATGGAAGATCCTTTGTAATTACCATCTTTTATTCGACAGTACAGAAATGAACGTGATTCTTATTTCCAGGGCAGAAAAAAGATATATAAGCACTGTAAAAGTATATGTTAAATGTAAGGCACCTATCAGAAGGGTCTCTTCCAGGCATTTCCACAAAGAGGTCGTGATCACATATAATCTGCAAAAATGTAAGCTTGCAGTCATGCAGAACTGATTGGCAGACACCTGAAAATTTGTCCAGGTACAAGGATACCTGCAACAGATTGATTAAAAATACATTTAACTATCAAATGGGGTGAAAGACCACAGCAAAGAAATGTCCCATCCTGGAGGCTATACACTGAAAGCTTTATGCTCTACGTTAGAAGGAATATCTTTAGAAAAGTCATGCCTCTACCTCTAATTGCAATAGAATATATGTCCAGCTTTCCTAGTACTCTAAAAATAATTCAACCAATAGTTTTACAAAAAAAAAAAAATATATATATATATAATATATACAAATTAAAAAATGTCTTCCTTGGAAAATTTAGATTTATTTCTTTTACAAAAAACATAAACTTCACACTTAGATTTTAAAAGTACAAACTATAATTTTTATCTGGCTACATCCATAACTTAATATAGACCAAAAAAGAAGGAAAACAAATATTTGAGAAGTATACCAAATCAAATACTTGGCGAGGTTCGATAATGGACAAAAGATCATAACAAAAGAATGCTAAACTGCTATTCAAACGTTTAGCCAAGCTTAATCCCTTCTTGCAACGTTCGTGTACTTCAGTAAGAAGGCAATCATACAACTGCATTATGCATCTAAATACACCTTCTTTCAACTGCATTGGAGGAATATCTTCACCTATAAGACAAAAAATACATAAAAATATCAAAGGAATATTTTCACCACTATCTGCCAGAAATATCTCTATTCAATGGTTGACAAGCCTTACAAACTCTGTTTCTTTTTTTAACGAAACAGAAACATCTCATTGGTCATCTTTAACTCTGCTCACCAAAAAAAGGGAAAAAAAAACGGACACAATGTCACTTTTGAAGACAATCATAGACAGTCCTTTCAAATGTACATATGTTCTCATATGTTTCATCAACGACAGACAAGTAAAAAAACTCTTCAGATAAGAGAGTATTTTCATTTTTCATTAATGGAGCGAAGTACAAAAGTAGGGGAACACAATGCTGAAACCAACAAACCAAGCAGCAAACTTTGGGTAAAATAATAATAAAAATAAATATACACAAGCTTTAAGGGAATAAAGGTAATTCAATATGAAATCCCTATGATGAACTTTCATTTAACTGAGCTTTCATTTAGAAAAATGAAAGAATGTACAAGGGCATACAAACCCACAAAACGAGTCCGAACACTGACATGTTATTCTCCACATTCAATATTATTAGATCTACAATTCTACATATATATACATAACTTTTTTTGATAACTTTAAGAGGACAATCGAATATGGAAAAGTAGCATGAAAGAGTATTTTTTTTCTTTTTGATATTCGTGAGTGTTTGGGCCAGCTTGCGAGCACCTCGACTAATCTCACGAAAAACCGCCTGACCCTACTATATTTGGTTGCCAAGGAAACTCGTAAGATATTAAATCCTAGGTAGGTGGTCACCATGGTTTGAACCCATTCCCTCTAAGCTCTTTATTATTCTCATGACCTTTATTGACCACTAGGCCAACTCATGATGGTTTTTAATAGATCTACATATTAGGTCTCATTAGTCAAAGTATCCAAGTTTATGCAGGTGAACTAAGAATCCAAGTAATCAAAGACGAATTAATCTACAACTTCGAACATTTAACTTTGGAGGAAATTTGACCCAGTAAACTTTGAAGACATATTTTCATGACAAACTATCACTTCCAAGCCAAAAAACCTAGTAGGTTAAAAAAAAATACCCACCATACGCAAGCAATGCATCTGCATGAATACACGTTTACCATATACAATAAAGGTCAAAAGAAACGGATATAACACAACATAAAAAAACAGGGAACTTCAAACCCACCTAATGGAAGACTGTGATAGAAAAGCCGAGTTTTCTCCAGTGCCATTGATTTGACACTTAGCTCAAGGAAAAACCAGGCCATAGCCAAAACATCATCATATACTGGTCCAACACGATAGCCTTTGGCCTACAAAATCAAAAAAATTCAGCAATTTCTAATATGATTTTCCCCTACGATAAATGAAGCACTGATGAAACAACATTTTAACAGAGCTTCCTAACTTGAAAAATTGGAATTGAATAATCTCCACAGGGTTTGTATGTAAAGGGTCGTCTGTGTTATATTCCTTATGGTAATCAAGAACAAGAACATAACCTACCGATCTCAAATCAAAAGGAGTACAAATTAATGTCTTCAAGGTTCAAGCTAAACAATAAAAAAGTATGGGTGCCGACCCGTGCTGGTGCCAGTGCATGATTCATGTACAAAAGAAAATATATAGCAATTCTGACGATATTAAAACAAAAACGATTGCATAACTATAGCTAACTGAAAAAATAAAAGAGAGTCAAAACCACCTTGCTCCTAGCCAAGCTTCCCCAGACAGTGGACAGACCAGGGTATACAGGTGGCTGACGACCTCCAAAGTCATCAAAAGCATAATCAACATAATTAACAAGGAAGTGATTTCTTTCACCATCTTCGGCTGATTCCTGCTGCACCCTATATATTTTGTCGCACGATGTAACAACAAAAAGCAATAAGAATTCCAACTTTGAACAGTCAGAATGTGAATCAAATAAAATGTCAAACAAACAGTTAACGAGAACTTTGTAACATAGAGTAAATAGTAAATGATAAAAAACTGAAGGATCAAAGAAACTGTTCGTGATTAAGCAAATTCTATAGGAATTTGATTGGAGATTGGGAAGTAAGAAAATAGGCTCAAATTATATACTGGTATCAAAGAAAATAAGAAAACGTACAAAGCATTTGAAAGGATTAATAAATTAGACCCGAAATAAATCTAAAATCTACAAAACTAAAACAAGTACCTAGTAACAATATTAACCATTGCTCTAAATGCCGCAACCTGTAATAAATAGGACAAACAGGAATTAGATAACAACTTGTATTGAAACCCCAAAAAGAAATGTGGAATGATAAATGATCACAATTTCAAGGACAAGCATCTAGGCTTCGACGAAATTAATCAGAGCATACAAAGGCCCTGAAAGGAAAGAAAAAATTCAATGTAAAAACCTGGAGAGTTTCTCCGCCATTGCCAATGAGATGGAGCAACATATTCAAAATAGGATGAAGGAATTGGAGCAACGCAGTGGAATCAACATTCTTCAAACTGTTAATAGCCTGCATGTAATGGACACCAAGGATGTTATTAATTATTCTGTTAAATAAACCCCCAGTTGGCTTGAAACAAATAAAGCATCTAGTTATCTACATGGCTATCTACTATTGTTGAATGGAATGATATGAAACGAATAGGTTAAAAAATTATCACAAAGCGCAAGGGTACGTGTACGGTGGAGGGCGGAATTTTCATAAGAATGAAAAAATACCTCCAGAAGTTCAGAACCCCAAGGAGGGCTCGTTCTAAGAGTGTGCCTATCATATTCCAGAAAAAAATCCCTGATTCGTTCATTAATGGGATACAGGGAGGAACACAGTCTTAAGCGCAATTTAAAGATGTTTTTCCCATCTTCCAAGTAATCTAGCCTCTCCTTTACAATCAGAAAAAACATGAATAGTAGGTCAGTCAAAGACAAACAAACGCAGACCAACAAGAAGATCAAATAGTCAAATCACTGAATCAGAAAGTTTCACTGTTGCAGAGGACACAGCAGTGAAGGAAGCCAAAACATACCCTGTTTGTATCTTGGAGGTAATGCGGAACAAGCTCTCTCATTACTGGTAAAGAAATTTCAGACCGTAACCTAAATTAATCAAGATCAGAGAATTCAAACACCAGGAGATGCATAAATGAACACAGTTTACCGAAATACTGGAGCAGGGTCATTAAATATCCAATACACTATTCAAAGCCTGTTTCCAATAACTACATTGTAGTAACAAAAAGGGAAAACTACAATTTGAAGGTACACAGCATAATTACCAAGCTTTTGTAAAATATAGAATTAATTAAAATCCAGATAAAATTCACAGAAACAAAACGTGATAAGATGCATCGTGTATGAAGCTTGAATAAATAAAGAACTTGCTTTATTTTCTTTATTTATCTTTTTTGATATCCATGAGTTTCGAGCAACAAAAAAAGTACTTCCTTTATTCAAGGTTCTTGCTCCTGGAATCTATACTCATTAAAATGTTTGATTTGAAGTGAGAGTGTGCTAGAGAGAGTACTAATATTTTCCAATATTTCCCTACTACTTTAACACGTCTCTTATCCCAAAAAAAAAAAAAAAAGAAAGAAAGAAAGAAAGAGAGAATGAAAGAAATGAATAGATTTCATAATAAGTGAGTACATACTGAGCATGTGTTGACAAGGGGAGTGATGCATATCCAATTGGGACCTGAAATATAACAACATAAGATGAGATGATAACTAACAAATGAAACAAACAGATTTCATAATATTAACTGACAGCCATATAAGAACCATGATCCAAAGGGAAGCAGAATAGAACTTACTGGCTTGGGAGCTTCTAGTTTTGCTTGCATATCAATATTGAAGAAAGTGAACAACAAGTGATGCTTTGGTGTCCAGGTAGCAGGGAGGGAGAGTTTAATCTCATCATGGTAGCAAGCCACTCTTGCACCTATAGCAACTTGAGTTTGAGCCCATTTCTGAAGAGACTCACCCAGCTCCATGGGATACATAGCCTAAGCAAGTCTCCCATAAAAATCATATATATAAGTATGCAAAATACAGATTACTTTCCATATATGCGAAGCTCATCACTGATGGGAAGAATTGAAATTGATATGTGCAAGTAATTGATATTATAAATATATAGACATTTACCTCCAGAGGCTGTCTACGTGGGTCACTATCATCCTCTCTAAGTTCTATACGAATGAACAAGTTCCTCTTGCGGCTCAAGCTAACAGTCAAGGGGTAAACAAAAAGGCAGTGAAAGAGCTGCAAGAATGGCTCATTCCTCATCATAACGCGGAAGTCAAACGCATGGAACTGAAAGCCAACCAACAAAATATATGGTCAACAGTTATTCATGATAATCTGGGCTATGCAATGGTGAAGAATTTATAGATACGATAACATAAATTTCAAATTTTAAGAACTGTGTAATTTTGTAGATATCATGATTATCACCACTTGTTCTCCATTGCTTTTCCATAAACATCTATTTATTGAAATTAATTCTGTATAATTTCTCCTCAAGCTAAATACTAATTGCATTGTATAAAATATTTATTATTTAATTATACTATTTGAAATCTAAAACCTGTTCCAAGATTATCCTTTATACATCAATTCATCATTTAACATTCTTCTTACAAGGGTTTCCCTACTTGAGATCCTTCTCTAAAAAGATTCAAAAAACAAGGATCATACAAAATTAGCTTCAAGATTTACAAGAAATGAAAAATAAGAACATCTTGGCCCAACAAGAAAAAAATCCAACAAATACGTTATAATTTGTAAACTATCTTCCACCAATTAAATAGTCAGTGAAATGTTATCAACTTCCAGTGATCTGCCATACAAGTTAAGGTTTTTTTCAAGGAAATAATCTCATTCCTAGAAAATTTAATGCGGCCAGAGGTCCAATAGACCAATACAAAAAGGAAGGAAATTTTTATAAAGGCTCTCTAATCCATTGTTGAGCAGAAAAACAGCAATTCCAGCAAAATGTTCAGTCGACATATCACCTAAAGGCAAGTCACAATCTTATTCCAAACAATTCCTGACCCTTATACTAATCACTGAAAGTTATTTATCTTATCTCCTTGCTATATCCTATTCCTAAAGAATTTCTACCATTCAGTGATTCCTGGTCGGTCCTTCACCCGCTTATCTCCAATTATCATGTTTATCTTAGAAACGGATTACAAGCATGCCATCAATCAAAAAACTACTTCATAGCAAAATCTTGATTGCAAAGCAAATAAAAAATTTAAAATAAATGATAAAAGACCTATCAAACATAGATATTAGGATTCTACAGACAGAGAACTATTGGGTGGTGGGACATTAAAATAAAGAACGACATTAACAATCCATCCTTACATCATCCACATTTGGATCTGCGTTTCCATGAGGATATGATCCATTTCCAGAAATTTCTTTTCCCTCAGAAAAATTTAATTTCGAGCTGCCACTATGATGATGGTTATCAGAACCATTATTAGGGAGCTTCTTAAATGTGGAATCAGCCTGACGATCCACCATATCAACAGAATCACTGATCACACTACCACTTTCTGACATGTTTTCATTGTCAGCATGGGAAATCTGGTGCTTCTCAATTTCCAGCCTAAGAACACCTTTTACAGGTTTATGAACCTTGTATTTGGGATCCTGTAATTTGAACAAGTAACCATCATCGACCACATTCAGAGGCACTTTGTGATTTCATAAGGGAAGTACAATACAATATTTTGGACGAAATAAGATTAGATGCCTAACATAGATTGAAGCACCACACCTGAAGTGCATCTTCCGTGTAACCTTCCTTGACCTTATTTAAGTTGGATATTTCAACTACTACAGAGCTTCCACTTGAGTAACCCAGCTTACCATCCACTGTGACCTTTGTGCTAGGCTCAAATACACCCTCATGGGAACTAGAGCCAGTTATGTTGGGAGCAAGAGGACTACTTGGGGAAGCAGATCCAGCAGATGCTGCACCAGTGCTGTTATCAAATAATGAAACAATGGTCCAGGCAAAGGACTCTCTGTAAGGCATGATTTGAGACCACACCTGCAGTTTTTGCTTTTCTCTTTCATTCAATTGCACCTGTAGGAGGAGTTTATACAATCAAAGAGTATTAGTTCAGACGATGAAACAAATATTTAAAGGATTGGGACTATGGAGAAAACTACCTTAGCCTGCTACACAAAAGAATTAAGCAATATTTCTCAACATTCGCAGGAACAGAAAGTAAAAGGTCCTTTCAATAAAGTTAACATATAATTGAAAGAATGTAATTGAAAGAAAATATCAAGAGATATATATATCTCCACAGAGAACAACATAATCGATAAATTTCTTTTTCGTTTTTTTGAGTAAAGATAATTTTTTTTTATAGGAAACAGAAACAATTTCATTGATAATATGAAAGGTCTTACAAAAGATGTCCTATCAAGATAGTTACAAAAAAGTCCTCCATTGGTTATAGAAGGTAGTGAGATCATAATTACAAAAAGGAGGAGCTAACTTGCTCAAAGTTATGGCTAAGAGAGAGGAAGACTCAATAAAATGTTTGTTGTCACGAGCTACATCCCTAAATATGCGAGTGTTTCTCTCATTCCATAGGTTCCATAAGAAGACTCGAATGAAGCATAGCCAAAGGGTAAAGATAATTTATGAAGATTTTTTTTTTACACAAGAAATTTCATTGAGAAAATGAAAAGAGACTAATGCTCAAAAGAAACATACTCTACAAAGGAGGGATAATTTATGAAGATTGATAGAATAAACCCAACTACATTAGTGGTTATAGTCTCAAATTAAGAAGAATTTATAGAAGATTACTCGAAACAAAAGAATAGAGAAACATATATATTTAGACATACTGGTTCTTTACGTGAATACACAGAAGCAGTAACCCCTCCTTCTTCTGTGGCATGTTTCTCTAACTGAATAAAAAGACAGACTGATGCTGATGGCGCCTCCAAATAGAAAATTCCACGCGGTTCAAATGATATTTTAGGCTGGAACAGTAATGCACAAAGAAATAATATTCTTCATTCATTAAACAAAAACCATGGAAATGTAAATTAAATTTAGAGGGGGAGAAAACAGAGGAAGTAGCTTACATCCTGCGCTTCTTTAGGTACAATGCGAAAATGGAAATCCTCAGACAACTTTTCTCTCCTCTCCCTATTATACAAGCAAATTGTACCATAAAATGGCTCTTTGGAAGGGGTTGAAGGTGGAGGGTGAAAAGAGAAATATATCAAAGTCAGCAATCATAAAATGAATTGAAGTGGAACAAATAAAAAATAAAGAAGAAGATGCATGACCCCATGAAGATATAAACCGCTCTAAAAATACTTACCAACCAACCCCGCTTGAAGGGATAAGGATAGAACTTTCACAGAAATCTTCAAGCCACTGACATGATTTACAGGAGGAACAAAAAATGAATAGTGGTTTAGACTTGTAAATATAGTAAAGTAGTTAAAAAAATGATTGAATTCTGCATATGATTTTTTATTATTGCCATACTGTGTTACAGGAGTTTCTGGTATCCTCTGGCCAAATATCATTGATCTTTCATTTTCCCAATCAAAAGCTGGCTCGTAAGCTGGAAGAGGAGAAGGACCAAACTGCTGCAAAAATATTAGAACTACATTATACTTGTCACATATAAGCATGAAAGATAATAGTGGGGAAATATAATATTCAGTATAGTGTCAGATAAAGTTAGGTTCATCTCGAACCTTTGGAACATTTGATAACAATGGGTCATATGTTGTAGCTTCTGGCCTTCCAGAGGTACTAGGTACATCATCCTCTGTAGTATCGTCAGGCTTTGAGCGCCTAGCATAAGTAAGACGCATTTCTGCAAATAACTTGGAAAAATTATATGAAAACAAGAACAAGATTCAAAGTATAAATCAGAAGCATTAAATGACACTTGTAAACTGTTTTGATAAGTCACAAGAGCTTTCATTAGAAAGTATGAAAAACTATAAAAGTTGGATAGATTATCTAAAGCGAGAACTGTGAAAGCAAACATATACCCTAATAAGTAATCCTCTCATTTTCCAATTATTTAAAAAGAACATACTCCGATATTGACCAGTGACAAAATCCCCGTAAAGAAACTTTAAGACCATCTCAATTCCAAGCATCAAAACTATCACTTTCTTTATCTTAACAAAATACATCTTCATTCATTGGGCTCTTTCCCCCCTCGATTTGCAGCTTGTGTAATAGGGATGAGGAGACTCTCATCACATCTTCACAGGGGGCTTGGTCTTTCATCTTTTCTCAGCTGGATTTTGCAGTCTGCCTCTCTCTTAAGGTTGACAGTTGGCTTTCGGAGGCTAATGGGGAAATGTGCTTCAAATGAAAAGGAAAGGTTCTAGTTCTAGGAATCGTGTGGTCCAAACCCTTCTGTGGCATATTTGGAAGGAAAGAAAACATAGGGTCTTTTAGAATAAGTCTACTTCGCTGGATTCTTTTTGTAGCAATGTACAGCAGCATACCACCTCTTGGACCACACTAGCTAGTTTACAATTATTAGGATCTAGGGAAACTGTTGAGATATTCCTGGCACATCTAATCTCAATTTTCAAGGTCATTTCATGACAAGTAAACATACACACTCGGAAATGTGACAAGCTCGCAAATAAACGAGATCCCTAGTCCCTTCTACTGCCCTCAATTTTATCTACTGAAAGACAAAAGTTCATGACTTGTGAAGTCTACACGTATGAATATTCATGAAGAAAGGAATCAGAACTTGATTGTAAAAGGGGACAAGTTTCATTCAGTCTAACACAGTCTAACACATGCGCCACCGATAGAAGTAAAACGGGGAGAGAAATACAGCAAACGAAGGTACATAGGAGGAAGATATAAGTCGTCTACAACGAAAATGAGTGTATGTCGACCGCTAAATAACAGAAATAGTGAGTAAGCAGTAGATATTAGAGATGAACAAGTAGTTGTAACGAAATAAAAAAAGAAACAATAAGAGCAAGCACAATTACCAGTCTCAATGTCAGTATCGGGGCCTTCATATATCTGATTCTGAAAGGAAAGGGGACCGATAGTGTCATAGTGACCGTACTTGTTTTCATCCTTTACCCAGTCAGTGGAATAGCACTGGACGAGCTCGTTGAGATGTGGCCATTGCTCCAAATTCTCGTCAAACTGCAGAGAATCGAGAAAGGGAAGTATAAGTCAAATTGGGAGCTCGGAAGGAGAGAGGAAGAGAGGCATTTACCTTGTTGTGCCATTTGATAGAGGAAGGAGTGGAATCTCGGCGATGTAGGAGATGCATTGTGGTAGATCTAGGGTTTAGGGAGAAGATTAGAGGGTGAAGAAGTAGGATAAGAAGAAAAGAGAAATGAAGTTGGGAAGTCTCTTTCAAATTTGGTATTTAGAGGAAGTGGATACAGGTAAGGAAACGAAGCTCGGGAACAAACAACAATGGCGTAGTTGGTAGATCTGTAGTCACAATAGGAATTAGGAATTAGGAATTAGGAAATGAAGCGTAAAAGAAACACAGACTCAGAGGGCGCAAGCAGAGAGAGAGCTGAAGGCATTGCAGAAGGAAAACAAGAGACAAGTCGGAGTGGGAGTGAAAGTGAAAGTGAAGGGGTTCGGACCCTGGTCTCCGGGTCTTGCTTTTTTTTTTTAGAAACAAAAAAGAAATAACGTCCTTTTTTTAGCTTCTAAGAAAAGCAAATATTATATATTAAATCCTCTCTCCCTCTTTTCTCTCTTTAAAATGCTTCTGTTCAACTGCTTCACATAAAGCCCACCATATCCACAACTTGCTTACGGAGAATCATCACCATAGCTTGAGATCTGGCAGCCTAACTCAGGCCCAGTCCCTGTTCCAACCTCTCATTTGTTTTCATCCACGGTGTATATCTTAACTAGTTAAATTATGTTCAGGAGTTTGGGTTTGACATTTTCAAATTACCACTTCACTGCACATTCCAAAATAGATTAGTCAAACAGTAAACTAATTTAAATTTGCAGCTAAGACTATCCTACTAACTGGTGAACTTGCAAATATTAGTAGATTCTAATTTAATCAAGTCCTTTCTAAGTGGCTAAAACAAAATGTTCATTGCTCAGAATATTTTCTATATCATTCGCTAGTTACCGAGGATTAATCCATATATTTTTTTCCCTTAAATTAGGAACTATGCAGCTTGAAATAGATGCATTAATTTAAGAACTATGCGAGAGCTTGAAATAGAGGCATTCATAGAAATAATTTGTCACGTTGAGATCCAAACAATATCCAGACACAAAAAAACTTAAAGAATAAGAGAGAATATTTTACCGAATCTAACATTCAAACAAAGGATTTTATATATACTAGAAAGAAATGACGATCACATAGATAACCCAGAATGAGGTTCGATTTGCACTTGTGCAGAATTTTAAAGCAATTTATCAAACAATGAGCACATTGCTTAGATAGCCCATAGTAGCAGTTGATCATACACCTGTCCAGAAATTTAAATGCACAGTCCAAATTTTTCCTTTGCAAAAAAAAAATGGCAATCCTGAATCTAAAGGAAAGGGATGCATAGTAACAATCCGAATAACTTCATCGTATAACTGAAAGCAGTTTGCAGCAACAAAAAGCTAAAAAGATGAATGTGATCTCAATTTCTTCCAGTCTTTATTTGAACGTCAATGCATAGATCTTACTCAGCTAGTTTTTACAACTGGAATGAGGAGGATGCTTCCTCAGTCATACACAAAATTGTGCTTTATTAAATATCATCAAAGAAAGAAAGAAGCATGTGGGACTACTTTGCATTATCATTATCATTTGGGGAATTGAAGTTGAAGCTTTAAATGATAAGATGTATCTGTAACAGATGCCTCCCTCTCTGTCTGTAGGAAAATAGCTATCCCTTGTGCAAAAGCAAAAGAACCTGTCCCCCCAACCACTGCCATTTCTTCCCTACTCTCATGCCCAATATGTTTGGCATGAACGCTCAAGCTGCCTGAATATTCAGGCGTGTCAAAACTGAGATATATTACATTGAACAACGAATGAGCAAACTGTTCGTTAGGAATAATGAAACCTTGAGCGTTTCCAACGATCTGGGACGTGTTCTCAGGTCCCTCCGTGAGTGTTCGTCGGAAGACAAAAATCCCAGAATCTGGTCTTGTTACAGGCTGCATATTGTTGAATCTGGCACTTGCTTTCGAATGTGGCTGTTGAATGTAGAGGGACAGGTCCGTCCATGGCGGTTTTCTGTTGTGCGTGGCCTGCTTTCTGTGGGATACCGGTGAAAACAAGGCCAAGAGAATAACAGCTAGGAGGGCCAAGCAGATTGCAGCGCAGAATATAATTCTGTTCTTCATCATGCATTGAAAGATCAACTTCTTAAACAAAGTACATTGTGTATTGATTAAGAAGTAGCCACTTTAACTACATTCTCAGATACAGATAGGTCGTCCACCATGTTTAAAGTTTAGGTCAACCAATTCAATTTCTAAGCTTTACACCTAACCCACCATGTTATCCATGGAGGGTCAGTATTTCAAGAAAACGCCTCTTTTAGAGGTCAATCATCCAAAAGGATTTGGTGTGCCCAATATAACAAATCCACCATTAAATCCAGTGACTTCCACCTACGCAGAGAAACCATGGATATGCATTTATTGGAGGGTTTGGACAATAGTTTAGACCCAGTTGAAGACATGGGTTTCATCACTTTGATGGAGCTTAATATTGGTCTAAGCCAATGGCTGAAAGAAGGTGAATGAAATAAGCTGCTTTAAGATGGTCATCTGATAAATAATTCGAGTGGACAACCTTGTGTTCACAAGCAAGGCACTGTCCATTCTGAAACAAACAAGGCACACTGATCTACACAACAAAAGTGCAAATGAAATATCATTTTTGCAATACACAGCCAGGCAAATTAGAGCATCGTAAACAAATAGAATTCTGTCATATATTCAAAATTATCAACTAAATTAAGGACGTGAAATAGAGATCCAACTGACAAGGTTGGTCTTATGTATGAATTGTGTGTGTGGATGCAATTGGATCCAGTTGACACACTTCTCGCGGGGGGGATGTTTTGGCAATTGGATCCAGTTGAAACTGCTTGAGAAGTGAAGGTATGAGTGCCAACCATCTTAAAACAAAAGGCTAATCTGAGCCAAGTTTCATGTTTCCACTCTTTAATGCTGTACCATCCAGCCTTCCAATGTCACATTTTTCCTAAGATTCAGAAAATGGGCATCAAACCACATCCTCGAAAGAACTAGCCGAATAGCAGGTAGCCGAAGTGACTGAAGGAAAAGACTGGCCCTCAAATTGCCATATCACGCCATTTATAAATGCATAAGATTGCTATCTCCTGCATCCTGGTAAAGTTCAAACCAACTTTAAATTGACTTAAAAGCATTGAAAAGGAGGAAAAGGAAACTAAAACAAAGCTGACTTGAGAAAAAAATAGACATAAATATATCTCTTGTATCTCACAGAGACTTACCTGCGAGGAGGTAAAGAAGAGGAATGAAACAAATATGTAGTGATGTTATTTCCACTCTTCATCTATTTTTTGACAATGCATCCTCAATTCTCCTGATTACAACACTGAGACTGCTTCCACTTTCCAAAGCTTTGACAGCAACTTGGTGAGCATGTTTGTGCCACTTCAGCAGATTGTAAGATTGTAGAACAGCCCACCTTGCTTGGTTTGCCATCTATAAATTGAAAACACCAGCAGAAACCAGAAACGAGGTCAATATATCTGTGCACATTGGAAGAATATATCAACTCAAGCACATTAGATTGAGAACCTGTGCAACCGCCAATGGGGGTTGCAAAAGAACGCAGATACTTCTAAACAAATTTTCATCGTTCTCTCCACCCTCTGCTTCACCGTAAACAAGAGCTTCAGCTGCAATGCCCGCAAAAAGGATCATGCAGTACCTGACCACAGTTATGACCCAGGGCATTGTCAAGTTAGTTATTACGTACAGAGTTTGAGGCATAAAACTGAGTCCACTCATATGGTCACTAAAATCAGAAAACATTACTAAGAACTGTCTCATATCTTTCATTATTTTGTAGATCAACCTTTTGAAGCCAACGGCTCAGGAAGCTGAATGCAATATAAATATTCCTATTTAAGCTCCTTTTCAGATTGATAGTTGTATATTAGGAAAAAGAATGAAAAAAAGTTTGAACCCTTTTTCAAAAGGAAGAACTATTTCACATGATCACCTGTCAAATGAGGAACCATCCAAACGTCCTTCAGCAAGGTTGCTTGCCATTTTTTCATCCCAGAACTGGGTACCTGCCTATTAAATTCAGATTAAAAAGACTCATCAGTACAGAAACAAAAATTTCACATTTAGCCATTCAAATTATGAGATAACTTGATCAATGGCCACAAACTGTTGGAAGTCTAAGTAGTCGGTCAACAAGAGAGAATCTTGCTGCTTACTTGCTAACATATGCGAGCTATTAGGCATTTTTGTTTTCAATACCTCGTTGAGGACGGTAAGAAAAAACGTCGATGGGAATTCGAGACAACCCCCAACATCCACCGCCTACTCTCTAATCTATTGTTTATCCCTTTTATCAAAGTGGCATCCTGCTATGATGTATTATTGAGTTTATCTCATTGTATTAATTTTATCATGTTCTTTTCGTTTACTTACAAAGCCACCTGCTTGATGCATAACCCACATGAATATCTCATATTCAAAACATTTTCAATTACCATCATTTCAAGACCATAGTTTGAAATGCATTATGAAAGGATTGTTACCTGCCCTTGTATCCCCATTTGCATAGCAACAATTGGATCCAAAATCACTCCACGAATTGGGCAACCCATGAGGTAAGCTGCAATAGGGTACAAGGAACTTTTATCAACATTCAGCAGTTGTGCTCGCACAATTGCATGAACTACTATTCCAAGTAAATATAATATAAACAATTGGTAGAAATTACCACAGAGTTCTACATGATTCAATATTAGTGGAGCATACCAGTCAGTAGATGTCCAGCTTCGTGTACAAGGATTCGACGCCTATATGGTGGCCAATAGCTTGAGATTTGAGCTAGACAAGTACCACCAAGGAAGATAGAGTCCAAAAATGCTAGCCCCAGCAATGCCAGAAGATTCGGCCTAATATCTATGTCCTGCGAGAGAAGAAATGAGGTTCCACCAAGAAAAGCAATCAAAGCGTAACGAGAGCTGCCTGAAAGACCCCACTTCTTTGGAGACAACTTGGACACTGGAATAATACAGGAGGCCGAAAAAGAAGAGTAAGTGATAACTTGAATATGAACAATAAACCCATCTGAAAGCAGAGATTTATCAAATCACCTTCTAAACCAGTTGTAGATTCCAACACAGATGGCGTGACATCTCTTCGACCCTCCAAAACTGCAGGTATGAACTATGCTCCAATAAGTAGTATAAAACTGGTGGATAAAGTTGAACAATAATAAATTTGGCAGCCCTCGTTGTTGATAAATTATAAAAAGTCCTAACTTCCCAAAAATATAGAGCCTCGAGGCAACTCGACATACACAGATCATCAAGTTAAATGGGCACTGAAAATCAACTATAAAGCCCCTGCAGTTCGACATGTGGATATGTGCTATAAAGGGATTGATGGAAGCCGAAAGGGCAAGTTGTTTCCCAAAACTATCTTCACGAAATTTAAAGTTAACAGATGGGAACTAACTAATTTCCCAAATTGATATCAACAGAAAACATGAGTAAAAGTTAATGAAATAAAAGCAGATGGTTGAGACAGTGAAAGGGGGTGTACCAATGTTCCTGCATTTTCCAAAATTGGGCAAAAATCCTCTATCCCTGAGAAACCCATAAGCATTGGCAACAAGCTTCATATCATCCGCATTCAAACAAGTGTCTAGAACCTCCCAGTCCCTCTCCCAGCCAGACAACCTTGGATTTCCAAGAGCGGGCGGAGCTGAATCATTAATGGGTTCGATTGCGGTATCTCTGTCAAATGATTCGAGAAACCTAAGAGCTTCAGCGAGGTCCTTGCGCTTCACTGCCTCTTCGTAGTCCTGCCATTCGCGAAGAGCTCTAGGATGGCGTTCTAAATGGAAATGTTTATTGATTCCGTTAGGGTTTTTTTGGTGAAAATGAAAGGGGGTTGGAGATGGGTAATGGAAAGGTTTGAATTGGAGAAGAGAAGATGAAATTTGGAGTTTGAGAGGATTAAGGGTAGCCATGAAATGGAATAGGTGCAAAAGTGCAGCTTTTTGCAGAACAATGAAACTTCTGGAAACAGCAATTTACGTGAATAGTGGAAATACGGCCAAAGTCACGAGGCACTTTGTTGACAGCCCTGCTTTCTATAAACTGGTAAATATGTGACGAACTTGAATCAAAAGAAATACATGTCAATTAATAATAATGTATGGTTCTAGTCTTCTAGAGAAGAGACTTGTCTTGATTTCGTCTTCACCATTGCATATCTTGGCTTCATAACTTTAAAATTCAACCATCTAAAGATAAAAAATGGCTACTTTTGTTGGGTGTTTGTGGTGGAACTTGGGTCTAAAGGGTCCGCCACCTTTTATTTATAGAAGAAAAAGAGCATCAACAAAGGCCACAACTTTCGATTTGACTTCAATTTTCTTGTGTGTAGACAGAATCAGAATCTTCTCTGAATTATTCCAAACGCATCTTTTAGGTCTGTGGGAGATGATGCAAGTGATCACGGGCGATTCGATGAGCTCGTTTCTTGGAATTTGATGAGAAAATGAGGCATCGACCCCTATGCATTCAGAAATTGAGGGGCATGCGCAACCAACCAGGCCTGTGTACATAAATGATAAATTAAAATGTAAAAAAAAAAAAAAAAAACAAGCTTGACAGGAGACCACCACTCTCCACGTCCCACCGTATTTTAACTCCAAGAAATAATTATAATATAAAATAGGTCTAATTTCTAAAATCCCAACCCGCGGGCCGCCGCTGATCTCCGCTCCTCTCCACGTGTACGATTTTCCTTTCTATAAAATTCTCCTCCTTACCCTTTCCCATTTCCTTTGTCTTTGCTTCACCTCACTCTACACCGTTTCTCTAATTTCTCATCGTCTTTTTTTCTCGTAAGTTTCGCCAATCCGATCCGTCTTCTACCTTCTTCTTTACTGGGTTCTGTTTTGATCCGTTGTTTTTCTCTCAGGCGATTGTTAATGGCAACCAAAAGGAGCGTCGGTACTCTGAAGGAGGCTGATTTGAAGGGAAAGAGGGTGTTTGTCAGGGTCGATCTCAACGTTCCTTTGGATGACAACTTCAACATCACCGATGATACCAGAATCCGTGCTGCTGTGCCTACCATTCAGTATTTGCTCGGCCATGGTGCTAGAGTCATCCTCTCCAGCCACTTGGTTCGATTCTTCTCCTTTCCGTCTTTCTCATTCTCACCAGATCTATCTATCTCTCTTCCATGTCTTTCTTCACTTTTTTAGTTTCTATGTTCCTTCAATCCTTGCATTTTATAACGTGTCTGAGAATTATGGACTCTCGATCCTTGGTTTTCTCACAACTTGCTTGGTGAATTTACATAAACTTAAAAATGAATATTGCCATTTCGGATTAATGTGCAATTTTCTATTGTCATTCGTGGTATTCACGATTCAGTTTTGTGGATCTAATATTGGATTGCGTCTTCTTGTCTATTCCTTAAAATTTAGAATGGCGTTATGTATTATTCTATCGCGATCGATCGAATACTGTGATGTTCTTTACCGACAAGACCTGAGTGTTCACTTATTGTGTTCTATTCCTCATGAATGTTCGATTTCTTTTCAAATGTGCCGTGTTTTTCATTTTGTTTATTCCCTTATCTCATTTTGTTATCGATTATTGTGATCTTTCAGGGACGTCCAAAGGGTGTAACCCCAAAATACAGTTTGAAACCTCTTGTTCCCAGGCTTTCTGAGCTTCTTGTACTTCAGGTATGACATCTACATTTTTACATAAATGATTTTTTAGGATTTGTGTTTGTATTTGATGATAACGTTACTGATTACTGAAATTTCGTTTCCCCTTCCGTTATAGGTGGTAATGGCTGATGATTGTATTGGCGTGGAAGTTGAGAAGTTGGTCGCTGAATTACCTGAGGGAGGTGTATTGCTGCTTGAAAACGTGAGGTTTTACAAGGAGGAAGAGAAGAACGACCCTGAGTTTGCCAAAAAGTTGGCTTCCCTCGCGGATCTCTATGTTAATGATGCCTTTGGAACTGCTCACAGAGCCCACGCTTCCACAGAGGGTGTGGCTAAGTACTTGAAACCTTCTGTTGCTGGTTTCCTTATGCAGAAGGTTTGTTGCACCCTCTACACACTTCTTGCTGAGGGTGAAAATAGACATTAGCACTCAATCGCTTTATAAAATTGATATGCACTGATATGGTGCCTTTGGTTCAGGAACTTGACTACCTTGTTGGAGCTGTGTCTAATCCCAAGAGACCATTTGCTGCCATTGTTGGTGGTTCAAAGGTGTCGTCCAAGATTGGAGTGATTGAATCCTTGTTGGAGAAGGTTAACGTTCTTCTCCTGGGTGGAGGAATGATCTTTACCTTCTACAAGGCACAAGGTCACGCAGTGGGTTCATCACTTGTTGAAGAAGACAAGCTTGACCTCGCGAAATCGCTCATGGAGAAGGCAAAAGCCAAGGGAGTTTCTCTTTTGCTTCCAACTGATGTAGTGATAGCCGATAAATTTGCTGCTGATGCTAACAGCAAGGTTCGTAGTTATCTTTTCTTAAATCAAATATGGCTAAATTCAGCTTCAACATTCATGACAATAGTTGTTTAAGTTGTTTCTCTATACTTTTTTCAGATTGTGGCAGCATCAAGTATCCCAGATGGGTGGATGGGGTTGGATATTGGCCCTGATTCTATCAAGAGTTTCAGTGAAGCTTTGGATTCTACCCAAACCATTATCTGGAATGGACCTATGGGAGTGTTTGAGTTTGAGAAGTTTGCGCCTGGAACTGAGGTAATGCAATAGGGGTGACCAGTTTTGTATGCTTTTAGAATTGAAGTCCTTCTGAATGGTGTACTTAGTGTGTTGGGTTGGTTTATGGTCTTTTGTTGCAGGCTATTGCGAGGAAGTTGGCTGATCTGGGTGCGAAGGGAGTGACCACCATAATTGGAGGAGGTGACTCAGTGGCGGCTGTTGAGAAGGTTGGGCTGGCGGATAAGATGAGCCACATCTCCACTGGTGGTGGTGCCAGCTTAGAGCTTCTTGAAGGAAAACCACTTCCTGGCGTTCTTGCCCTCGACGATGCTTGAGCTTTTGAGAGAATTCCATTCTCTCCCCGTTTTCCCTGTGTTATATCGTAAGGGTTGTTGTTCAACCTATGAGGATTTCTCGATCTTGTCTTTTTTTTATTTGAAGAAGAGGTTGTAGTTAGCATAGGTTATTCGAATAAGTGTCAAATTCTCCTCCTCTGAACTTATGGTCCACGGTATTGGATTGGATCATTTTTTTTCATCGATTTAAAAATGTTGAGTGATGCTGATGCCTGATGCGCATTCAGGCTGTTTAACCAGTAATCAATCGCCTTTTGTTCATGATTGTTGTGCTTGATTCAAGCCGTGGATGCTTAAATTTCATACCAGAGGTTGGTCTTAGGTACTAAATCTTGAACAATATTTTTTATTCGAGGAAGTTTAGGTTGGTTGCCACTTTGATAATGAAAAAGATTAACATATGAAAACCTCTTGTGTCCAACAGACCACTGAATGAAGTCAGTGACGGATTCATACGACTCGTTAGCTGGCCAGAGGCTTCCTTTTTCAGTTGACTTTCATATTTTGCTCTTTTTCTAAAAAAAGATTTCGTTTTTCCATGGTCACCCTAAATTTTAAATTATTTTTAAATTAACATTTCAAAGATACTGCCACCAAGATAAGCATGAAATTAAGCATGTATGATGTATATTCCCTTGTACAGAAGATATGATTCGGATGCTTTCCCTTTTGGTAGAGTACATTTCTTTGGTCATCGTTACTTGTTAGAAAGGAAATAGAATGAATGACTGCATTGTTTCCTATTTTGAATTTTCCTTGAAAGATAAGTTTTGAATAATTTGTATTGTCTTCACTCAATTCATTCACAATTAGGTTTTTATATCCACAGTTTAATTTATATTTGTATCCTGATCAAAATAGTAGTTCAGTTAAATAAATGGAAATGAAAATCTGTATGAAATAAAACAACCAAATTTTTATTGGTGGTGTTCATAGTTCACATGAAGTTTTTATATGATTCACTCTCAATTTGAATATCAAAAGAATGCTTAAAGACAGGCCTCAAAGACAGTAAAAAATGCAGTAGAAATAAGTTTGAATAGAGAAGAAAACACTAGGAAAAAGAGGAAGAAAAATATATTGCATATCAGGCAAAACAGGGGTATTTCGATATTTCCACTGCATTCACATTACCAACTGCTTTATTTTCCTGGTTTCAAAAACTTTGGCTCTAATTTCTAATTTTTGTTAGGAGTTTTATTTCATCCGTACAGAAAACCTAAAGACAGGCGCTGAAATATAGTGGTTGGCAAACGAATAAAAAGAATTTATGGAACATATGTTTTGATAATGTTCCTGTACTGTAAGACAAAACAAAAACATCCAAAGCAAACTGGTGTCCAGTTTTGTCGTGTGAATGAATGAATATCTTGCTTCCACCCTTTTCTCGTCGAGAGGGATCAAATGATGATGGATGACTTCCGGATGAAAACAGATGGTGAGATAAATGCCTGCTTGCTTTACATGATGGAACAGTTCCCTTGAGCGCTACTGAGGTAAAATAATTATTACTGTATTAGTCATGAAAGTAGAAGAAAACTGAAGCATAAAATAGAGAGGGAGTTGTTCAGAAAGATCTGACATTTTATTTTCTTCATAGCTGCTCAATGCTTCCTCAAATTGGAGACAATGAGGGTCTGTTTCTTGAAGATCCACATTTTTCGGCCCAGCTATGTAAGCGTGAACAACAAACTGCCGAGTTCGTTCCCTGATCAAAACTACCACTTTAGATAACGGGGTAGTCGGTACATAATTGTTTCATACTTGAGTCAGAGTGAAGATTTTCATCCTAGAAGAAACCTACCTCCCTTCATATTCAGATAACCAAGCCATGTAGGCAGCACCGAAATACATGGACACAAATGGCTTGGTTAAGTCGTCAACAGAATCAAGTCTATACGCTCTGTAGCTCAATTCCCTAACCCACCAACAATTGATTAACATAAATAATGTAACTAGACATATGCTGATACTGTTTATTAAATTAGTACAAGATTGAGATTGACATACATATAAAGCCAAAATGCAGTTGAATAGTCAATCCCCATTATTCCAGGACGCCCTCCAACTCCATTAATGAAGCGCATGCTAACTACCTCTGCCAGAGCACAGAGAACCGTCTGTGCACCAATGAATACTCGTACAATAAATATGTTTGTGAAGAATGTTAAATTGAACAAAATTTTAGAATAACACGTTATATAGTTCAGGAGAAAATTGTTTCAAAAAATCTTTGAAAACAATTGTGAAAGTTCAATACTTCCTAGAGCTCTCATTCCAGGATTATATCAGCTCAAATTAGTGTTAAAACTTTTTAAATAAATAATTCATTAACACAATTTTCCCTTGCAAAATTTAAGTGACAGACGTTGAATGTGTGTGGAAATCCAGACATATTATTGGTTTTCCTAATCACAACGGTACAGGATGTATCAACAATTATAATTGAGTTTTCGTTTGGGGGGAAATCTTAAAGTTGGCCAAGCTTCATTGCTCTTAATGGTGTTCCCTTTCTAATTTTCTTTCTAATCATACTCCTTCCATTATCAATTCAAATTGTGGAGCCTTTGAGCGAGGGTTTGTTGGATAAGGGCTTTGGTTCTTCATCAATTGGTTCATGTTGAAATAGGGGTGATTTATTATTTTTTTAATGTAGTTTTTGAGATTTCCATTTTTTTTTTCTTTTCTTGATATTATTATTATTAAATATAATTGAGTTTTAAGGCTCCCATCCTCATTTTATGGACAAACACTATAGCAAATGGATAAGTATCAAATGAAACAGAAAAAAGAATCAGAAAAGGTATATTCCAAAAGAAAGTACGAGATGAAATGGCTGTTGGAGACTTACTGGTTTAAGTCCTTTTGTACTGAAATGTTTTGAAAGAATAATCTCAGCAATGGCCTGCAAGACAATGGCAACGCCATTGGTTTATTTCCCACAAGAGGTTAAAGAAATCGGTTGCATGGAAGCTATAAAATGATAGCAAACTTGTGAAAGAAATTTCAAGGTCTCTTCTCTTTCTTGAGAGAGTTTAAAATTAGAGCATTCATACGAGAAATCTGACTATAAGTTATTTGTTGCAGATGGTTCTAGATCATTGCACGTCTGGATAGAAAATAAAAGCATTTCCTACAAATATAGGCTGAATGTAAAACTATAGTAAACTAGAACAGAAAATAAGTATTATTATGAAGCACGATAATCTTATTAATTTTTACCTTTAATTCTACTCGGGAAACATAGGGTTTTTTCTTTAAATCATGAGAAAACCGTACATTGCCCTTTTTCTCTCCAGATTTGGTCCACTCTTTTAGAACATCAGGATTATTCCACATCTCTTCCATGTCCTCGGGAGTTGCTCGAGAATCCCAAAATGTATGAATAATAGCTGCACGGCCTTTGAGAGGAGAAAAGGGCCTGTCATTTCCATGAAAAGCAAATACATATATGTCTGCAGGCATGTATGTATGTATATTTCATCCTATACTCTAGTGAAAAGAATTTTAAGTTGTATTTGTAATAAAGCCAAAGCTCTTGGCAGGATGAACCACAGAAGACTAATGAACAGAAACAATGTACCAAAAATCAAACCACACTAATTATCTATGTATGAAAAGGTGGCTCTATCAAGTCCAACTTTCTCGGGAGGATTATTCTGTGATATAATTTCATGAACACAAAGCGACATTTTGTTCATTTATGATACTAGTTGTCCTTTTTTTTCTTTTCTGTTTTTGATATATGTGAGTGTCTGAGCTAGCTTACACGCACCTCGACTAATTTCACACGGGACAACTGTCTGACCCTACAACATTTAGTTGCCAAGAAGATCCGTAGGAAGACCATCATGGATTGAACCCATTCCCTCTAAGTTCTCAAGGCCCTTAATGACCATTAGGCCAACCCATGATGGTTGTCCTTCTTTATCTTTGGCGGTAATGAATGATTACTTCATTTAAGTAAAGGGTATTGAATAATAGTTACTGGCATTAGGTTTACAAAAAGAGGATCCAAAGTACTTTTATTTTATTTTATTTTTTTGCATTGTTTGGCCTTTTCTCTCTCTGCTAGTCTTTGTAGAATAGGGAGAAAAAAAATGGAAAGCCAGTCCTGTTTTACTCCAGCTATCCAAGTTCTTAATATCAAGAATATGATCCACGAGTAAATGAATGGCGCATCAGAGTCGTGTAAGGAAATGCAACCTGTACTCCCTGAAGCAGATGGAGGGGACGTGTTGGAGACCTCACTTCTCACCATACCTTCATTGATATGTTTCCTAGACATAACCCATGTAATGATGATCAGTTTAAAAGTTGTAACATTGTACTAATAATGTCTTCTTTCTACTTCTCATGACTCATAAGCAGTTAACCCATTTTAATTATACATATGAGATATGGCTATTTACACAAAGGCTTCCACTGTAATACCAAAAACAGCAAGCACCTATCCGGATTAGAGACATGATTTTGAATGCAAGCACCAAGATAGTTTAAATATTACAGAAAATTAAGTTCATAGTTTCTGCCAATATGTGTGAGTTTTGCTGTATTTAGAACTCAACCACTTCATTTCAGGTCAAATCTCAAAAGCAGAGTAAAACCATTTCTTTACACCTTTAGATTAACAGTCTAAGTAAAGGGATGAGGAACTTTATATGCAAAAAGTAAAACATGGTTATAATTGAAGATTGGCTATATTTTATAAATAAATAAAAACTCCAAGAACAAACTCCAAAATTATAGATCTGGAGGCAAATTGGTTCAATGGTAGTTATGAAGGTAAGAGACCCAAAAAGATAGAATCACACTCGGAAACTAAATTATTTGATAATGTAACTTTTTGACTAGTTTTAATAATAATAAAAATAAAAAAAACAATCAATCAAGCTTTGAAGAAAAAATTAAGAAGAAAATAAATTCTGGGATGAAACTCGTTCGTGCATTGTGCATTCTGGGTACAACGGGGTAAGCTAAATCTAAGCTTAAATGTATGCCCTTACATTTCATCAAGAAAATTATATCCTCAAGTTGTTCAAGTGGATTAGATTTTTATGTATCCATTTAACTGTTAACAGGATTAACCAACATCTGAACAGAATAAACCTTATTGAAGTTCAAACTTTATTCATCAATAGGATATGAGCACCTGGAAGGAAGACTTTCTTTTACTGATAGATATCGTTTCCAGTATTGCAGAGTTGTTTTGTGAGTCGCCTTCTTTGTACCACCTCTATAGCCCCTAACGACAAACTCTTCACTTCTTTCTCTGAAAAGGAGTTTGCTATGTTAATATACGCCATACGGAACCATAAATTAGGAGGGTTAATGATACTAACTACTTAGCGAAAAAGATATAGACAATGAACTAGAGAAGCTGCCGGAGACAGTATACAAATCAATAAATGAATGCAATGCAAGTTCAGTGACTTACGTCTGCTCAAAGTTTGATAACCATTTAAGGTAAGCAGCCCCAAAATATACACTGACAAAGGGCTTATTCAGAACTTCTGGGTTCCCTTCTAATCCATAAGATTGATAACCCAATTCACTGCAAACCAAAAATGTTACTAGTGTAATATGTCATAATCGAATTTTATTCACTGAACTATGCTATGTAAATATTTAAATATGTAGAATATATAAACTATTGAATCATCATCTTCATACCTGACCAGCCACTCAGCAGTTTTAAGTGTTATTTGCATGATCCCTAATGTTGTCTCCTTGGTTTTTTTGTCATGACGTGTTGCAAGAAGCTGTCTATCGCTCTCAAGTTCCGCTATGGCACAGATCATTTCCTGCACAGTTATGAATTGTTACTACATATCTTTAATTAAGTAAAGCAACTATTTCTAGCAACTACAAGTTCTATGTAAGAAGATAGCAAAAAATCACTCTTCTTTGTTGAAAAATAAAATTGAATATCAATCTCAGCACAAAAGATGCGCTGCCGAACTTATTCCTTCCAATTCATCGGGCATTCTCAACATTATGCCTTGAAGAGAACTCGGCTGTAAGTAGCTAAAGCATAAAGCGGCAAACAGACGGATGGAAAACAGGGAGGAAAGAAAAAAAAACTTACAGAATCTATCTTGGAATCAAAGTGCCTCTGCACAATGATATCTGCCACTGCCTGGAGAACAACACAATGTTAAAATAATTTTAAAGGTTACATAACATTCCTTGTCTAAGAACATGTCCACCAAAATTAATGAAGAAAATCAATTATTTTCATTTTTCTATGACAGAATTGAAAAGGAAATTGAATAGTCAGAAAGCAAATATTCAAATTCCTCAAGAGGATAAATAGTTTAAATTAAAACAAGATTTGAGTTATTTTTAAAAGAGTAGGGGTTGTTATATAGTCTACATACAACTATATCCAAGTTAAGGGCTTAAGGGTCGCTTTAAATTTATGTCCACAGACAATATAGAAAGAGTATGACCTTCATCTCCGTCTGAGTCAAATAAGGCTGTCCGTCTGGATCCCTTGAGAGGTGAACCTTCTGCGTTTTGGCCTCTCCAGCATCTAACCATTCAGCGCATACTTGAGGGAAACTCCACATTGCTTCCATGTCTTGGGGGTCAACACAATCATCCCAGTATTTAAATCCAATAACCATTCTTGACCTTGTCTATAGAACCTCATAACCAAAAGCAGAGTATGTAAGTACTAAACAGAATTGTAAGCGGGCACAAATTATATATATATATAAAAATAAAAAATAAAATTAAGAACCTAGCAAACTCTGCGACAAAGCTCTTTTAAACACCAAGCACAAAAGAGTGTAACAGCTACAACCATACAAGTGGAGCCTCCTCAAGTTCAACCATACTTTTGGCCCCAAAGGTTCAACTTCGCTGCAGGAAGCCTAAAACTAGAGATTACCCATAGAAAAACCTCAATAGCAGTGATGCATCAAACGTGAGGTTTTGCTAATTACGTTGTAAGATAAAGGTAACCGTGAATTCTAAGGTTGGGCTTTGTTATTGGAACGTACGTGTTATACCTTTAAAATCCACGATTTTACAGGTTGATGTTAAACAACAACATCTTACATCCACCTAATTAAGAGAGAAGTCCAAGTTGGAAACAAGAAGGATTTAAATCAGGAGCTTAGAAAAATGAACAATGTTGAATTAGTTCATTCAAACATGAATTTGGGAGGAAATATTATGTTTCAGTAGGCAGTGAGAATTCTGACTCTTAGCAAATAATAAAGCAGAAGGAGCTTCCGAACTTCCTAGGCTGAACCTGAAGGAACGCATTCAAGAACAAGGCCTCGGTAGTTTGTAATAATCATCTAAAATCGGACCAAAACAAATCAATATCCACTATCTGTGAATGTGTCGTCATTGAGGACAAATCGGCCGCCACAATGACGAAGATATTAACGCCCAAAATCGATTAGATCAAAGCTGTATGCATCCATAATCATGCATCGTACCACATTTCCAATCAAAACCAGGTTCGAAACAAACAGAAAGGAGGATGCAGCAGAGAGAAATAGATTACCAGAATAGCAGACAAACGATCGAAGAGGCCGCCGGAGGCGTAGAAATTGTAATTTAGGGAGGAGGATTATGGAGTCGGGAGCATGGAATTTGAAGGAAATGAGATCGAAGGTGGACCATTGTTGCCGGAAAATAATGATACATCATTCTTTTCTATTGACAGGGAGCTCTCGCCAAATTGCTTGGTAGCTCGCCACACGTGCCATGCTTCCTTCTACTCTTATGTGATTTTATATTCTATTGTTTGGACGTGCCACTTACATAAGTATTTAATTATAATTTTAGTCTCACATTTCAAGTTGGTATCGATGTCTCAGAAATTTAGAAAAGAAAAAAAAAGTTAACAGGTCTTTATATTTTTCAAAATTTTGACTCCAATACTTTCTTGTCCTATTTTAACTTTTGATTGGCAAAAGAAATGAGTATTTTTCTATTTGGAAATGAGTTATTTCGTATTTCATCTGTTAATACTTAAATTTAGTCAATCATAAATTTGTCTATCGATGAAACGAGTAGAGACCTATAATACAATATAGAGACAAAGTCTTACACCGATGTTGTGCTACGCTCTGACGGTCAAGTCAGATTTGAGAATAATCTAGTAAATATGCAAATGATATCTTCTTATGGAAAAAATAGCTTACCCTTTCTTATTATTTTAAATTATCCTTTTATTTTTTGCAACGGTATTTTAACTAAAGCGAGGTTTGAACCCATGACCTTTTAGTCACATGCACAACCTTATGTCAATTGAGCTATGCTCGGTTTGGCAAATTATCCTTTTATAGTCCTTTGTCTCGACTGTTTTTAGTATTAAAGTTATCCATTGACGACTATCGTAACGATAAAAAGTTAATGATTATGTAACCGCCCTGAGTGGGGGCGGTTTTTCTTTGACATGGTCGACTCCGGAGGATCGACCTCTTGAACCGATCCTTTTATGGGTCGGTGTTGTTGCTTTAGTCCTTCCCTTTGAGGGATCGACGCTCCTCTTGTTTGGTTGATCCCTTCGTACCTCCACCCTATTTGTGGATGGACCTTCGTTGAAGAGACATCTTCTTAGAGTTTAACGTTGGGTCTTTATTACTTGAGTTTGATCATTTCACTCATAACATCATCAACCATTCATTTAATTTTCAATAACAAACAGAAGCAAGTATGAGTGGAGGATTAAGAGATATATGTCGTGGTCGTGTTGAAAACAACTACATATATGATATTGATTTGGACTCCCAAAAATCAAACACACACTTATATTATAACATTACAAATGTGGGTTATTTGCTATTAGGTGCATATAAAAAATGGTAGATATCACCCCGGAAGAGTCAACACAACCAACAAACAATTATATTAAGTAAGGGGGCTTGTATTATATAAACGATTTTACTTATTATAATCCGTGCATGATTATAAACAATGGACGCATGCACTCTTTGGTGATCCGTTTTGTTTTCATTCATTAATTATTAAATTTAAAATGGACGCAGATTGTTTGATTGAGAGGGGTAATTGGATGGGGCCCAGCCCATAGAGAAGTCGAAATTGTGGAAGCAAGGCCCAAAAACGGCCCACGTGAAGTTCAGCGAGCTGGTCAGGCAACAAATCAGGACCGTTCAGTTTTGTGGGACCCAGGCTTCAAAACGAGGAGATTGAGAAGGTTAGCATGGGACCGGCGGTAGAGGATTCCTTAATATTAAAAAAATGGAGAAGTGGAAGAGGGGGAGTGAGCGAGTTTTGTATAGAGAGATTTCCATAAGAAGTTCCGCTCAATTGGCCATTTTCTTTTATTATTTATTTATTTATTTCTCTCTCAGAGTCTTCTTCTTCTTCTTCTTCTTCTCGCTTTGCTTTTTCCGACTCCCAAAAGCCACACTCACACAGCCTTTTTCTTCTTCTTTTTTATTCTGCGTCTGTCCTCTGGGCCTGACGAACCCTTTTCTTCCTTCTCCTTAGTCCTTCTGTTACTTCCATTCCATTACCTCCATTAAGTATTGCTTCAATGGCCGCCACTGCTTCGCTCTTCAGATCTGCACCCGCCGCATCTTTTGTTCAACCGTCCCTTCCTCTCTCTTCTGCCGATCATTCTACGGTCATCCTCTTCTCAACATTTATACTCATCCTTCATCACTATCATCATAATTTCACTATTATACTGTGTTCTCAAATGTTGCACCACTGCAACACCATTTATTTCTTGCTTGTTTCTTAAATAACTTCATAATCGACTGCAAATCACTTTCGACCATGGATATGTTTGACGCCTAATCTCCTCAACCTTACTTTAGCTGATCACACGGTTGTTTTCTTACTTACCGTCGACTTCTTTTTTTTATGTATGTAGGCTTCGTGCGTTAATTTGAATTCTTCCAAGTTTCAATCCAGCATTTTCGGCGCCCACGTTTCAACCGGATCATCTTCCTTGCAGCTTCGTAGAACCCACAATATTCAACCTATTAAAGCTACAGCTACTGAAATACCTCCCACCCTTCACAGTTCAGTATTAAAATTTCACTCATTCACGCTCACCGAGTTTTGTTTTTTTTTTCTTAAAAAAAAAAAATAATCAATAATAAAATAGGAATTTAATTATTGATGCCAATCATTTTATTTTGTTGGTTTCTCAAGAATCAAGGAGCGGCGGAAAGACGAAGGTCGGAATCAATGGTATGAGTTGTTTGATTATTTACTGCTCTTCTTACAATTAAGATTTGTACTTATTTGCTTTCCTATCATCAATTGCATACCATAAAAGACAATCTGCATGTGAAACTTAAACAAAATAGCGTTGCTTCAGTTTTTGATCTCTTTCAATTCGTTTAGAGACTTAAATTTCAAAGTAGTTTATTCTCAATTCAACTTTGGATTTGCCTTATTCTAAAGATGGGTTTTCAAGTCCGCTATTTCAATTGCTTAATAGCGTGTTGGAAATCATTGGTCACAGTTCACGTTCATGCTCTCTAGACAGAAACTGGTCTATGTTAGTATCCAAATCTCTGTTTAGATGATTGAATTATACTCGTACAGGAAGTTGTGCTTAGTTATAGGAAGTTATGAGATACTTCCTTCATTATTCTTTTTTCAGTTTTATTTTTCATTAGTGAAGAAATCAAATTATGTATTCTAGTTTACTTGCCTGAATGATGTGATTTTTTTTACCAGTGACAACCTGGATATTTAATTTAGACTGGACTACTTGAGGCCTCATGCCATGATGTACTTTTAACTTGATATAATTTTTGACCCGGCTGGTGCACTTTATACCTCTTTCCCTCGAAAAAAAAAAAAAAAAACTTGATATAATTTTTGAAAAAAAGAAGATTCTACTTTAGCGTTTGAGAAACAAGAAGATTAATCGTGGTTGATTTTGTTTTCATTATTTCTTGAAAATCAAACATTCAACATGGCCTCTAATATCATACTTATGCAGGTTTTGGACGTATTGGAAGGTTGGTACTGCGGATTGCAACCTCGAGGGATGATATTGATGTTGTTGCAGTTAATGACCCTTTTGTTGATGCAAAGTACATGGTATTGGAAATCCGGCCTCCTTTCAAATTACATTTTTTTAAACAAGTCCTTTTTGCCATCAGTTGTTGTTCTTTTAGTTGTGGGTAGACTTTTGTCCCTCCCTAAAGATCGATTGACCAGGATTATTTATACCACTGTACTTCTTTCGTTAATAGGATTAGTGCTTCCCAGTTTTTATATTTATATGTGATGATGGAGCTATTGATGCTCAGAACTTTTTCTGCTCAAGTTTTTAATCCTGTTACTTGAAAAGATTCACTATGATTATAGCCGTGGGAGGGTAGTTGAGTGGTAATTCTTTCAGTTTCAACTTTCTAGAATTGCTTAATTGATCAAGCTTTTAGATGTGAAGAAATGCTTTTTAATATACTTTTCATCTATGCAGGCATACATGCTCAAGTTTGATTCTACACACGGTAATTTTAAGGGCACGACTAACATTGTGGATGATTCAACTTTGGAAATCAATGGGAAACAAATAAAAGTTTTAAGTAAAAGGTACTTCTGTGGCAACCAGAACAACATTTGAGACATAAATAACATCTGGATTTTTTTTTTTTTTTTGCATGACTTCTAATCACCTAGCATATATATGGTTATTTCTAATAGGGATCCAGCAGAAATTCCTTGGGGCGAGTTTGGGGTTGAGTTTGTTGTTGAATCCTCCGGGGTTTTCACAACAACAAATAAGGCATCGGCACACTTGAAGGTCTATAGACATGTTAATTGAGCTTAGTTCTCACTCTATATATTTATGTCCCATCATTACACCCATCTAATATTGAGACTGAAGGTCCCCATTTTCTTGTCACCTCTTTCTAGGGTGGAGCCAGGAAAGTTGTCATATCAGCTCCATCAGCTGATGCACCTATGTTCGTTGTTGGAGTTAATGAGAAGACATATAAGCCAAGCATGGATATTGTTTCAAATGCAAGTTGTACCACAAATTGTCTTGCTCCTCTTGCGAAGGTGTGTAAATCCCAGTTGCTTGGGCATTTTATTTAATAAAATTAATTAATATCTATAAAAAATAATATGACATGCAGGTTGTTCATGAGGTTTTTGGTATCGCAGAAGGTCTGATGACAACCGTGCATGCAACTACAGGTCTCTCTCCCCATCCTGTTCTCCCCAACAAAAAAAAAGTCAAAGAAATAATTAATCATGGATGATAATTTCTTTTTCTTTTTCCAGCTACTCAAAAAACTGTTGATGGCCCCTCAATGAAGGATTGGCGTGGGGGTCGTGGAGCTGCACAAAATATCATCCCGAGTTCTACCGGTGCTGCAAAGGTTAGTGGTCGAAGTAAGAGATTTGTGACGACTGTGCGTGGTATAGGAAATTCAACAGCTATTAGTAATAGTAATTTCTCATTACTTTCAATCTTTTCAATATGATTCTTGAACTGCAGGCTGTGGGAAAAGTTCTTCCTGAGCTCAACGGAAAACTTACAGGGATGGCATTTCGTGTTCCAACACCTAATGTATCTGTTGTGGACTTGACTTGTAGACTAGAGAAGAGTGCTTCTTATGAAGATGTCAAAGCTGCAATCAAGTAAATGAACTATCATTGTGTTTTTACCCACATTATTTTGAGTTTATCATGAACTGATCCTCATAAGTTATTATTGTTATCACTAATCTGTTGGTCGACTTGACTACCAACTAAAGGTATGCCTCAGAAGGCCCACTCAAGGGTATCCTCGGTTACACGGACGAAGACGTTGTCTCCAATGATTTTGTTGGTGACTCAAGGTATTATAGTCTGCTCCTCGCACAAAATGTTGTATTATGTTAATGTGAGACTGCAATGTGAAATCTTTTCTATCCCCGTCTTTTTCTTGTTTAACCTCAAGATCAGAGTAGATGTTTTTATGTCAGTTGAGTTATGCTCATGTTGGGATCCCAAACTATGGATCGTGAATATTTAATTGGATTTGAACTTACTCCTCCAGGTCAAGTATATTCGATGCAAAGGCCGGAATAGGTCTGAGCGACTCGTTCATGAAGCTTGTCTCCTGGTATGACAACGAGTGGGGATACAGGTACTCTCTCTCTGTTACAGTTATTAGAAATGAGTGCTTGAAATAGTTTAAATTTGGTATATGACTGTTAGTTATTTATAATACTCGTCTGTAACAGCAACCGAGTGCTGGACCTCATAGAGCACATGGCGTTGGTGGCAGCCAACAAGTGAAGACTTGTGCCATGTTGAAGAATTTTGTGGAAGATCCCCCCCTCCTTTTCTTTTCTTGATGGTTCTGTTCTTCACCATCTTGAACAATGTGAACATTGCATTTCAGTTTGAAAATAATGATGAAAAAAACGTATTTCAGATTGTTGTAATAAAACACATCACCTCTTTTCAAAGAGCAATATATTTTGAAGGCAAGTTAACCCATTCAACTATGCTCACTCTTCCCTCTTTGTCGAGGACATGACTTAACCAATTCTGGTACTTTGAGATCCTACTGCTCGTTGTTCATCATAATTCATGTCATGCTTTTTTATATAGATAAAGACTTTATAAAGCTGATTTGAATGTATTATTCCAATTTCCAAGCAGACGTAAGGACCAACTCGCTACTTCGGCTCACGCATGTGGTTCAGCTCGCTATTTTGAGTTGTGGCACTACTGCTTTTGTTCCGATGATTTATGCATTTGTTCCCATCCTTGTCCTCGCCATGTAGGCCTAGATTTGGAGAAGTTTCAAAAATGTTAAAACAATATCATTGTGGTTATCCCTCAACTACTATTTAATGCTTATTTTAGCTATAATTTCTATTTCATCTTCATTATTCTCTCTATATTCTCGTTGGCTTCTGGTGCAAGCTTAGCTTCTTCGAGCTTACCGCGGACAACCTCGGACAAAAATCTATTGTTTCCTATTATTTTTTCACTGAGAATAATATATATATATATATATATATATATATATATATATATATATAACTCTGTAACTAAACCTAATAAGATAAAGGAAATTTGTTATGAATAGCAAAGATAAACTAAGGTAATTATAAATTTAGCTAAACTTTTTAGAATTTGCAAATATAGAAAGAAAAAAAAATTGATTTTTCGTTTTTTTGGTATTTCTAATTTACTCTCTATTAATTTATACAATTGATTTATCTTCTATTTGGTGTGTCATATACAACTAATTTATCTTATATTTGGTACATAAGTATATTTGGTGTGTGAGTTATACAACCAATTTATTTTATATTTGGTGCATCAATTATACCATTGATTTTATTTTTTGTGTTTTCTAAATTATGTTTGTTTCATCACAAATTTTTAAGTATATTTTGTCACATTTCTTAAAAATGTATTTGTCGTGTCTAATAGGCTCATGAGCTTTAAATAGTGTCTAATAAATTTAATATGTTTAATTAATTTTTAAAATTGTGTCTAATATCTAAAATTTAAATTAATTTAGAGTAAGCACGTAAGCAAAATGTTAAATAACATTGATTTAAAAAGTAAGCGAAATCTGGTATGGGCCGAATATTTTGGGTAGGCTTGGCAGGATTAGGGTTTTAGTTTTAGGTATGAAGCGCCGAAGTGCTATATAAACGCACGGAGGGAGAACTCAACCTCATCCTCAGTTGTCGATCTGCATCGGATGTTTGCTGGAATGATTTTATACTTGCAATTCATAGTGTTTTAGGTTTATCTATATTTCTGATCAATTTTTTTGATGATTCAGTCTATTTGTTCGATCTGTTAGTGGCTGTGATGATGAATTCGTATACCATCAAACTATGAAAGCCCTGCCTTCTTTTGGGGGCGAGCTTGTTGATGTCACCATGAATCTTTCTGAGCCTCTCTTCTCATAAGGATACCTTAACTTTTTTACTTCTTTTATTTTTCGAAAGGCAATAAATTAGAGTCTCTGAAGCGCTCATTTTCCGTAGCGTTTACAGCGCTGTACGTTGCCAATATGTATTTGGGGCCGAGATTCTGGCACTTACTTTAACTTCATAAGGCTTGTGCATTCAGGTGCTCCTACATTGAGATAAATCCAGACTACACCTTTTAGTTCATACTTCATTCAAGGGAACTACTTTTTCTTTTTTCATGAATGGATTTTCTTAATTGCTCTGAGTATCGTAACCTTTAAAAAATTATTTTTTATATCCTTCACTAGTTACTAAGTATTAATCCATATTTTTTTCTTCTTAAATTAGGAACTATGAGAGAGCTTGAAATAGATCCATTCATAGAAGTAACTTGTCATGTTGAGATCCAAACAATATCCAGACAAAATTAAATTTAAAGAATAAGAGACTATTTTACCAAATCAACATTCCAACAAAAGATTTTACATGACTACAAATAAATGTCAATCACCTAGATTGTTCAGAATAAGCTTCGATTCTGCACTTGTGATGAGTTTTAAAACAATTATCGAACAATGACCTAGATACTTCATAATGCCCAAAATTTTCTTTGCAAAAAAAATGGCAATCATGGATCCAAAGGAAAGGGAAGCATAGTAACGATCTGATATTCATCGTATAGCTGAAAGCAGTTAGCAACCAAAGGTGATAAAGATGAATGCTCTCAATTTCCATAGTCTTTATTCAAACGTCAATGCATAGATTGGAATGAGGAGGATGCTTCCACAGTCCACAAAATTGTGCTCTATTAAATATCATCATAGAAAGGAAGAAGCATGTGGGACTACATTTTGTTATCATTATCATCTGGGGAATTGAAGTTGAAGCTTTAAATGATGAGATGTATTTGTAACAGATGCCTCCCTCTCTGTCTGTAGGAAAATAGCTATCCCTTGTGCAAAAGCAAAAGAACCTGTCCCCCCAACAACTGCCATTTCTTCCCTACTCTCCTGCCCAATATGTTTTGCATGGAGACTCAAGCTGCCCGAATATTCCGGTGTGTCAAAGCTGAGATATATTACATTGAACGACGAATGGGCAAACTGTTCGTTAGGAATAATGAAACCTTGAGCGTTTCCAACGATCTGGGACGTGTTCTCAGGTCCCTCCGTGAGCGTTCGTCGGAAGACAAAAATCCCAGAATTTGGCCTTGTTACAGGCTGCATGTTGTTAGATCTGGCACTTGGTTTCGAGTGTGGCTGTTGAATGTAGAGGGACAGGTCCGTCCATGGCGGTTTTCTGTCGTGCTTGGCCTGCTTTTTGTGGGATACCGGTGAAAGCAAGGCCAAGAGAATAACAGCTAGGAGGGCCAAGCAGATTGCAGCGCAGAATATAATTATGTTCTTCATCATTCATTGAAAGACCAACTTCTTAAAAAAAGTACATTGTGTATTGATTAAGAAGTAGCCACTTTAACTACATTCTCAGATACAGATTGCTCTTCCACCATGTTTAAAGTTAGGTCAACTAATTCAATTTCTAAGATTTACACCTAATCCATCGCCCACCATGTTATCCAAGGAGGTATTTCAAGAAAACGCCTCTTTTATAGGTCCAGTATCCAAAAGGATTTGGTGTGCCCAATATAACAAATCCACCATGAAATCCAGTGACTTTCAACTACGCAGAGGAACCATGGATATGCATTTATTGGAGCGTTTGGACAATAGTTTAGACCCAGTTGAAGACGGTTTCATTAATATTGGTCTAAGCCAATGCCTGAAAGAAGGTGAATGAAATAAGCTGCTTTAAGATGGTCATCTGATAAATAATTCGAGTGGACAACCTTGTGTTCACAAGCAAGGCACTGTCCATTATGAAACAAACAAGGCACACTGATCTACACAACAAAAGTGCAAATGAAATATCATTTTTGCAATACACAGCCAGGCAAATTAGAGCATCGTAAACAATAGAATTCTGTCATATTTTCAACAAAACAAAACGCATTTTGGAGTTGAGGAATAAAACGTGTGGTTATAACAAATGGCGAATGTCATTGAGAAACAGAGCCAGAAAATATAGATTCTATGCATGGCCAGGACTTAAGCGCTATTGTAAGCCGTGGCCGTCAGTCACCTTATATAGTTATATTACAAGAATTTCCCACCCACAAGTTTTACAGAACGAATTAAACTGAAGAAAAATCAAAGAGGAAGCTTGTCCAGTGGCTTTACAGCCGCAACACCATTCGAATCAGATTTCATGTACTTCTCATATGTAACTTTCAGCTGTCCCCTTTGAGCAGATTGGTGAAATTTCAAGATCATCTCAGCGCATTCTCTATACAAACAATCACAAGTTTTAGTAGGCGAATGTTATATATTTACGATCTGCCGTAGATCTTAGGAACTACCTTATTTGGGACACTTCGTAGCATGTATGTTTGTTTAGTAGTGGTGTCCAGTATGGACTCATCCGCAATGTACACCGTGCAACATATAGAGCCGATGCACATAACAACGACGGCTTAAAACTAAGAGCTTCATATTCAACCAAGGCCAGCTCAATCATATAAAATGACAAGTGTTCAAGCTGTAGCAGAATCCATAGCAGCACACGACTATTAGCATTTCTTTAAGTAAACTATATCATGATGGTTTTCAGAGGCTTCCATACCTGAGTATTCGACTGAGCAGCCTTGAGAAATCTTAACATGAAAACATATGGAGTAGGCATATTCAAGCGAAACTTCAACTTCTTGAGAATAAGTGCTTCCTGGAGGGAAATCAAAACATACAAATAGTAGCAAGTAAAAACCTAACGTGATTTAAGTTGTTTCTGCATTAATATTAGGAAACAAAACTTTCAAACTTCCCTTAAGAAACATCAGATGCTACAGTATTTGTAGAATAAAATACTAAAACTCTCTAGGACGATATCTCCGCCACTGATGCCAAAATTCAAAACAGCATGCTGGGGAACAAGGGTAACGATCAAGCTGGTTGAACCAAGACAGTTTAGGTCGGTGGGAATGACTTTTTAACTAATTAAAAACACTTTTTAAGTATTTAAAAAGTCATACCAAACAGATCCTTAAACAGACCCTTTGAATTCACCAGTATTGGTTTGTTCAATCTGATAAAAATTTAATTGGTTTAGCTGGATTTTAGTGAAGTCAATCAATTGTCAGAGGAACTCAGACCAAAGCATAATACGTCACAAAAAAATTACAAAAGCCGACACTTCTCCAGATTGAGCATGACCATGGTTACAGTTGAAAATGATTGGTGAAAGATAATATTTTCCCCCATACTTCTCAACCAGCAACTTAAAAAAAGTAGAACATATTTTCAATAAAGCCAGATCAAACTGTACCGTACCATTTGTAGCATTTGCTCTCTTGAGTAGGACTCAGCTGAAATGCTAATTAGATCTTTAACCTGTTTCCAATGGACACCACAATTTCTGATCAGCCTAACTTTCATCGAGCAAGCATAATGTCAAAGTAGATAAAAGGTCAAAATATTGTTACCCTAGGATGCCAAAAATCTTCATATTTCGATGCCAATAACAGTGCAGTAAGACCAACCAACTGCATTTCATTCTTCTTGATTATGACTTGGGAGAGATACCGATCAAACAATGTAATAGAGAGAAATAGTGTTTCAGGCATCAAATCAAATTTGAAGTGTACCTGCGACAAAAAAAATAGATATAGCTCATAGAGAAATATATCAGAGAGAGAGAGAGAGACGGATAGGTAATGGAGGGAAAAAATAAAATAAGAAAAGCAACAAATGTAGAAAATAGATATGTACTTCAATCAACCAGTTGATCAAAATGCCTCGCATAAGGGGGTTAATTTCTTTTTGTACTGATAAGTAATTTGAAAGAGATGAACTTTGTGCCTGAAATTAGAAACATTTACAGTTTGTTAAAAAAAAGAATAACAGTTGGCAGTTCTAAGTAGAAGATAAATCATATGAATAGGTGTCAAGAAGTTAATAAACATAAATAAATAATTAAATAAGCAGATGACAAAATCTGCTTGAAAACCATAGAAAGCCTACTCTGGGACACTTCAATATAGCAAACGAAAAGAATAACAAACATCACCTCTGTGACCCAATAATAATGATATATCTCCTCAACGTATTCAGCAACCTCCATTTGGTTACAGTCATTGTCAATACTGGGTAGGTTAGCTAACTCCGTAACTCCAGCACATTTATCCAGCAACTGCAAAATGGTGACAATAGTAATATAATCTCAAAAGAAGGTACAAGGGTGGTATGCTATAAATGTTAGCCCCACCTTTGCTCCAGCGACCAACAAGGATGTATATGATCTCCTACGACCAACTTTTTTCTTGACAGCGAAATCCGTACTTGTACTTGGATTACAAGTAGGTTCAGATGCATTCTTCTCTTGAATAGACACATTAGTTATATCCTCACAAAGAGATGCTGAGGGTTCCACAATCTTGGATGATGATGTAGTACTAGAAATCGATTTAATTACAACTGATGCATATTTGGGTTTTGATGCCTCTTGAGTACCAGAAGCCTTCTTGATGGTCCTTACAATGGGCTGGAAGGTGATATCGTAAAAAAACTTCATAATATACAATTTAAAAGTACATGCATATTATTGAACAAAAGCACATACTATTAATACCAATTGAATTGGTGAAGGAAAAAGAGTTCTTAAGTAGCAGTCAACAGAATCAAGAATCTATCTTACACATTGAGCAGAAAACATATTGCTGGAAATGATAAGCAAGTACCTTACTAGACTTTTTCGACAGTGCATTGGTGTCCACCTTGGCTTGACCCCTGAAATTCCTTTGCCACAGTAAGAATCTCAAAAATGATTACTATTATTTTAAAAAGAAGAATGTTTTGGGGGAAATATCAGAACTTGGGTCAAAACAGTATTTGAGGAGATTATGGAAATAGGAATGGCCGTAAATTTGCAGAACCCAATCATCATTAAAGCTATTCATTCCTCTGCTCGAGGAATAAAAGAGAGCAAATACAGACCATTAAAAAAAAGCAGTATAAATAAGAAAAAGATAAATCCCCAATGATTTATTGTGTAAGTAACATTAATAGTAATCCATATGGGTGGATAGATATGCATACACATAGAGCAGAGACAGAGGTTCGCTAATTAACATTGTGGTTAGCAACATATGAGAGTCAATACCTTAAAGACGTTTCATCAAACCAAAGAAAGATGCAATGCAACTATTACAACACATTTAAACGACCTGTTAGGAACAATTGAATTTCACAAATGCTCACATTATAATGAAGCCATCGCTCACTCGGTTCCTCCATGGCTGACTTCTCGTATTTTTTGCTTGGGTTGCTGCATTCTTGCCAGATTTAGCTGTAAATGGGGAAAAAATTAGTCTGATCTTGGTCTGGTCTGTCATATGAAGCAATATTATGCATTACAAAAATCTAATTTCCAACTTTTTTTTTTTTATTTCAAAAATTGTGGGGTGGGGGATGGAACCATCGACCTTTGGGATGGTAATTGGTGCCTATCCACTAATCTATGCTCGGATTGGCAAAAAAATCTAATTTCTTACTCAAACATGCTTGAGATCGATTGGTTTTTTCTGGCCTCTCGGTAACTTCCTGAAAGTATAAAATACGAATGTGTTAGAAATAAACGTCATTCCATTCTACATCAAATAAATATTTAGGTCATGTATCTATCATCTTATCCAAAAAAAACTAAAAAAGGGGGTCATAAATCATAATCCAGTGACCCAAAACCTTTGGGTTCGAAGCATTTGCCTGATTCATCCTCTTTAGTATTGGTAAAGACCTCCTTCAAAACAAGAGAGAAATAAACAATATGATTGAGTTGTACATCTCCTTGATAACAACCAGTCAACCACGAGGGGGAAAACATTTTTTAATCATCAAATATGCACAGAAAAGGGTGCTACATATTTGAGAACCAAACTATAAACCATGTAACTTTAAATATTCTAATCAAGGTTAGAGAGGAAAATAAAATTTCAAAACCTGGCATTAACAGTATTGGAATCACTGCAGGGACCATCTGTTTTGTTTTTTTGATTGACCGAACAACTTTTTGAATCTTTAACACGCCCTAAAAGGCAAAGTAGGTCAATACCACATAATTAATTACAAAAACTAGAGAGAAAGCATTATACAGAAACCTTTTTCTGAAGCATGTAAGTCACCAACAGCTTCCCCTGCATTCTTCATTGTTTTTTCCTATTCAAGTACAAAAGGTAAAGTGAATAAATTGTGTTGCTATTATAGAAAGGACGTACTTTAAAGACTGGTAGCGAGACAAAGAGATGTTACTTCCACAACTAAACCTAGCAAAAACTTTCATACCAATGATCTCCTAAATGAGACACTGACGACAGCAGTGCTAGCTCTAGTTCCAGTTGAAACCCTACACAAACAAGTGACAATGACCATTTGTGTCAGCTTAATTTCCAAAGGGAGAGAGAGAGAAGGAGCTGCATGTAAGGGCCAGGGGAGAAAACGTATACATTGCAGTTTATAAGGATGTGTAATTTCCTAATTCCAAGAAGTCGAACTGTACACCAAAGAATTGACCGGAAAAACTTCTCTAACAAATTTCTACAGCCACTCATCACACAGTGAGAGAGAAAGAGAGAGAGAGAGGGAGGTGATGCACATGACTCACGTATGCTTAGAGCCATTTTGCATCGTTTTCCTAGAAGAGTTGGCTCGGACATTACTCACATCTACCAATGCTCTTCTTCTCGTGCTTTTGGCCCCTGAAGAAGCAGTGTAGAGTATATAAATATACTCGCAACATAATCTAAATTTTATATTGAAATTTACCATCATTATTTCTTACCAGAGATTTCAATTTTCTCCCTGTTCTTCTCTGAGTGTTGCAGGCCTCCCTTCAACTAGAAGTACCTCGAATGTAAAAGTTAATACATGACCACTTCTCCAAAGAGACTTTATGTTCTCTTCCTATTGTTAGGATTTTGACCCAAAAGCTTAGAGAAGAATATCTAATTACCTTTGGTTGAGTCACACAATCCGTTGAAGACTCCTTCTTTATCGTCACAGGTTTCCTTCCATACACAAAATATCAAACAATTAAATAGTTGAACTTAGTTTAATAGATTCACTTACTTGTTGGTTAGGGGTTGTTTTGCCAATAAAAGGGATGTTTATACTTATGATATCTACAGCTACAGCCTAAAGATATGTGACTCAGTCGTGTTAAACTTTTAACAAGTTGAGCAAGCTCTTTCTTTAAGTATGAGTTATGACAAAGGCTAAAGAAAAGTTCAATCATCTCAACACCGTAAATGGGAGAGTGATGAATTTTGTAGGTGGAAATATTTCTGCATCTTGAATAATGAAGGAGTATGGGAAAAAAAAATTAAAGAACATAAATAAAATGTCACTTACTTGCAACTGGAATCAGCTTTAATCTTATCTTTCTCTGTATAAACCTTAAAACTTCCCATTGCTACTTGTACCCATCGGGGGGAAGGGGAAGAAGTCAGTTTTGTGTTATCCAGTACGTAGCGTTGAAGAAGATGTTAAACCCTAAACTATAGATTGAGGATATCTTACCACTCCTGCGGGTGCGATTATCCACAGTAGGCAGAGCCGCATCTAGGCAGACTTTAGCCTAATTTTGAGTAACGGTATGATTTAGAGTAATGAAGAAATTATGATCTATTTAAGAAATAAGAGAACTAGCGGCATTTCATATACCTTGGTAGCCACCATTTCTGATTGATCTTGATTTCCAGTTCCTGATCTCTGATCGAGAAAAAAGATTTAGTTGCCTGTTCAAAATCAGTTTACAGACTCATATTCATAGCATAGAACTTTACAACTTTTTTACCAACGTGAAGAGAAAATGCAGTAGAAAGTAAATACTTGCAACCTTGGCCAAGCTTCGATTCCTCCTAAACCCTAATTCTTCTTCTTTAACATCCAAGAAAAATAAGGGCACTATCGTGAGAATGCTAGAAATGAAAGGAGAAATAAAAAAAAGTAGAACTCGGATCAAGATTTGATAGCAAATATCCATAAAGAAGCAAAATCAACCGTAAATTTGATCAGAACTAATAAAAGGAAACGCTGCGGCAGAATCTAGAGCTTGAAATGGTAATTAAAGCAGAAGGGAACTACATTCAATAGTTAAGAAAGATGACAAGTTGAGGTTGAGAAAACCTTAAATGGCGATGAATTCTGCGATGTTCATCTAAGGAATATTCGCGATTATGTCTGTTCAAAGCTTTGTGTTCTTCAAATGACTCGAAGTGACAGACGGCAGGGGAGGCGGGTAAACGCTCTCAAGGTTTTCAAAAATAAATGAAGTTTACGGTTTTATCCCTCAGAATATAGGAGAAAAAATGTTTAAAAATGGCCTATGCAGGTTTCGAACCTGCGACCTTCGCGTTATTAGCATGACGCTCTAACCAACTGAGCTAATAGGCCAATTTGTTTATATATATGAAATGTATATTATTAGAATTAATACTATAATGAAAAAAATCCTTATTATTTTTTTTTAAAGAAATAATAATAAAAAATGAGCTAGTAGGCGGAGTTTTAATTATAAACCATTATAGAAATAGTTAGATTTTGATAAATTATTATGATCCTTCAAATCTTGTTCAAATTTGATATACAATGTCACACTTTGAGTCTCGTAAAATATTAGAGAGTTTTTTTTTTCTTATGATAATATGTGGGGTGGGGGCATGCGATAAGCTAAATGCATATGTATTATCAATGTTGTGTATTACCCACGACTTAAAACGAGGATCTAGAAAGAGAATGGATAGCTGATTGTATCAATAACAACCAATAAAAATAATTTAACTTTTTGAAAACAATAGTAATAGAGTAAAACTTAGTTGCTGAGCTACAACTATGCCCAACCACGTGAGATTTTGATTGACCAAGGATTAAGTTATTATTTTTAATTAAAAAATCATATTTAATGCACGTGACTTCAACTTTTTTTTCCCGCTTTTTCTTCTTCTTCTCTATGGCTTTTAATTTCCGATTTTGCCCTTCTGTATTCAATCCTCTCCAATATCTATTTTTTATCAATGATTTGAATTTTTTTACTAAGATTTGAAAATAGCAAATCATATAAAAAAATTCTGGGACAATTTTTAATAATAATAATAATATCTAAAACCTCACCATTGTCCAACATCCTATGACATTTTTTAATAAAATTCTCCTTTCCGTTTCTATCTAATTTATTTGTTCATTTCAAATTTTCAACTCAATTTCACTTCATTTATCATAGAATAAATAATTAACTATTACATTTCTAAAATTCTGTCAATTTTCGCTATTAGGCATATGGAGAGATTAAGAAATGTTTACTAAAATTTGACAGTAGCAAATCATCCATAAAAAGAGATACGGTAGAGAATTGAGGAGAGAAGGGTAAAATTGAAAATTGAAAGTTATGGAGAAGGTGAAAAAATGAAAGAATGAGACATTAAATATGATTTTTTAATTAAAAAAAAAACATAAAACCTGACCAATCAAATTCTGACATGTTGCTGAGCTGCAAAAGATAATTGTAGCCAGCCTGCAACTAAGTTTTACTCTAAAACCAAAATGAAATGAAAATATAAGAAAAAAAACAGTAAATAAAAAATGAGACGTGAACAAACTAGTGTAAATTATAAACACTACAGAGGCATGACCAGAATCAATGGTTTATATTTGATTAAGTGGCGTGTCTAATTCTAAAGCATTGATTAGATTTGGGTGGCGGGAAAAGGGGGGGGGCGCAATTTAAGCACTAAAAAAAGGTAACGACATAATATCGACATTTGATGGGATTGAGTTTGGTTAAGTAACTACAATTGGGGCTCCAGCTATGCTATATAAGCCCATATTGCGCTTGCATGTCGACATACTTACTTACCCTTTTTCACTTCACTTATATTCCGTAATTAAATTTAATTAATTATGCTTTTTGAGGATCCTGATTTGTTTATTGCAGCTCCTAATGCTATTTTTATTTTCATTATTAGGGAATGACCAACTTTTGCTACGAACCGCAGCATGTTGGCACCCATGGGGAAGAAGCTGCTTTATGCGGGAATACTTAGAAAAACACTACAGCATTTATTAATATTTGAAGAATGGTTTCTAATTTATATTTTGAAGCGCATCTGAAAATCCCATCTTCTACTACACACAGCATCCAAGTATATATATATGATTCTAAGCAATTCGCGTCCCTAAAATATATAATATATATTGTAAAAATGATTGGATTTTACCGTAATTGGATTGGAAATTGGATGCCTCTCAACTTTCATTATTAGCCAGTTAAAACAGAACCAACGACCTTGCCCATTCTTTTTTTTCATATCCATCGCTCAAAACCCACTACCAAAAAAGCTCTCTTCCAAACCCTCCACTATTAATATCTCAACCCCCCTCACTCTCACACCACTTTTTCTCTACTAAAACTTGAGATTCCCAAGATTGTTACTAATGTTAAAGATCTTGTTTGTTTTTGTTTTCTTGAATCTGACCCTGGTCCACGGCGGCGGCGGGCGGGAGTCATCATGTACTTGTGGTGACTCCGAGGCCGGCGCGGAGCAGAACGCGAAGGAAGCAATCAAATACAAGGTGGGTTCGATTGCTTCGGTGCTGGTGGCTGGAGCTGCGGGTGTGAGCCTTCCTTTGGCGGGGAAGAAGATTCCGTGTCTGAGGCCTGAAAATGACATATTTTTCATGATCAAGGCTTTTGCTGCTGGGGTTATTTTAGGCACTGGCTTCATCCACATACTGCCCGATGCCTTCCAAGACCTGACCTCACCTTGCCTCGGGCAGAGTCCTTGGGGCGATTTCCCCTTTGCCGGGTTCATTGCAATGGCATCCTCCATCGCCACCTTGATGGTCGACACGTTTGCAACCAGCTTTTACCAGAGGCGCCACTTCAGTAAAACCAAGCAGGTAATTGTAGACCAGGAAAGAGGGGAGGAGCATGCTGGTCACGTGCATGTCCACACTCATGCTACACATGGCCACGCTCACGGCTCCGGCTCCGGCTCCGGACCAGAATCGAGTCTGTCTGAGTTAATCCGGTACCGGATTATATCTCAGGTACTACGCGTATTAATGAATTCTCAACTTAATTAACGGCTTCTTATGTCAATTTTAATTAGAAGAGTTTTCAGGTGTTGGAATTGGGAATTGTTGTTCATTCGGTAATAATAGGGATATCTCTTGGTGCCTCCCAGAGCCCTGCCACCATTAAGCCACTGCTCGTAGCTCTGTCTTTCCACCAGTTTTTTGAGGGCATGGGACTCGGTGGCTGCATTTCCCAAGTAAACATTCAAACTTCAAACTTCAAACTAACACTATGCACGTGGATACATATTCTGATTAAGTGAGGTTTGGGGGGTTTTAAATGTTGAGGAATATGTGACGATCATTTAGCTTTTGTTAGTGTTTTCTTTACTTTTGCAAGTTGACCGAGCTATGGGAATAGGTGTGAGTTTTGAGGCGTCGTTAGGGGTTAGACTGAGATTCTCCAGTTGGGTGTGTGCAGGCACAATTTAGGTGGCGATCAGCGGCAGCAATGGCGACATTTTTCTCACTGACAGCGCCTGTGGGAATTGCAGTGGGAATCGGAATCTCAGGAGTTTACAGAGACGACAGCCGGACGGCTCTGATCGTGGAAGGAAGCATGAACTCTGCATCGGCAGGGATATTGATATACATGGCGCTAGTGGACCTTCTTGCCGCGGATTTCATGAACCCAAGAATGCAAAACAATTTGGGCCTTCAATTAGGAGCTAATATCTCTCTTCTTCTTGGGGCTGCTTGCATGTCTGTATTGGCCAAATGGGCTTAATCCAACCCAACCCAACCCAACCCAAGTTTCTCATTTTTATGTTTAATGCAAAAATATGCCACACAAGCGTAGTCTAATTCATCAGCTTAAGCTAAGTTTTTTAGTTTTTTAGTTGATTGGTGATTTAATAAGCAGAGAGATAAAGATAAAGTGGATGCTGAAACCAACCTCTTCTATTTTGAATGAAAGGACAAGTCTCAACTCCAACCATTCAATTTTCAATTCCATTACATCCAGAAGTGATACCATTTTGGGAACTTAGAGTCGTATGTTCGGCCGCCTTTTAATTTATTATATATATTTGTGTTTGGGCGTATGCACATCTTACCATTGGTATATAGTATAATTTTATTTAATACACTACAAAATGCATCTAGACAGCTAGTTGTTGTAATGCAAGGAACAGTGTTCATAAAGAAACTATATATTCTCTGCTGCGAGGGAATATATATATATATATATATACTAAAGAAAAAGGGAAATGTAGTAATTTTTTTGTTGTTGGAGAAAACAGAGGATTCACTGTGGTAAAAATGGGTATTGTTTGTCCACAATAACAAATCATTCCACACTATATGAAGAGGTGTGAGTAGAAATCTCAACATTTGAGGGTTTCACATTTATAACCTAACAACGTAGCAATCATATTGAAATGAAATGGTTAGGTTAAACATTTAGCATGACGCTGCCCCGGAGAAGGAGAGGGTGGAGTTGGAGTAGAGACGAAGCAAAACACAGCCACACACAGCCACACAGCGGGGTATACCTTTTTTCCGTTGGTGAAGCAAGCATATATGCCAACACACACATCCAATTCCCAAAGGCCGTTGCATGCAGTTTTATTTAGAGCAACACAACTTAATAATTATTATAAAAAAAAGAAGAGAAAACTTCCATGTCTGGTCTTAAGATGTGGGGGGAGGGCCCCACCCACATATCTTTACTTGTTACTTGTTAGTTGTACACATGACTAAGCAACTAAAGAACCAAACAATCCAAAGAATAATCCATCCCCCTTTATTTATTACTACCCTATTACTTCTCATGCACCTCCTTCCTCTGTTTTTCCTCTTCTCTCCCAACACAACACTCTCTACTGCTTCCAATACAATTACTTATTAATTATTGAGGATCGGATCATCATCATGGATTTTACCAGACTCTGCCTTCTCCTTCTCTTTATATCCACTTCTGCAACTGATTTCTTCACTCCCTGTGGTAAGTCTTTCACTTTTTCTTCTCTCTATCACCACTCTGCCGGGATCAACATCCATGCCTACCTCTGGATATTATTATTATTATTATTAATAATATTAATGGAAGATGTCAAATTCAAGATTAAAGTTGCAAAGTGGGAGTGGCCCTCACATCACTTTTTATTTTTTTTAAGCCTCTCCCTAATCCAAACCAATTGCATCATTTTGCAATCACATGCTTAGCAGAGAAGTATACTTTTTTTTTTTTTCCTGTATCTTCAAATTTATCTATCTCATTATTAAAGACAAAATTAAAAAAAATTATTTATATTTTTTTCTATTAATCCAACCGTGGATTAATAATTTATAGAGCGAGTCAATGAATGTGTATGAGTATTGAATGGCATGATTTGTGTTTGTTTAGCATGCAACATGATTATAAGGTAATATAACTAATACATGCGATGCGACCGTGTTAGATCAGATGGTAGAAGCGTGCATAGACGTCGTACGATGCACACGTCGTCAAAGAAACTCCAACTGGCTAAATACTTGGATGTAATTGGTCAAAAGGTGAGCCACGTGGATAATTCGCAACCTTACGTCAGCTCCCCATTCACTCTGCCGCCATTCGATTCGCTTCCTGATCCAGATCAGAACGCGCCCCCGTACTGCTCATATCCCCCAAATACCCCTCAGCCTCCTTCCTCTCCTTTTGCCTACATTTCATCATCCCCTCCTCCGCCGCCGCCTTCCTTCTATTATCTTCCCCCACTGCTCCCCTACGAGCACAGTCCTCCAAGTTACGTTGTTCCAACCAGCCCACCGGTGTTCCTACCACCCGTCATTTACCCTCCTCCGAGCGTGCCGCCCCCTCCACACTCCAAGCCCAACATAGCCCTCTGGTGCGTCGCCAAGCCCTCCGTGCCGGACCCTATCATTCAAGAGGCCATGAACTACGCCTGCGGGACGGTGGCGGAATGTGATTCCATTCTGCCAAACGGTCCCTGCTTTATGCCCAACACACTCCTCACACACGCTTCCTACGCCTTCAATAGTTATTGGCAGAGAACCAAGGTGGGGGGAGGCACCTGCGAGTTTGGCGGTACTGCTATGCTTGTCACCGTCGATCCCAGTAATTTTCTAATTTTCCCCGACCTTTTCTTTTTTTTTTTTCTTTTTTTTTTTTCCAATTATTAATTTTGTTTGTTTTCTTTTGGGACAGGTTATGCTGGGTGCCATTTCGTTTACACGTAGACGTGACGATGGAATGGATTGTTTATCCACTTTTGAAGACAACATGAGAAGAAAGATGTATAGAGTAGAAATCTAGAACATAAAATCACTCTTCATTTTCCCCCAACTTTTTTTTCTTTAGAAAATAATTTGGCTGAATGAATTAGTACATCGATATATGTTGGATAATACTTTCATTTTTACAAATTCCTGATCATTTACTTTCATTATCTTTACTTTGAAACCTATTTTTCTAAAATAAGGTAAAAAGAAAATTGTGGTAGCTGTGTTTTGTGATTTTCATTAGAGATGAGAATTTATACTCTCACCTGGAGTGAATAGATTGTCTCCATTATGTGCTTCTTTCATTACTTATATAATCATACTTGGTTTTTTAAACCTTCATCCTCCGTTAATTTTCAATTGGGTGTTATTTATACCCAAAATAAATGCTAAAATTATTTTAATGGGACGTAACGTTTTTAAATAAACAAATATATATATATGCAAAATGACATTTACCACCTATGCATGTGACATGGATCATGCCATATCTATTCATTTATTTATTAGAGATACAAATAGGATTACAACAAATAAAAAACAAAAATGAAAAATAAAAAAACATTTGAAAGAAAAAATAATTATGCTGGTGTCAATTACTTGGTTTAGAAACAAGAATCCAAGCTTGTAATTATCCTAATACCTCCTGTTTAATTTTTTTTTTTTTTTTTTTTTTTTTTTTTTTTTTTTTTTTTTTTTTTTTTTTTTTGTTGGCATCAACAAATATTTGTTTAATATGTTTGTACTTTGGTCCTCCCTCAAACTCTGCATCCTTTACTTGATTTGTTCAAATCTGCACCGGATGTGCCCTCATCGGTAAGAGGTGAAAAGGTAATAAGGACGAAGAGGATCGTAGTGCGAATCACCAACAATGAGAGAGTTGTTAAAAACGAGTGCAAACTAATCATTTATTTCTTTTAAATTTTATGGTGCTACCTATTTAGGCTAGTGTCATGTATTTAGGATAATGAACTTATATTTGGGAGAATATGTGTTAGTGGCATAATAATGAGATTATGGTAGAGAATTACAAGGTTAGTGGGGTAGTTACTCGGTTAATAATTTACTAATTAATTACCTATAAAATGTTTGTAATGTTTTTAATTCAGATATCGAATTCATTTGAGTAATTCTTTCTTCGTGCAATTTCTCTCGTTTTCACACTTCCCTTCTCTTCGTTTTATGTTACAATGGTGAAAATAAAAAAAGTATTAAAAAAAATGAACAATAAAAATGAAATTGAATGAAGATTGAAGAAAGAAATGAGTTTTTTTCTTATTTTTTGGACAAATATTATTTAATTAGAGTGGAGGTGCTCCTAAAGTGTTAATAATAATAGAATCAAAACTTTTGGGCCGCTCCCTCCATTTGTTTCGTCATTCTCCTTAGGGCCACGTGTAGCCTTTCTTATTTAATTAGCGCTAATCGAGTTAAAGAATCAAAACATTTGGGCGTTCCCTCCATTTGTTCGTCTTTCTCCTTGCTTTAAACCTGAGCTGAGCTCATCCCACAGAAGCACCAAAACCCTAATTCTTTTGATGGAGGACGGTTTTGCAGCCGAAAGGCTCTTCAATCAGGGATTTTCCTACACCTACGACGATGTCATCTTTCTTCCTCACTACATTGACTTCCCCACCGATTCCGTCCAACTCGCTACTCGTCTCACCCGCAATATCTCCCTCTCTATTCCCTGCGTCTCTTCCCCCATGGACACCGTCACCGAATCCTATATGGCTTCTGCCATGGCTGCTCTTGGTGGAATCGGCATCATCCACTCCAATTGCACTGCCTCCCAACAAGCTGCCATGCTTCGTGCCTCCAAGCTCCGCCGAGTTCCTATTCTCTCCAATCCCGTTTTCAAGTCCCCATCTGATCGGATTCACTCCGAAGACGATTTTGCTTCTTCGCCCTTCGTTTTAGTTACAGAGTCAGGTTCATCCAAGTCGAAGCTTCTGGGCTATGTCTCGTACGCGGATTGGTCCTCCCAGGGGAACAAAGAAGTGAAGATATATGATTATATGGCTAATTCGGGGGTTTCAGTCCCGTGGAACTATGATTTAGCGCAAGTGGACGCGTTTTTGGAGGAAAAGAAGTCGGACTTTGTGCCGCTGTTGAAGGACGACGAAGTCGTAGATGTTGTGACCAAGTCAGAAGTAGAAAGAATCAAGAGTTATCCAAAACTGGGCGTTGGTTCGGTTGCGGGAGATGGTTCTTGGTTGGTGGGGGCTTCGATTGGAACGAGGGAAAGTGACAAGGAGAGGCTGAAGCAATTGGTGGAAGCAGGTGTAAACGTAGTGGTGTTAGATAGTTCACAGGGTAACTCCAGTTATCAGATTGATATGATCAAGTATGTGAAGCGAACATATCCAGAGTTGGACGTGATTGGTGGGAATGTGGTTACAATGGCACAGGCCCAGAATTTGATTCAGGCTGGCGTCGACGGCTTGCGGATTGGAATGGGCTCTGGATCTATTTGTACCACGCAGGAGGTTTGTGCGGTTGGACGAGGACAGGTATAAAGCCCCTTGAACTAGTATACTATATTGGTAGCATTGCAACTACTAGTTTTTTTTGTTGTTGTGAAAATTACTAGTTTTATTTTTATGTGAATCCTTGTAGTTCAAATGCTTCTGCCGTAAAATTTTCCTTCTATCTGTTCTTCTCAGGCGACTGCAGTTTACAAGGTCTCATTAGTTGCTTCGCAAAGTGGCGTGCCGGTCATTGCTGATGGTGGAATTTCAAACTCTGGGCATATTGTAAAGGCTCTAGTTCTTGGTGCATCTACGGTAATGATGGGAAGTTTCTTGGCTGGAAGCACCGAGACCCCTGGGGCCTTCGAAACTAAGGTATTTCTTTTCCCAAGTGGATGGTTACTGCTAAACTCGACTGGCTTTTTTTAATGTCTCTCCCTCTGGTTTTAATGATTGATGTTCTGAAATTTGAACTACTCCTTTGAGCCCTTCAATACTAGGGTAGATACTTCATGGAGTTATATTTAACTAGTAGAATGATGCATGCTTCTACTTTTATTGCTTCTTTTTTTTTTCCCTCCCTTTCACTTGGTGCATCTTTCTTTATCTTTTGTTCGTCTAAATTACTCTTAATTGAGTTGCTGCATGTATTCATTTCCAGAATGGTCAGCGTGTGAAGAAGTATAGGGGGATGGGGTCTTTAGAAGCAATGACCAAAGGCAGTGATGCCAGGTACTTGGGGGATACTGCAACTCTTAAGATAGCTCAAGGGGTTGTTGGAGCAGTTGCTGATAAGGGGTCAATCTTGAAGTTCATACCCTACACAATGCAAGCAGTAAAGCAAGGGTTCCAAGATCTTGGTGCTTCCTCCATCAAATCTGCCCATGACCTCTTGGGCTCAAAGGTTTTAAGGCTGGAGGTCAGGCGTTCTTTCATCCTTGTTTAGTGCTTTGCTCCTTGTTTATGAATATCACTTTGTTTATAATCGTGTTTTGGTTTTTTTGCTGGTATTGCTTGCATGTGTGCAGGTACGTACAGGAGCAGCCCAAGTCGAAGGTGGAATTCATGGACTGGTGTCGTATGAAAAGAGATCGTTTTGACTTTAAATTTATAATTCCATTCCATGTGTTTAGATAATTGACCCCTCCTCATAGCACAGAGCTTACAGTACATTATATGCTATGTTGTTCAGTTAGTATTATATGAAACGTGGAAATTGAGGACATGATCTCTTTATGCCTTCGTGCTCCCTTGTTCTTAGTCCTATACTCTATACTATACCCACTAGTGTATGTCCAATAAGTAGAAAATTTTACCCCATAACTTATTTTTAGAAAATTAGTATCATTAACTTATTTTTAGAAAATTAGTATTATGTATATGAGTTCAACAAGAAGTATGTTTAAAAAAAAATTAAAAAAGATCCCCTGATCTAAGAGAATAATTAGATGTTCACTTTGGCTAGTAGATGTCACTCAAAGACTTTTCCCACACTCACGCCTAACATCTTCTTGTTACCGGAGTGGCCGACACTTGTACTAATAATGTAGTCTTGAGAAAACAAGATTAGAAAACTTATAATTGTCATCGCACTAGATTAATAGCTCTAAAGCAGAAGAATTTTGCAATCAGAGTTTCCATTTTGTTGGTACTATTTTCCCAAGTCCAACTTGATACAACTCCTCCTTGTTTATCCACGATGAATTCAGATTTTGGAGAAGAAAAGATTTTTAGTCTTCAAAAGCAAACCCTGACATGTAGGGTGAAAGATTCAAGATCATTAGTTTGTGCATTATATGAGCACAGCACACCTCTTGATCATTAATTTATACTAAACTAACCAAATTTTACCATCTTTGACAGTAGGCACCGATACTTATGCATCTATATACTAAACTCACCATATTTTACAATCTTTGACAAGTGTCAACGATTGCTAATTGCTTACTTGCCAAAGCTTTGAGAGGGTAATGCGAATGATTAAACGAGGATCTTATATTCTTTCAAAGTATTTCTCTACTAAACTAACGTAGTAGTTTTAACTTTAAGATTATTTCACATCCAAATGTGTCGCCATCAAATCAACAGTTTCAAAGGATTTCTTCCCCCTCCCCCCCAAGTTTTGCTAATGCTTACAATTTAAGCACTCTATTTCTTCGCTTTTCATTTGTTCAAAAGTTCATCTAGAACCATGGGTTGTTCAAGTAAGGCTTTCGCAGACTTCATCAACTCCTGGGAAGTAAAGCCATCATCTTTCCTGTAAAATAGATGCACAACGCAGCTCATTTTCCAGAACAAATCCTTGCAAGCTCTTGGAATTGTACTGTTCTTCTCCAAAACTAATCTCAGCAGTTCTCTTCTCGTTCTTTCAACATCACCTTTCATTGCTTCAGAGGCCTCCTCTTTGGTCAAATTACCACCGGCATTAATCATCCGCAGAGACACAGCATTCAGTTTCCCCTCATTAGATTCTCTCTGCAGCATAACCAGAACTCCGGAAGTGATTTAGAAAGAAAATAAAAGAAAAGAACTCTTAGTATACACTATTAGATCATGCAAACTTACTTCACTACTTACCTCAAAAGTTCGAGTATCGTTGAGAAGACGACCACAAGTGCTCATCAGCCTGAATAGCTTCTGGTATTCACAATTTCCAATCACTTCCTCCGAAAGCTTAGGCCCAACAAAGTAGAGCACTGGAAGGACTATAGGTCCCAACGCAAATGATACATAGCCATTTTCCATATATTCATCCATTGAAGGCGCTGCCTTATTTTTCAACCACTCAGCCTCCTTTCTCATAGACTCCAGCAAAGCCAACCACTGTAAATCAAGCATAGTTCATATATTCTCTGGTTGAGTACATATTTCAAAAGTAAACACGACAAACGGATTACAAGGTTTTTTTTTTCCTCCATAGCTTAACATACTCTTGAAATAGGACAATTTGGCAAACCTAAGCTCTATGCTCCCTATGCCAAATATTATTAGTAATGTTAAGAAGATGGTTTGATAATTGCTTAAAAAATTAAATATCTTACAATATCAATAAGATTCCTCATCACACTTCGCCCTTGCCATGCTAAAGCTCTGTTTCCTAATTCACAAACCGTGCTGTGAAGTGCAAGAAATATAATCTCAACTTCCTTGGAACAGTAACCCACTCCACCATTAGCATCCCACCTGTGGTTTATTAATCGTGAAATAAAGAGTTTAATTGTTTATAACATACTGAACCAAAGAGCAACAGCGAGAGATGTTAGAAAGTAAAAGGAAAAAGGAAATACTTCTCCACCAGTTGTATAAGGTTCAACAATTCCTCTTCAGATCCTCCAACATCAAAGAAATCATCAACCACGGTTGTGAGCACACCATTTTTTGCCCATGATAAGCGGCCATCACGAAGTTCAGGAGAGGTAAGGCTTGCTGCAGCAGAAAAATAGCAGTACGCTAGCTTCTGTCTGGCAAATTTCAACTTGTCCAATCTGTTTTCAATGACCCATCTGCTCATACAAAACAGAAATGAACTTATCAAGGACTGATTCTCGTGTTTCCTACAAATGTAAGGACCTGAGTCCACAATAATTGACAATCATATTCGAACTATATCATTTGACTTAGAAGAGTAGTTCATGGCTGCTTCCAAGGAGTGGAGAGAGCAGAAAATGTGAATATTTGCTTAAACCTATAACCTATCTTAGATGGAAGTAATGTAGTACTTCAAATTTAAAAGAGAAAGGCAATGACCCAGGAATTCATAGTTTATCACTAGCCTACCACACTACAACTAATGAGTAAGTTTGAATTTGACGCTTCTAGTAACAAATAGATAATTCACAAAATTTATAAACTCACTTTTCATATGGAATGAAGAAAATAAAATATTAGGTTTAAGTCCAAGCCAAATTTATGCAAATGTTGAAATGCAAGACATTTTTTTTCTCTCTTGTAAGAATTGTAAATTTTGATGATTTATTACCTCTCTTATGTTTAAATTCATATACTTGATAGGTCTGTATCCATAGATATTAATAGAAGAGAAATTGAAGTAAAAATCATTAGTTAATGGTCCCACTATCTTTCTTTATTATTTATGAGAAGTAGTTCCGCTAATCTCAATCTTTTTGGTATACAAATTCATCAATGGCCTAGTCATTGTTTCATAGACAATTGTGTTTGTAACATAGTCCTTGGACCAAGTGATGGTCAAAGCTCGAAACAGGTAAAAACCTGCAATACAGGTCAAACATTAATCTTAACATGATCGCAATTCTACAGAAATGACTATAAATTACCGGATCTACAAAAAGTAATAACTTACCTTTCAAGCTCTTTCAGTTCTTTACGATGTATGCATTGCAGGTTATTGAAATCTTCAACAGCAAGTTCCAGGAAATCTTGATGCCCAAAATTTAAGCAGCTGATATAATTCAATCCAGTTTTAGAGCTGTCCAACTTTCCCCAAGGTACCACCAAACCCAAAGAACAAAAAGAAGAACGAAAAGAGTAAAAGAATTTGCAACGTACGCATATGTTGTTTTTGAAATCCTCACAATGTCTCCACTGTAATTTTCCATTGCTCTCTTATTTAATAAGCGTTCCAGAGAGGCGTTATATGTGAACTCAAGATCATTAACTACCTGAAGATGACCAAGAGTTTTATGGAATTCATGCTTCAATTTAAATGAAAAGAAAATGACAAAAGCAAAAAAATCAATACTTATTTGATAGTTTACTACTAAAAATACCTCTTGTTTAATGAGTCTATCAGTTCTATCAGAACGAACTGAATCACTAGATAATCCATGATTCAGGAAACGACTAGTCCAAGAGTTTATATTTTCCAGAACAGATTCATCGGGATAAATGATAATCTGAGAAGCCTTAAATAACTCCAGCGAGGCACCGAAGTCCTTTAAATATCCTCCAAGGCAATTGGAAAAGAGATCTTCTGAAAATTGAGTTAACTGATCTAAAGAACAAATTAAACAAATTAGACATTTTCTTAGATCAAACATTTCAGCAACAAAATTCAAGAGTCACAAGACACCTGAAGAAACATCATATCCTTGAACTCTTAACATCCGGAAGGCCATTGCACAAGTTGAAGCATCTAAGAATATATTTTCCTCTCCTTGCATCCAGCCTCTGTTCTTGCAAATAAATGTCATGATACCATCGATGTTTAGAAAGAAATTCAACCATAGACCAAATGGACTAGAATTAAACAACAGAGTATCTAAGCAGATGTATGGTATTTGTTAGACAAGTAATCCATTTTGGTGCGATCGGTTAAAAATATCATACTACCTGTAAGTTTCATCTAATACACTTCTGATCTCTTCTTTGAAATGTCGATCAATTCCCAATTTTTGAAGGCTATCAACCATGTGTAAACGAGCATATATATCAAGAGGATATATTGTGGGAACTGAAAAACACAAGTATATGGAAAACAATTACAGAGAAATAAATGAGACATTAAGAAAGGCAAAGAGGAGCAGAAAATGATGTGAGAGGAACCTGAATTATCAAACTTTTGTAAGAGTGAGCGAAGATAATTAAAACAGCCATCATCATTTCCGTGCATAAAAGCCACTGCCGTAGTGGATGGAGAATTAAACAGTGATCCATTCTTCCTTTGGTATTGCATGACCATTTCCCAGTCCTGTAACTTTCCGATTCCTTCTGAAACATATGCTAAATAGGCTTTTCCCCCTTCACAGGCAACTCTGCAGCTCAGAACAGACAGGATGAAGGGCCAGAAGAAAGGAACAGTGAGGAAAATATTTTTCTTATTCAACAAAGGACCTAATTTAAACAATATAAATCTACAATCAGAAAAGATATGGAAAATATCTCATATTTCCAAGAATAAAAAACTTAAGAGGTTTAGATCTCATTTTGGTCTCTAAATTGTCAAAATGAACATTAAAAGAACAACCATTTTGGTTTTTGAACTTTCAAAATGTTTATGTCTGCAACCCTTTTGAAATGGGACTAATAATAGACAGCCGTAGGTCCAATTTCTGTGTTTGCAATCCAAAGTTATGTATTTGCGTTCCTAAACTTTTAAAACGTAATCATTTATGTCCTTGATATTATAATGCTACCTAATACCTATAATCGTCTCGTACTTAATAAAAAGAACCAACCAAAGCATTAGTTAGCTGAGCCTAGCCACAACTTACTAGTTAGCTTGGTTCAGCTTAACAAGTTATTGCCTTATACATACCTCTAGAGCAAATGATATACAGACTTGTTGTCAAAGATATGCCAGAAATTAGAAAAACAGAAAAGTACAATTGGAGAGACCAAAGAAAGAAAAAGAAAAGGATATTACCTTCTAAGCTCCAACTCTTTCTTTTGAACCAAAGCATCTACATTCATGGGTGCCAAGGGTAAATTCAAATTCAAGTCTTTAGCATACTCAATCATGCCAGGGAAAATTATGTCAAATCCGACAGGAGAATGTTGCTTCTCATCAGAAGCTGAAGCTATATTAGACTTGATAAAACTAAGGGCTGCAAAACAAAGGAAACGCGTTAAGATTATTACTGAATCCTACGTGGAGAAGACCTCTAGCAAGTAGAGCAAAAAATACCCTTGCTCATATGATCATGACCAATATTCCACCGCTGAAGAGTAAGAGCACATGCTAATGTAGATAAGAGAGTGGCTTTCGTCAGCAACTGATGGTCATGGAGAATGCCCCATGAGCCATCAGGGTGTTGATTATCCAATACCCAGTTTATACACTCAGGGAAAAGAGGTTTGTTAAGAGAGTTTGGAGATGGAACCATTGCCACCCATGCAGTATCATATGCGGAAACTGAAAGTTCGACCTTGTCGAACAATTTTTTGATTCTCTCTTTTGTTTCATCAAAGCGCTGAAAGAGTAAAAAAATAAAATATATTCCTTTGGTTTGAAAGATAACAAACTGAAACAAAATTAGATAATAATTGACATCCATACCAAAGCTCCCGTTTTAGTTTTAAGTTCCACATCCAATCCAGGGAATAGAGAAGCTGGTTGAGAAGAATAACTTTCACATATCAGAAGAGTATGCAGGAAATGTGGAAAGAAAAAAAAACCACAAATTTCATGATACTCGAGAGACTAAGAAAACAGGACAAAGACAACATTAGAGAATTTGATGTAAAAGAAAAACAAAAAACATATTTTTGAGTAGGAGTTTCCAAGGTCAAAATTCATTTTCAAAGGACTAAAAAAATGATGCAGTTGAATTTGATGTTAGTGGTTGTAGTGGAGATAAAACAGTTTATAACTCTTCCACATAGAAACAGTGCTCCCTGATTGCAACATAGAAAAAAAAATGAAATAAATCACATTCACATTCAGAGAGAGAGAGAATGAATGAATTGGTAAATAGAACCTGAGGCGGAGGAGGAGGAGGAGGAGGCGGCGACGTTGGTGGGTCGGGAAAGAAACATGGCTGTGGCTGCTATATTAGTATTAATAATTTATGACATGCAAAGAAATTGGTGGTGGTAGCAAATAAATACAGAAGGAAAAGAGGAAAAAAACAAGGAAGAAGAGAAGGGCACTCAGCGGTTACATTCAGTGTGCTTCTCGTTGACTATTCATGTTGAAAGCATGCCGCTTGGAGCTTTTACAAATCAAATTACAAATGTAGGACAGTGGCACTGGCACCCAAATTTCTAACATAGTGCATCCATACCACTGGTTTAAAGGAAGGATGTCAAAATAATTTTAAAAAATAATACATTTAATATTTAATAGAGTAGGTCCTTCATTTAAAGATATGAAAAAACTTTGCTAGAAATTCTCTCCTCCTCTTCTTAACATTTCTGCCAAAACCTCCTTCCAAGCTTCAGTGCTTAGATAATCAAGGATTTAGGGTTTAGTGGGGCTGGGTACAGAGACAGGTGGGCAATTTTTTAAAATCAAAAATTAATTTTAAATAGATTTGTTTTGTTTCGTGATTTGTGAGAAACTGTTTGAGTTGGGTAAGGGAAATTTCTAGTACATTCGTTGTATGAAGTTTTGATTGTCTTTCAATGATTGTAAATTTTTCTGTGGACTCTACCAAATTTTTAATTAACAAATTTTTTTATGTCTTCTTTTCTCCTTCTTCTCTCTAACTTTCACCCTTCATCTTCTTTAGTTGGATTAAAATTGGATTAAAATTAGATGGCATAACAAAATTAATAACAAATTTTGTCAAAAATTTTAATGATGGAGAATATTTATTATTTAAACTTTCAATAGTATTTTTTTTTACAACAAATGGGGTGGGGGATTGAACTCGTGACCTCTCCGTCACTAGTCTATACAATATGTCGGTTGAACTATACTTATATTGGTTTCAATAGTGTTTAACAGATCTTGAAGTTTTAATTTTCAAAACTTTAGTAAGCGTTTAATAGAATTTTTTAATTTTGTATCTAATAGATTTTGATTTTGTAGCTTTAAACCATTAGAGAAGACTAAGGGAAGTGAAAAAAGAGGAAGAGGGAAAAAAAATGGAGGAGAAGGAAGTAATTTTTCCATACCACTGCCTTAAAAAATGAGGTTGTTTAACCGGGACCCACACTATTAAATATATTATTTTAAAATTAAACCTGATGGGATTTACAACATGTTGGGAGTGAGGATTGAACCTAAGACCTTATTGTCACTAGGTGATACATTATGCCGTTGAGCTATGCTTTTGTTGGCTGATGGGAAGGAATTAAAACAGGTGAAGTTGAAGTTGTATAAGAAAATGACTTATAAAATAGAATCAATTTGTGAGAGGAAGAAATGGTAGAATGCAAATTTCTAACACTCCACTTTAGGGTATTAATAATTACCATTTCAAAACCAGCAAAAAAACAAAATTAGTTACCCTTTCAATAAATAAATAAAAAATAGTTAGAATTAATAATTAAAGATACACTGTACCTCCCTCAAATAACTCTCCGCTCTCCACCAAACACATCTCTCAAGTGACAAACACATGAAGACATAATATTATATGAAGTGTAAAATTTGATTGTATGCTACAACCTACCTCTCTTGCACCCGAATCAGGTGGCAAATTGTGATTGACTCAATATTTATATTTTTTTATAAAAAAAAATTTCTATAATTTTCTAAAGTCATTACTCTTCTTAGATTTTTTGGTTTCACTTTCACTCTCCTCTCACCTTCTCCTTCCTCTTTTGAAGGCCCTTCCCCTCATTTAACCGGCGTCCTCGTATCATGGAAATCGATTTTCATCTTTCTTTCCATTCATTCCTCCACTGATCTATGTCCAACACTAAAATTAAATTTAAAAAAGAAAAAAGAAAAATCTGGTTGAAAAATCTGGTTTTTTAATCCATAAAAAAAAACCTCAAATTAAAATTTGTAGCAATCCACATTGTCTTCTTCTCCTCTAATCCAAAACTTTACAGCTTCCAATCGAACAAAACCTCTAATTTTCTCCGCCTCCAATTTCAAAATCGTCGCCGCCACTCCGATCAGCGAAAAATATTTAACGTCCTCATCTTGTCGAAGAGAAAGTGGGAAGGAGAATGTGAGAGGAGAGAGAAAATGGACAAAAAAAAAAAAATCACTCACAATGTGCCACATGACTTTTTTTTTTATTTTTTAAATGATATAAATATTTATCCACTCACGATGTGCCACATGGCTGGACTGCAAAAAATAGGTGTCTCAATTTATTAAAAAGTGTGAGGATTGTTTCCTTATTGGGCTACATTATAATATAATATAAAATGTGAAAATTGAGGATATTATCTATTGATGCATTTGTGCGAAAATTAGTATTATAGTAAATTCATACATCTTGATCTAATATAATAAATACTATCTCACTCAACACTTCTCTCTTCTTTCATACTAAATTCCAATTTCTAACTAACAATCCATTCTTTGAGAATGCACCTCATTAATAGCTCTAAAATAGAAGAATCCCCAACTTGATAGAGCTCCTAATTGCTACTTACTAAAGCTTTGAGAGGGTAATGTGAATAATTAAAAGGAGATTTTAATATTCTTTTAAAGTTTAAAGTTTAAGAAATGAAATATGTAGTAATTTCATAAGATTTTCCCCTCCCCATCCAGAACCATGGGTTGTTGAAGTAAGGCTTTCGCAGACTTCATCAACTCAGGGGAAGCAAAGCCATCATCTTTCCAGTAAAATCGATGCACAACGCAACACATTTTCCAGAACAAATCCTTGCAAACTCTTGGAATTGTACTATTCTTCTCCTCCAAAACTAATCTCAGCAGTTCTCTTTTCATCCTTTCAACATCACCTTTCATTGCTTCAGAGGCCTCTTCTTTGGTCAAATTACCGCCGCCATTAATCATCCGCACAGACACAGCATTCAGTTTCCCCTCATTGGATTCTCTCTGCACCATATAACCATAAGAACTCCGGAAGTCATTTTAAAATTCAAATGAACTCTTAGTAGCTTGAATACCTTACCTCAAAAGTTTGAATATCGTTCAGAACACGACCACAACTGCTCACCAGCTTGAATAGCTTCTGGTATTCACAATTTCCAATCACTTCCTCTGAAAGCTTAGGCCCAACAAAGTAGAGCACCGGAAGGACTATAGGTCCCAACCCCAATGATACATACCCATTTTCCATATATTCATCCATTGAAGGCGCCGCCTTCTTATTTTTCGACCATTCAGCTTCCTTTCTCATGGACTCCAGCAAAGCCAACCACTGTAAACCAACCATATTTCATAAACTAATCTTAAGTAACACAATTTGGCACACCTAATCTATACCAAAATATTTTTAGTAACATGGTTTGATAATTGCTTACATCATCAATAAGATTCCTCATCACACTGCGTCCTTGACATGCTAAAGCTCTGTTTCCTATATCACTAACCGTGCTGTGAAGTGCAAGAAATATAATCTCAACTTCCTTGGAACAGTAACCCACTCCACCATTAGCATCCCACCTGTGGTTTATTTATCGTGAAATAAAGAGTTTAATTATTTATAACATACTGAACCAAAGAGCAACAACGAGAGATGTTAGAAGTAAAAGGAAAAAGGAAATACTTCTCCACCAGTTGTATAAGGTTTAACAATTCCTCTTCAGATCCTCCAACATCAAAGAAATCATCAACCACGGTTGTGAGCACACCATTTTTTGCCCATGAAAAGCGGCCATCACGAAGTTCAGGAGAGGTAAGGCTTGCTGCAGCAGAAAAATAGCAGTACGCTAGCTTCTGTCGGGCAAATTTCAACTTGTCCAATCTGTTTTCAATGACCCATCTGCTCATACAAAACAGAAATGAACTTATCAAGGACTGATTCTCGTGTTTCCTACAAATGTAAGGACCTGAGTCCACAATAATTGGCAATCATATTAGATTTATATCATTTGACTTAGAAGAGTAGTCCATAGCTGCTTCCAAGGAGTAGAGAGAGCAGAAAATGTGAATATTTGCTTAAACTAGATAGTTCACACAATTTATAAACTTACTTTTCAGATGGAATGAAGAAAATAAAATATTAAGTTTTAAGTCCAAGCCAAATTTATGCAAATAAAATATTAAGTTTCTTAACTTTTCTTATGTTTAAACTCATATACTTGATAGATGGGGCATATGTGGTATTGTCTGTATCCATAGTTTTTTTTTCCTTTTTAAACAAGCTTAACTTTTCATTGATGGAATGAAAAGATGCATGTATCCATAGTTATTAATAGAAGAGAAATTGAAGCAACAATCATTAATTTATGGTTCAACTATCTTTCTTTATTATTTATGAGAAGTAGTTTCGCTGATCTCAATTTTTTTAATATACAAATTCATCAATGGCCTAGTGATCATTTCATTTCATAGACCATTGTGTTTGTAACATAGTCCTTGGCCAAGTTATGGTGAAAGCTCTAAACAGGTAAGAACCTGCAATACGTGTCAAAGATTAATCTTAACATGATCGCAGTTATACGGAAATATGCCTATAAATTCCCGGATCTACAAAAAGTAATAACTTACCTTTCAAGCTCTTTAAGTTCTTTACGATGTATGCATTGCAAGTTATTGAAATCTTCAACAGCAAGTTCCAGGAAATCTTGATGCCCAAAATTTAAGCAGCTGATATAATTCAATCCAGTTTTAGAGCTGTCCAACTTTCCCCAAGGTACCACAAACCAAAATAACAAAAAGAAGAACGAAGAGAGTAGAAGAATTTGCAACGTACGCATATGTTGTTTTTGAAATCCTCACAATGTCTCCACTGTAATTTTCCATTGCTCTCTTATTTGATAAGCGTTCCAAAGAGACGTTATATGTGAACTCAAGATCATTAACCACCTGAAGATGACCAAGAGTTTTATGGAATTTATGCAATTTAAATGAAAAGAGAATGACAAAAGCAAAAAAATCAATACTTATTTGAGAGTTTACTACTAAAAATACCTCTTGTTTAATAAGTCTATCAGTTCTATCAGAAAGAACTGAATCAATAGATAATTCATAATTCAGGAAACGACTAGTCCAAGAGTTTATATTTTCCAGAACAAATTCATCAGGATAAATGATAAGCTGAGAAGCTTTAAATAACTCCAGCGAGGCACCGAAGTCCTTTAAATATCCTCCAAGGCAATTGGAAAAGAGATCTTCTGAAAATTGAGTTAACTGATCTAAAGAACAAATTAAACAAATTAGACATTTTCTTAGATCTAACATTTCAGCACCAAAATTCAAGAGTCACAAGACACCTGAAGAAACATTATATCCTTGAACTCTTAACATCCGGAAGGCCATTGCACAAGTTGAAGCATCTAAGAATATATTTTCCTCTCCTTGCATCCAGCATCTGTTCTTGCAAATAAATGTCATGATACCATCAATGTTTAGAAAGAAATTCAACCATAGACTAAATGGACTAGAATTAAACAACAGAGTATCTAAGCATATGTATGGTATTTGTTAGACATGTAATCCATTTTGGGGCGATAAGTTAAAAATATCATACTACCTGTAAGTTTCATCTAATACACTTCTGATCTCCTCTTTGAAATGCCGATCAATTCCCAATTTTTGAAGGCTATCAACCATGTGTAAACGAGCATATATATCAAGAGGGTATATTGTGGGAACTGCAAAACACAAGTATATGGCAAAAAATTACAGAGAAATAAATGAGACATTAAGACAGGCAAAGAGGAGCAGAAAATGATGTGAGAGGAACCTGAATTATCAAACTTTTGTAAGAGTGAGCGAAGATAATTAAAACAGCCATCATCATTTCCGTGCATAAAAGCCACTGCCGTAGTGGATGGAGAATTAAAAAGTGATCCATTCTTCCTTTGATATTGCATGACCATTTCCCAGTCCTGTAACTTTCCGATTCCTTCTGAAACATATGCTAAATAGGCTTTTCCCCCTTCAGAGGCAACTCTGCAGCTCAGAACAGACAGGATGAAGGGCCAAATAGAAGAAAGGAACAGTGAGGAAAATATTTTTCTTATTCAACAAAGGACCTAATTTCAACAATACAAATCTCCAATCAGAAAAGATATGGAAAAGATCTCATTTTTTTTTATTTTTTTTATAAGGAACAGTAACCTTTCATTGATTATATGTAAATTGTTACAAAAGAGAGATCAATCTGTGCAAAACGACAAAAGAGATCTATGGAAGAGAAGAAGAGGAACAAGCTCATACAGGAACCCAATAAACAAAAAAAACACATAGGGTGGGAGACTCCGGTAGTGTCGAAAGCGACCAATGAGGGCCGACCAAAAAGCGGGAAAATAGTATAAACTGGTCAAAACCACGATCAAAATGGGTGTTTCGTCCCTTCAGATAAATAACTTCGGCGGGATCTGATTTTACCATAATTGATACCCGAATTGAAATTCAATAACTCTTTTTCCCAGTTACGATGCTTCTTGTTGTTTGTTTTCTTCTTCCGTTTACCTTGAATAGGTAAAGACATTATACACATACCTCTTTTTATCAGCCAAGCACAATTGCTAGGTAGTGTGTAATGTCCTCCTCTGTAGGAGTTTCTTCAATTTCTTTTGTATTGAGCTCTTGTGTAATGTGTTTGATGCCAAAATCAGGGTATTGGTGGACTAAAGATGACTGGGGGATCCATGACAATCGGGGTTATCGCTAATGGGATCTCATCTTCGATTGATTCAAAGGATTCATAAAAAAGATTAGTTAAAGTTGTGGGGGAGAAAACAAAAATCTCTTTGGAAGCATTCCTAATATATGGTGAGTCCTCATTAGATTGGGAGCAAGGAGATGAAAGGAGATCATCGGAATCATTTAAAATATTACCCGAATTGGTAGAATGAATGGTTCCAATAACCAAGGATGATTTCCTATTGTTGATGAAGATAGGTTTGAGCAAAGGGGGGATTTTTTTTAGGAAAATCGGTGGAGAAGGGGGCTGTAAGGAGTGGGGAGTTTGAAGGGCAGAATGGTTTAAAGGGGTAGGGTTTTTTGTGGAAGGTTGATACTTGGTTTGGTAGAGAATATTTGTTGGATTTTTGGCTAACGTGGGGTGGGTAAGGGGGACTGTTTTTGCTATAGTGGGGTGGGTAAGGGGGGACTGTTTGAGCTACAGTGGGGTGGGTAAGGGGGCCTGTTTTTGCTACAGTGGGGTTGGTATTGGAAATGTCCCACTGCCCATGTGCCTCTTCCTCCAAATAATGAAAAAAAGGACGGGTTTTCTGTGGGGAGAGCTTAAAAAAGAATGGGTCTAGGTCTAGGGGAAGGGGATTAATAGAGCTGATAGGGGTTTTGACAAAGTGGGGGATGGGACCGATGGCGTGTGGGATTGGTCAAAAGGGGATGGGAGAAAGGACGAAAAATGGGTCATGTCAGAGGGATGGATGGAATTTTGGCTGACAGAGGACAAAGGAGAAGAAATTTTGGAGGAATGGTCAGAGGAAAGTACCATGGGTAATGAATGGGAGTTGGCTCGAGGGTACGGATTGCCTGGGGAATGCTCCGCGCGTGGGCTGAGAATAGCCTGGATGGGAATGGGTTGCAAAGGGGCTATGGCGGCCCGTGTAGTGCCCAACACCGGTTGTGTTTGAGGGATCTTCCCATGGGTGCCCATCATCGGTTGTGTTTGGGGGATCTTCCCATATGAGTGCCTACAATGTAATTGATGAAAGGGGTTTCATCAAAAAAAAGGGTGAACCACGACTTTCAAAGGGTTAGATTATGACAAAGGAAGCTCTATTTCGGCTGGAATGAAGCCAAAAATGTTGTCTTCAACCTTGATATTGACCTCCATCATATTAAGTCTAGACAAGGTCTTTTTGGCCGTCTCTATATATCCACCACAAGCATCTCCGATGGCCTTGAATGTTTCTAACGACCATTTATCCATCGGAAGGTATCTCGTATCTGATCTTTATTCATCCACCATATGAGAGGACTGTTGGTTTCCTCACGAAAGCTTCTGAGCTCCATGGTTCATACATGATGGAGAATCTCCCCACTTTTTGCCAGCTTCTGTTTTTGCATAGTAACTTACTTTGTTCCTCATCAAGGACCGATAAGAGAGCTTTATCAGGTTGGAAGGGATTGATAGTGCCAGAGTTCGTGACATCTAGTTGAATCTCCTTAGAAATCTCAGTCCATTCGTCATGAAGATGGCGCCTGTAGATGATGCTCACCCTTTTAGGATAGAACTCTGCTAGCTCATAAGATGGGGGGCTAGCTTTGACTATAGATTTATGAGAAGGGAGGGTAGAGATCGACTTCGAGCAGAAGTTGTTCTGTAAGGCTTGTTTATAAGAGGTAGGTGGGAGGGAAGAAGCAGATTTGTACTAAAGAGGCTTTTGGTTGGTTGTTGATGCCTTCAAGAAGAGAGAGAAACTTCTTCCAGCCTACTTTGTTTTCACCAATCGGCAACAAGAGCTTATTTAAGCCTCCATTAACTCCACACTTCACTATCTCCACACCATGACCTTTTCTATTTGATATTTTTTCAACCCAGATGGCATACTCATCTGTTATGTCGTCCTTGAGAGGAGCATCAATCAGTAAAGTGAAGGTCGATATGAGCCATCGGAGAGACTCTTTCTTTAGGGATAAAGAGTATGATCGATCTTTTGTAGCTTCTGTGAGCCTAATTCTTTCCGAAAGGGAGATGGAAAAGGTTTTCCGATCAATGGAAAAACATTTTGAGCTTTGTGTTTTCCGGCAAGGCATGGTAGATTCAGGTGAGTAACAGTGAGGGAGGACATAGTTGGGGGAGGGGAGGAGAAAGTAGTACAGAGAGAATCTTTTTTTACGATCTAGTAGATTGATATGGAAAAGATCTCATATTTCCAAGAATAAAAAACTTAAAGAGGTTTAGATCTCATTTTGGTCTCTAAATTGTCAAAATGAACATTAAAAGAACAACCATTTTGGTTTTTGAACTTTTAAAATGATTATGTCAGCAACCTAAGAAGCACCGACACTTTAAAAATGGAAAAGTGTCGGTCTCATATGCGTGTCCGACACGACACGCCAACTGGCGTGTCTATTTTAAAATATTGTTTTTATTTTCCGACACTTCTGGGGACACATATGGTTGATTTGTTAGGATGACTGATTTGTTTTGGGTCTTTAAAAACATAACCCTCAAGGCCCATTTTGAAGCCTATTTACTTTTAATTAAATTATTAGGGCATGGGGCAAAAATCACTTTTTTTTTTCTCCAACTCCAACTTTTCTTACAATTTCCCTTCCCATCCAAATAACTTATTGGATTTTGGATGGCTGGACATTGTTGATGATTTTGGTTATCTTATGATTTATCTCTATCTTTTTAATGAATTGTATGGAATGTATGTTGTTTTGATGTTTAAAGGTAGAAAAAAATTATATTAAAAGTATTAAATATTAACCATATGACAAATCAAAATATACATATATATATATATATATTAAAAAATTAACGTGTCCCCAACGTGTCGTGTCATACTTTTTTGGAAGTTGGTCTGTCGTCGTGTCAGTGTCAGTGCTTCTTAGTCTGCAACCCTTTTGAAATGGGACTAATAATTGACAGCCGCAGGTCCAAATTCTGTGTTTGTAATCCAAAAATATCTATTTGGGTTCCTAAACTTTTAAAACGTAATCATTTAGGTTCTTGCTATTATAATGCTACCTAATACCTATAATCGTCTTGTACTTAATAAAAAGAACCAACCAAAGGTCCAAAGCATTAGTTAGCTGAGCCTAGCCACAGCTTATTAGTTAGCTTGGTTCAGCTTAACAAGTTATTGCCTTATACATACCTCTAGAGCAAATGATATACAGACTTGTTGTCAAAGATATGCCAGAAATTAGAAAAAACGGTAAAATACAATTAGCGAGACCATAAAAAAGAAAAAGAAGAGGATATTACCTTCTAAGCTCCAACTCTTTCTTTTGAACCAAAGCATCTACATTCATGGGTGCCAAGGGTAAATTCAAATTCAAGTCTTTAGCATACTCAATCATGCCAGGGAAAATTATGTCAAATCCGACAGGAGAATGTTGCTTCTCATCAGAAGCTGAAGCTATATTAGACTTGATAAAATTAAGGGCTGCAAAACAAAGGAAACGCGTTAAGATTATTACTGAATCCTACGTGGAGAAGACCTCTAGCAAGTAGAGCAAAAAATACCCTTGCTCATATGATCATGACCAATATTCCACCGCTGAAGAGTAAGAGCACATGCTAATGTAGATAAGAGAGTGGCTTTCGTCAGCAACTGTTGGTCATGGAGAATGCCCCATGACCCATCAGGGTGTTGATTATCCAATACCCAGTTTATACACTCAGGGAAAAGAGGTTTGTTAAGAGAGTTTGGAGATGGAACCATTGCCACCCATGCAGTATCATATGCGGAAACTGAAAGTTCGACCTTGTCGAACAATTTTTTGATTCTTTCTTTTGTTTCTTCAAAGCGCTGAAAGAGTAAAAAAGTAAATATATTCCTTTGGTTTGGAAGATAACAAACTGAAACAAAATTAGATAATAAATGACATCCATACCAAAGCTCCCGTTTTAGTTTTTGTCTCCACATCCAATCCAGGGAATAGTGAAGCTGGTTGGGAAGAATAATTTTCACATATCAGAAGAGTATGCAGGAAATGTGAAACAGAAAGTCACAAGTTTTATGTTAATGATTGAAATGGTTAGCTATATTGGAATTGATTCCGAACTATCCAGAACATAAAAGTTTGGAAAATGCACATAGCAACATTACGAGTAAAACGAGAAAGCCAACAAAAAAAAGAATGAAAAAAAAACAGAATTGACAATTGACATTCACAGCACAGCACAGAGAGACAGAATGAATGAACTGGTAAATAGAACCTGAGGAGGAGGAGGCAACGTTGGTGGGTCGGGAAAGAAACATGGCTGGCTTGGCTATATCATCTCCGGTGGGACATTCTTATATCAAAGCAGAAGCAGTGTGAAGCAATTAAAGATAGAAAGCAAGGAAGAGTCACTCAAAGATAAACACTCTACCTCCATAGATGGTAGTGACAGAGTGAGAATGCCAACTCTGTTCCAATGATTTTAACAAAAATAAGGGAGAATACAATCAATCCTTACTCCACTCTTCATATTTCCATGTTAAGGTTTTGGGCCTAAATGATTTAACACTCTACTTTTCCATTTTCCATTTTCTTTCATCTTTTGCTTTCTTGGCCCAAACGACGGGGCTGTTGTTGATGGTTGTGTGAACTGCGGCTGATGGATCGGTGGAGGCGAACGAAACGATGGGTTGTGTTGTTGTGGAACGATGAACTGCAACAAATCAAAATTAGGAACTCGACGACATCGGGACCGACGAAGGAGATGAGCAACTCCTTCAAAACGTGGAAAATAGACGGCGAACTTCGTGGGTGTGAGCTTTTACAATCGGAAGCATGGCGGATTGGACAGAGATGTTATTCGGCATAGTTGCAGGAGGAAATGGTGTAAGAAGAAAAAAAAAAAAAAAGGGGGAAGAAGAAGAAAAAGTTGCAGTGAAATGGATTTGCTGTGTGTTGTGAGGTGAAGAAAGAAATGGGTTTGCCGTGTGTTTCGTCAGAGAGAATCGGCCGATGGAAAAAACTGTAGAGAAAGAAAGATTGAGTTTTATTTTAGGGCTTATTTTTAAAGAAATATTTATTAAATAAACCGAACCAAACCGAAAAATATCGATTTTCTCCTCATCAGAAACGACATGTTCAATGTTTTGCTAAATAATCGAACAGATCCAGTGATTCGGTTCGGTTCGATTGGTTCGTTGATTTTTCGGATTTTACTATCACCCCTAGATACAAGTGTTTTCTCTCGATTTTTTGTTTTGTTTAACATTGGAAACAAAAGAAATCAATACAAATTTAAGGAAAGTGGTTTGACACACCGCAAGCTTCATGACCAGATTTTTGCAATTTCAGTTCCACTTCATATTCTCTTTGCATCGTTTTAGGAACTTCCTCCATCACCGCCCACTAAGTCACCGCGTGAGATAGTCGGTTCCATTGTCGCTTGCAGTGACCGACTTTACACCTTCGAAACTCGTTAACGATCATTCCCACTTCCGAAAATTCACAAGTTCTCTTCACTATTAGACTTCTAACTCTCGGAACCCCACTTCTTCTGCCACCACCAAACCCTCCCGGATCGCCATTGCCTCCAAAACATCAAGCTCTGCTAGATTTTCACAAAATTTGGTGAAGGTAGGCATAAATTTGCCCTCCTTATTTCGAATGACAACTGAAATTGCATATATATTTTCTGGAAGCCAAACGATATTCTGATTTGGACGATTGTGATGAGGTGATTTTGAAACGATTTTGAATTTCTCGAAAATGATGAGGTGATTTTGAAACGGTTTTGGATTTCTCGAAAATGAGAAAGATAATCCAAAACACATTCCCAAATTACTACTTCCCACCTCCTTGTTTGTTTGTAATTGATTCTTCTATTCCACAAAGCCCAACTTATAACTAAAAAAGACTCCATTTGCTCCTCTGAAAGGTTTGTAAAGGAGAATCCTCGGCGAAAGGAGAATCCTTCCAATGCACCATCACACTCTTACACATCCATAAGCATGCCTCCCAATTACACTTTTGTCAAACTCCTCTTCTTCAAAGATTGCATGTACTTGGTAAAAGATTGTGAAAAACTCTCCACCTCGACATCTTGATTTTGTTAGCCATTTTACTGTTCCATAAAAAAAAAATCCACCATTTTAATGAAATTTGGTCACCTAGACTTGAACTTTCTTGAAGACCACACTACTTGTCAATAGATAAGCACTTCGAACGGGGAAGTTTTCATTTTTTTCATAATGTCAATGAAGCGACGAGTCACTGTTGTACGAGATAAAGATAAACTAAAAATCATCTTCGCATCTTCTGGGTCACAAATACAATTAACAACCTCTTTGTCTCATTGGTCAAACTCATTCGTTAAATCAGTTACTCGTATAAGCCCACTATATCATAAAGGGTGAATAATTTTGAATTGAAATGGCCTTGGAACCCAGCGATCCTCAATAATTATAATACTTCTTCCATTTCCAATGCGCCAACTGATACCTCATTTCAGAAGATCTCGCCCCCACTAGAAGCTTTTCCACACATAAGATGCATTAGATTTCGCTTCAACCTCTAGGAAAATAGAATCTTTAAAGTACTTTCCTCTTAGACCTCGAGAAAGGAGAGATTTCGGATTGTCCATATTCCGCCACCATTGTTTTGGTAAGAGAAGTTGGTTAAATAGTTTGAGACCTCTAAAGCCAAGCTCCTCTGAACTTTGAAACACACAACTTCCTTCACTTTGCTCAATAAATTTTCTTGTTTCCTTCAACATAATTCCACCAAAATCTCGCCATAAAAAACAAGAAAAACATGATTAAATATCATTACTCTATTATTTTTAATCTTATTGATATGGTGTATTAGTGATAGAATTAATAGCAAATATGCATATTAATTATGACATATATTGAAAATGGAAATTAAATGTCAATGGTATACTTTTTTCCCTATTGATGAGGCATGCAATAATATACCTTAAATAAAATAAGCATGCAAACCATAATCGGTAGAAAATTAAGTGAAATATTACTTATATGCATTTCTTTATTGAGACTATAAACTTGCACATACAGAAAGACATGAAGTATCTTCTTTTACCAAACATTCACAAACAACTATGAAAAAAAAAATGAGGAAGTATCTTATAAGAAGATGCATTTGATATTGTCCTAATTCTTGTCAGGGCATCCAAGTACGTGTACCTGATGTAAATATGGACATAGAATATTATGTAGGATTTTAGATGTTGCTCGAGTTAATGATGCCCATAAAGAACTACATTATATATAAATTTACAAAAAAATTGGAGCCAAACCGAGCATAGCTCAATTGGTATAAAGTTGTGTCATTGACTAAGAGTTCATGAATTTAATCTCGCATTAAAAATATTACAACAGCACACTCAAAATAAAAAAATCCATCTTAAAATCTCACTCGCTCCTTCCAAAAATCTTAAACAAACCCTAAAATCTCTCTTCCCACCACCCAAAAAAAAAAAATAAAAAAAATATGTGAACCTTTCTAGTTGTACTAGCGGATTTCTCGTCGTAGTCCCGTAGTCTCCCCTTCTACTCGCAGGTTTTGTCGTCGTTGTCGCCCAGTAGGTTCACGATTACTCGAGGGTCCATTTAAATCGTCATCGTCGGATTTTTTCCCCGGTGTGTCCACCTTCGTGAACTTGCTCGATTATTGTCGTGGATTGTTCGCCATTGTTGTTTGAAGACGTCGTCGCCGCTAGATCTATTCGTCGCGAGTTCAAATTCTTTGGCAAAGGAAAAATGCCCACGTGCGTGATAGCACACAAAATGGGCTATCTTTATAACATTTATTATGCTAGTTTTGTAGCAATTGGAGGACACAGAAGCTTTCTAGAAGTAATGCGTGAAAAATGAGGTTCAAAAATGTATTTTGATGACTTAGAGCCAAGAAAATAAGAAACTAAGCCAAAAATCTTTAGGGGACACCGACACTCAAAATAAATAAAAATCAACTTTGTGTTGGTTCGAACTTGATGGCATTTAGTCAATTTTGATCTTTTATGCACCACGTATAAATTTATATCTTTAGTGTCGAGCTACAGCGTCTCGACGCTATCTTTCCAAAAATACTTCATGCATTTTTTCTGAGAACATCGAGATGTTGTTCCTAGTGTCTCGACGTTGTCTACTTTTTCTATTTATACAACTTATTCTCATACGATTTGGGGGAGCCATCATTTGGGAGATTTGAACCCTAATTTGAAATACATTTATTGGAGAGACTAAGGGACATGACACTCTAGATCGCTAAAGAAGAGATTTGTCAACTCGGGAACAAGGCTTGGCACTCTACAAAAGTTTTTCTCCTTTACCTCTAATTTTATTGCATTGTTTTATGGATTTTAAACTAAGTCTAGATATTGTGTTTAGTGATTATAAGTGGCTAGACTCTTACTTAGGGGATTGATGTAATTGTTTTAATTTTCATATTTGATTAATCTAAGTCATGTCATATTGCAACGATTATTCGTGTGTTTGTTTAATTATTTAATGTTTTTATCCTTCTCATCAAAGTATAAATTGTTGTGTGTTTGTTTGTTTAATGTTTTTATCCTTCTCATCAAAGTATAAATTGTTGCTTGTTTAAATTATAGCTTGAAAAAGTTGAGAGTTTAGAGTATAACTCAAACACATGACTACTTATATAGGGTCGTTAATAAAAGTTGCATAATATCTTTTTTTCCTATTAAAAACTAGACAAACAAGTTAGTTTTATATAAAAAATATATATATATATATATATATATATATATATTAATTGGGCTCTAGCGAGTGAGTTATAATTTGATTATTCTTGTCCTATAAATGTATGCATGACTGTTCTTGGACGGTTAGATTAATTAAGCATCAATCTAATAGATGAAATCAATTCCTTAAGTTGTTTTTTCCAAAAGGGTCTAAGTAAAATTTGTTGGTAATATCTATAATATTTAATTGATTTAGAAAACTAATGGTGTGAACGATACTCTTTAATTAAATGACTATATTAAAACTTGACTCGTACACTTGCGGTACACAATAAATAAAGCAACAACGTGATATCTGCTCATATGCTGGGTTGGGTCGCCGCTAGAGTTTGATAGAAGTCAACAATGGTGGCTCGAGTTGTGTTGTTAAGGATGAAGTTTATGGTTTTTTCTTTCCTTCCACTTGTATGTTTTGTGATATATATTCAATAATATGAGGTTTATATTCAATAATACGAGGTATATATTATTGTTTTATTTAGTGTTTATTATATTTTATAAATATGAGATATATTTAATAATATTTGGTATATAATTAAACTTGAATAAAACTAAGTATAAGCAGGTATATATGTTAAATTATAATATATAAAAGGAAGATTCAAAGGTATGTTTAATATAAACCGCTAAAATCAGAGACTTGTGATGAGGTGGACGATCATGATTCAAAATTGATTAGTATATATAAACGGGGTATGTTGAATTATAATAAATAAACGTAACATATATGAAAAATATGGAAAGCGGGACGACAAGGGAAGAACAAAAATTTAAGTAGTTTCGGTGGATAGAAAAATGAAAATTATGGAAACAAAACACAAAAATTAAAAATAAACAATTAAATGAAATAACCAATTTTTGATAGGTTTGAAAAGTCAAACAATAATTGTGCTATTTTTCATTATTTTTAAGTGGCGTCCAAAAAATGTATTTTAAACCGACGAATTGTGTCATTATCACATTCGAACTCATCTGATTGTAAATTAAAGTCATATTATTCATTTTTTTAAAAAAATCTACCTCATATAAATGAAATTCATTTATATGTTTATCCCAAATAAAAATCCATATAAACAATGTTGGTTAAAAAATTTTAAAAAAATAATATATATATATATATATATTTTGTGTTTTTTCTTTTTTTTTTTTTTTTTTGCAACCACTGTTCTTTTGTGATTTGTAAATACATTAATTACAAAATCGTGATTTGTTAATACCATAACTGCACAAACATAATTGGTAGACACTAATTACAATTTGTAAACACCTTAATTACAAATTTTTTTTTTTTAAATTAAAATAATAATAATAATTAATGCTATTTAATCTAATAAAATGAATAGTTTGACTAGAAAATTTATAGATACATAAAAAAAGAATAAATAAAAAAATCCCACGAAAAATCTTCAAATAGTAAAAAAAATTATATTCAACATTTGTGAAAATATCCTTTTAAATAGTTCATTTGTGTAATCATTTCAAATGAGAATATAATATTGTATTTAGAGATAATTACTCGACAGATTTTGAAAATTTCGACAAATATCTAATATATATTTATTTATTTATTTATTATTTTTATATTTCTATATTTTTACAAATTTTGTAAACTCCAAAAATCGACCTAGTTCAATTGACATATAAAAGTGTCCTTAATTAAGAGGTCATGGATTCAAGGTTTCAATTGCCGCATTCATTAATATACCTTTGCAAAAAAAAAAAAAAATTATTATAATTTTTCATAATTTAATTAGTAATTCTCATAAAGGCAAAATGTACTTTTGTTCCTCCAGGTTTGAACTTGATGTCTATTTTTGTCTCTAAAGTTTCAAAAGATACACTTTAGTCTCCAAAAGTTTGCAAAATGATTCTTAATGGTCCATGACTTAACTTTAACTTAACGGAAGGTTCACTGGACCGCTGACGCGTATAGGATGGCATGTCTATTTCATTTGATTATTCGACAAAATTAATTAAAAAAAACTATTAACTAGGTAGAAATTAAATATATTTTAAACCAATTTTAGCTTTTACTTAATTAATAATAATTTGTTTTTTTTAAATTAATTTTACGTAATAAAAAAAATAGACCTGACATCCCATACATGTCGTACAGTCAACATTCTTACGTTAAGTCAAGGATCATTTAGAACTATTTTGCAAACTTGAGGACTAAAGTGTATGTTGAAGCTTCAAGGACCAAATGTGCATTTTGTCCTTCTTATAATTACACGTTAATCAATATCTAAACCAATCAACATTTTGTATTTGTTTTTGTTTGTATTATAATCAAACATGCGTGGCGACTATCAATAATAGAATAAAAGTCTATAAATTACATAATTTACGTTATTAAATGTTTTAAAAAAAATACTATATTAGTAAATATTTTCTAGAAAATATATATTGTAATTGGTTTTAAGAAAATACATATCTATAAAAATCAAAAAAAATAATAATAAAGTTATTTATGTAAATCCTAAAAAAAAAAATGTCAAAAGTTTTTTATTTTTTAGAATGCAATATATATATAAATAAAAGGCAAGAAGGTCAGGTATATCTTGTTTTAAAAAAATGGAAATTTTGGAGAGGCCTAAACCCTACTCCTACTCCTATATCCGCTGTTCATATATCCTCGATAAAGAAGTTGGATTTCAAATTCTTAAACTAACAAAAAAAAAAAAAAAAAATATATGATTTAAATATTGAGAGCTTTTAATGAGAAAATGGGGTGTATTTATTAGAATTTTGAATAAGTAGTAGTGATAATTGTTTAGAAAAAACGTAGGGATATTATATAGAAAGATTTTGTGTTCCCATGAGTGGGCTCTCCTGTGTTTCGTGAATACTTTGAATTTTAAATCCTCAACTTCCCTTATTTCCATTCTGACGCAATAATATATATATATATAATGTAGTCTAACTAAAGTATATGTAGATATTTAATAAAAAAAAATGTATTATTGAAAGTGTTAATAGTAAGGTAAAAATGAAGAAAAACAGTGAGAATTTATGATGATGATTGCAGCAGGTAGAACTTAGAAGTAGGAAGGAGAGATAATGTAGTAAAGTTCAAAACTGTAGATAAATTAAAGATGGGTCCCACAATTTCACCTTTAAAGGAATATATTCATCCAAAAGAATAGAATAATAATTTGTATAAAGATCGATGCTTGAAATTCAAGCAAACATCTCCTCTTTTAATTTCTTTCAATTCCCACCCCTACTTTCAAAAACTAATTAATCACTCTCCGATCCTCATCTTTTTTTCATATTATAATTTAAACATCATCGGAAATTCTTCCATTTTATCACTTAATTTTTAAATATATATATATATATATATATGTTCAAAGCACACCATTTCATGTGGCATAAATATTTGCAAATGGGGCGGTGTCCATTATTCCAACTTTATGATTTTTGGATCAGTTGAATTGTTGTATGTGTAAAATTAATTATATTGAAGAAATTAATTAGTAATGAAATTTGGTGGTCAAAAGAATCTTTGATTGATTGTCAAAGAAGAAAAGCATTTATTCCCATTTGCATTTAGCCACACAGGGGTCATGGGGGCTTTCTTTTTCAGCTACGGTTAAAACGAATTGAGATATATATTCCATATATGCTTGGTATTTTAGTGGGTAAGAAAAAAAGAAGTAAATTATAGGATAAAAAATAAATGTGACATATATTCAATTTAAAGAGGTTAGAAGGGGCGTGCATTCCTTGTTTGTTTGGGGAGGGGAAAAAAAAGAGAAGAATAGAAGACAAGCTTGAATTGGACAAAAGAGATAAGGGTCATTTTTTGAGTCTAAAACTAACTACTTTAGAAGATGGGAAGGTCCCTCCACCACCATGCATCCACTTGAGTTGTTGTGTCATAAAAAGCCTCACAAACATTCCCCCCTTTTGTATTTTACACTGATTTCCACATCGCCATCTCGCCTTTTCCCCTCTTAACATATATATATATCACTTATTTACATTATTACATTCTTCATTAATTTCATAACTCCAACCTTCACCCCCTAATTTTTAATCATGATGAACAATAATATCAATTATAGAGGTGATCTCATTTGAGAATATATGTTATATATATAATGTTAATGATGAGCAACTTTTTGTTGGGTATTTTCATGCAAATCACATAATGATGTATCATGGGTGGGAAATTGGGAGATGGAGATGGATAGATCCTATTTGGTCGGAACCTAATAATTAAGCTAAAAAGTTAGACGTACAACACAACAAAATGTTAAATGTCTCAAAGCTAGCATTAATTAAATTTAATTAGTTGAATACATATTATATATAGTGTAGAAGAACATAAGGCATGACAAATAGAGGCTTTGATTTTATTAAATTAATAATTAGACAGGAAGAAGGGGGGATGGTATCTTTATAGAAAGGAGAGATGAGGGTGTGGATGGTGCATATTAATATAGAAATAGAATAGAAGAAGATATCTTTACAGAGAGAGGGAGGGTTAAGGTGCTTTTTGAGTTGAAGAAAGAAAAAGCCAAGTAGGGCACCGCCAAAGTGAGCTTGGGGTTTAAGGGTAGGGCTATTAATTTGGGATTTGTTCTCTTGAATCTGTCCGTATTCTTCTCTCCACAGAGAGAGAGAGAGATAGAATAATGTTCCATCCCAAGAAAGCTTCCAGTATGAATTCTCATCATGACAGAGATCAGAGAGGGATGTGCGTTCAAGGAGACTCCGGCCTCGTCCTCACCACCGACCCAAAGCCTCGCCTCCGATGGACGGTTGAGCTTCATGAGCGCTTCGTCGATGCTGTCACTCAGCTCGGAGGCCCTGATAGTAAGCATATATATATATAAGAACTCTTCTTCTTGATTATTCATTTCATAATCATTAAAAATATTTATGATTTTTCATTTTTTCAGAGGCTACCCCAAAGACCATCATGAGAGTTATGGGTGTAAAGGGTCTTACTCTTTACCACCTCAAGAGCCATCTCCAGGTATAACTTGCTTTACCTTAGCTATATGCCTTTTGTTTCATTAAATTCCTCCCTCCCACCTCCAACTTATCATATTGCTAACTTCCATTTTTAACCTAATTTAGAAATTTAGACTCGGAAAGCAGCCTCACAAGGAATTCAACGATCATTCAATTAAGGATGGTATGAGAGGTGGTGACTTCTTTTTTCTCTAACCCTAATTAATATAATTACCACACCCACATGTGTATTCATGACTTATATTGATCTTGATTCAGCTTCAGGTCTAGAACTTCATCGAAACACGCCTTCTTCATCCAATATGATCAACCGCACCATGAATGAGTACGTATACAATATATATAATTCATCTATAATATTGCTCCAACTTCAATTTGTAGGGTTTGAATTCATTGTTTCTGCTGAACATGCACTATATTATATTAAAAGAAAAGAAAAAAACAATTAATGATGATGTTCCACCAGCCGTATTAATTTGAAGGAAGGCGGGGTGTGTTATTGGATATTTGTTGTAGAAGTGGTAACTCACACATGGTTGATGGGATTAGGATGCAAATGGAGGTGCAGAGAAGATTGCATGAGCAATTAGAGGTAAATTAATTAAGGTTAATTAGTTATTAAAAAATGATGGAAAATAAATGAATAATAATGAACTAAGCAGGTGAGATGGCATGCACAGGTACAAAGACACCTGCAGTTGAGGATCGAGGCACAAGGGAAGTATATGCAGAGTATATTAGAAAAGGCTTGTCAAACCCTTGCGGGTGAAAACATGGGTAACTCCGGCGCCGGGGGCTTATTATACAGTAAGCCAAATAATAATAATAATAATAATAATAATAATAATAATAGCGCCCCTATTGGCATTGCCGATCATATTGTTGCCTCCCCTCTCGGCTTCCCTTCTTTCCAAGACCTAAACCTCTACGGAGGAGGAGGCGATCTTCACGAAAACGTGGGCCTCCTCGATGGATTCAACAACGAGTTGTGCTTGGGAAAGAAGAAGCCGCCCAGAGCTGCCTATGCGGCCTCCTCCGGAAAAGGCCCCTTGGACTGGCCGGATGATCTCCGCCTACAGCAACAACAAGAAGAAGATGATTTCAAAGCCATTCATTGTGGAAGAGAGCATTTGGAGGAAATGTATGAGGCCAAGCCAGTGGTGTCCGAGGACGATGAGGGCATCAATAATAATAATAATGCCTCCCTAAAGCTTCAGAGGCCCTCCCCGAGAAGGACACCCCTACATTCGCCTTTTGCTTAATTAATTTAGTTTCAATGCCTGGCTTGTGACTTGCAAAGAAAAGGCCTTCCATTCCATGCATATATATTTATCATTTATGTGCATGCAAAACCCTTTTCACCAAACAACACTATATATCATCACAATTCACACATCACCAACTCCTTTGCCTGTACTTGTACTCTATGTGTTTCTTTTTTTCGTTAAATCAATTATTGTAACAAGGATTGCCTTTATAAATTTGATACCAATCAAATTATGAATGAGTCGTTATATATATGTTTTTTTTTTGTTAGTGAAAGTTAGTTAGCGGTATGATTGGAGACAAAGTTATGGGGAAGATGAAACGGTGAATACAATTAGGATGTCTCGATGTCATGGATTTCCAATCCAAAACAAAAGTATCCGACCAACACACATCTTCTTGCTACACTTTTCAAACCCCAAAAAGGTTCTGAATTACCTAAATCTCAGTCCAGTCCAGTACATATATATATAATATATGGGGTCAGCATGTGCATATATGTTTTCTCAGAGTGATACTTAAATAGCAAATAATATATAATTAAATGAATAGCGACGATGAGAATTAAAGAGAGGGATTGTGTAGAGATTAGATCCAGTGGGAAATTAAAGAAGACACAGTACTTTATTGGTTGCAGAGAAAAGAAAAGAAAGAATGAAGGAAGGAAGGAAGGCAGTTGGCAAGAAAGCTCCTTGTCTGCTCCTGATGTTAAAAACCCCCAAATAAAGCCCAAAGCCAAGGAAGAATATTTACAACGCACTTCCATGCGTGCGCATATCGAGGAAGCTTCTATCTTTTATTTTCTTTTCCTTTCTTTTTCTCATTAATTAATGGGAATTCATCTAAATAATAGGCCCAAAGCCGAAGCTAAGGAATGGCATGTGGCTTTCCAATATTTCGATTTAAAGCAGATGGAATCAATTAGGCAATCATATATGCAATTAATAATAATGCCCGCATTTTCTTTTTTATTAATCTCTTCTGTAAATCCTATCTATTACAATTTACTACTACTACTACTATATACTCAACTTCCTTATTACATATCGTCTTGCCGAACCTTCTCTTGTCTCCCTCCTTCCCTTTCCACCTACCTATTTTTCTAACTTTATTTCTAAATTATAATCACTTCAAACCAAACACCACCAACTTTACTGCATATAAATATTGTTATAAATATTTTTTATTTTTTTGGTAAATTGTTTTTAGAAAATTCATTTCATATACTGACCCGCGTTCGGAGGCTCGCACTAATATGGTAATTCCCTAATATATACACACAAATTTAACTCAACTTTATAAAAACTTTACATTTTTTCTCCTATAAAGTTTAATTTTTTAATTTCTATATTAAACAAACTAATTAATCTATACACAATGATTTTTTTTAAATGTATTTAATTAATTTGGGGTGGAAGATCCAACTCTTGTTCCTTAGATTATATGATATGAATTATCTTGACAATCCAATTCATATCCATGGTGAAGGTCAAAGAAGTCAAATCATTGTTATGGAGCAAAGACAATCAAAGTCAACAAATAAAGAAATGCATGGCTACACTTTGTCACAAGTTCAAATGCATGGAATGATATGAAAACTTTATTAATGTTGTAATATTCAAATTTGAATTCCTAGAAAACATGCATTTAATTAAGTAGTTGGAGAGTTCCTTTAATTAGGTAGTTGGGAAAATCTTTTAATATGGGTTGTTGGAAAGTAGAAGTTAGGTGATTGGGGAAATCATTAATTTGCATGCACTATAATTCCTTGTCTATAAAAGGAATTTCTTTTGTCTAATGTAAAACAACTTGATATTTGAATGAAACTCCATTGAGAGCTATTTGGTTACCTTTTGCATTTCTTGTATGACTTGCATGTTTTAGAAACATTCTATTAGACTTGATCAATCTAATAGTGGAGTGTTTCGGTTCAAGGTTAGGGACAAGTTCCTCATCCTTGGATATTCGATCTAAAGGTATTTCTATTCTTCTCTTTATCTTGGGGTGAAACTAAATGTATTAAGGGGTTTTAGTGTTTGTGATTCAAGGGTTCGCATAACCAAGGGGTTCTTGATCCAATTCACTAGGGTTTCGTATCATTATATTTCATGTTAGTTGAGTTATGGTCATCTTGGCACACAATGATTTATTATAGTTTAGTAATCTTAATGAGAAAAACTTATCTGCAGAGTGAGATGTATGAAATTTATGTCGCCGTCCCAATTTATAATTAGCTTCAGAAACCTGCAAAAAAGGGGTTGGAGAAGTGAACTGGATTTCAATTTATAATTCGTTACAAATTAGAGTTGTTTTTTTTAGTTTTGGAAGAAAATGCAACAATGGTAATTTCCTTTTTTGGTTTTTGGAAGAATATAGCCAAGAAACTAAAAATAAAAATGTATTTGCTCACAAAAAAATATTGGGCAATTTCCAACATGAACAACAATCTCTACCACTTGAACTACACTCTAAAAATTCATTGAATCATTTGCGTATATATATTATAATATTTCAATCATTAATCAACTAACGATTCTCATAAACAAGCAAGAATAAGTACAATAAAATATGTAAAACATATGTCCAGAGAACAATATGTATAGATTTGAATGTTAAAAAAAAGTGATTAAGATGTAATATAGTTATGCTTACTAGACTAACTTCAAAGGAAATCTCAGTAAATCTGAGAAGAGCAAAAGCGATGGAGGTGGCGGAGGCCGCGGTGGTGGTGGTGGGTGGCGGCAAAGAACAATGGAGGCGGTGGCGGAGAAGATCAGAAGTAATAAAATGAAAAAAAAAAATCGACAGAAAAGGGGAAGGAGAGAGGGAAGAAAAAGAAGGAGGGCTAGGGTTTTTTAATTGGAAACTTTCCCGACGCCACATTAACAACGTCTGAAAAGGGCATTTCTCTCGACGTCATTATCTTTAGGTGTCAGGAAAAGTTGATTTGTTTTTTTTAGATATATAGAAAAAGTTTGATTACTTTTTTCGACACCGCATTAATTAGCAACGTCGAATAAGAACCATATAATCAGTAGCAATTAGTGATAACATAAAAACCAAATCAGTGGCAATTAGTGACATTAGGACCATATAGTAGCAATGAGTGATAACATAATGACCAAATAGTGATAACATAAAGACCAATTTAGTAGGCAATCTTAGTAGCAATCAGTGATAACCATATAATTCAATAGCAATCATTGACAATCAGTGATAACATAAGGACCAAAGCAATAGACAATCAATGATAACATAAGGACCATATAATCATCAGTAGCAATCAAATGATAACATAAGGACCAAATCAATAGGCAATCAGTAGCAATCGATGATAACACATAAATACCATATAATCAGTAGCAATCAGTGACAATCCAATGACCAAATCAGTAGGCAATCAATGACAATCAATCAACGATAACATAAGGATCATATATAATCAGTAGCAATCGAGTGATAACATAATGACCAAATCAATAAACAATCAGTAGCAATCAATGATAACATAAGGACCATATAATCATTTACAATGAATGATAGCATAAAGACCATATAAATCAACTACAATCAGTGATAACATAATGACTAAATTAGTAGGTAATAAGTGATAACATAAGTATCATATATCAGCAACAATCAGTTAAAACATAATGCATCATTATTTGGGTTGGACTTAATCTTAGAAGGTATTTTCGACTTGTGAATATAACTAAATAGAGCGAATAGTATATAGGTGATAGAGATTGAATATAACTAAATATATAAGAAAATTCATTATAATCAAATTGAGAAAGTGATATATATATATATATATATATATAGATATAGAGAGATATGTAAATGCATAATGTTATAAACAAAACAGGTGAAGTTGTTGCGTGATTTAATGCGTACCGCAAGTGTACGGGTCAAGTTTTAATATAGTGATTTAAGTAAAGAGTATCGTCCACAGGATTGGTTTTCTAGATCAATTGAGTACCGTAGGTACTAACCACAAATTCTATTTAGATTAAAAAGACTTTGAAGTGAGTGAAAAATAAATGACTGAAAAGTATTGGGAAACTTTTAGGAGAGGAAACCTAGGGAATTGATTTCATCGAATAGATTCATGCTTAATTAATATATTAATCCAAAAAATAGTCATGCATACAATTATAAGCGAAGAAGTACAAAACTCATAAAAGACTCGCTAGAGCTCTATTAATTTTCTTCCCTTAATATAAAACCAACATGTCTGTCTAGTTTTAATAGAAAATAAATGCATTAAGCAACTTCTATTATCGGCCTCTAAGAGAATTTTTCATTTTCATGCAAGAATTTACAAGTAGTCAAGTTTTTGAGTTCTACTCTAAAATCTACTCTTTCAAGCTAGAATTAAAGCAATAAAGAATTTATATACTTTGGCCAAAAGATAAAAGCATTAAGCAAACAAACACAAGAACAATTGTTGCAATATGAAGAACATTAGATTAATCAAACATGAAAACTAAAACGATTACATCAATCCCCTAAGTAAAAGTCTAGCTACTCATAATCACTAAAATCATGCTTAGACAATGTTTAGAATCCATAAAATAAACAATAAAATCAAAGGTAAAAGGAGAAAAACTCTTGTCGCGTGCCAAGCCTCGTTCCCGATGTGATTTGCACGTTCCCGAGCCTCCGAATCTCTTCTTCAGCTCTCTCGAGTGTCCCTCACGCCTTTCCAATGAGTGTATTTCGAAATTAGGGTTCAAAACTCCCAAAATTTGGTCTCTCCCGTCGAATGGAGAAAAATATGCATTTATAGGAAAAATCGTCATAGCGACTCGACGCTGCCCTTAAAAACGCGTGAAAACTGATTTGGAAGGTGGGCGTCGAGACGCTATAGCTCGACGTTACAGGAATATGTAAAAGGCGTGCGGAAAATGGTTAGAAAAGCTAAAGTGGCGCGGTGGTCTGGGCGTTCCTTGTGTGATCTGTGCGCGCGTGCGTGCCCAGGTCCTATCCCCTCGGCATTTTTGGCTTGATTTCTTCCTTTTCTTGGCTCTTGGTCATCAAAGTTCATATTTTAAGCTAATTTTTCATGCCATAACTTCTAAAAAACTCAGGTTTACTCCAAATGCTCGAAATCTACAATTTAGATAAATAATATCATTAAAACATTCTTTTAAACTCCAAAACTAGCATAATAAAGGCTCTAAAGATAGCTCATTTAGTGTGCTATCAGAAGTCTACCGGCCTAATACCCTCATTTTTTTTTCCAGTTTTTAAATTAAATATATAGATGTAAATGTAAATGCATAATGTTAAAATTTATGTTTCTTTGACCTTCTTCTATCGCCAACGCTCCGAACACGATCGGTAGACACCTCACGCTGCGTAGAAAGACGTTTTTGCCCTGCTCCATTTTGCACCACTTCTTGTCGCGAGTTGGGACCTTATGCTTGTCACAATTCTCAACCAACTGTTTGTCATGATTCTCAACCAACTCCTTGTCGCGAGTTGGGGCCTTATGCTTGTCAGTTCAGTTATTCATTATGCAATTGTAACCGGCAAGTCCATTGATGTGGGTCGCATCATTCAGCAATCCATCAAACATGCAAAAATGACATCTACAACCGATGGTCTCGCTCACCCTTCTTTGATTACGTCATTATGCAAAGCCGCTGGAGTGACTTGGGGCTTAGATGAGGAGTTAAAACATCCTACGTGTGTGATGGATAAAAAACACATATTAGGATTAAAAGGTCCTACATTGGTTGAAGAACCAATCCATGGCCAACAATATTTAACTGTCAGTTCGTCTCAACCACACCTCAAGATCCACCTCAAGATCAGTTGTCTTTGGAGGAAAGATTAGAGAGAATGGAACTTCGACATACACAAAGGTTGGATAGAATGGAGGAAAGACAAGAGCACATACGACGTAGAATGGAAAGACAAATGCAAAGACACATGGAGCACAACAATCAATGTTTTGATCGTCTTTTTCAGGTGTTGGCACGTCCTGGGTTCAATCAAGGAGATGACCCAATTCGTTGTCCAACTCCTCCTCCGTCGTCTGATGAAGAAGAGCACATGTGAGCTACGTTCACTCAGGGAAGTTTTCGTTTCCCTTGTTCGTTTTCTTCTTCTTTTCTGTGTTTTTCTTTGTGTATTCTTTCTTCTTTTTTCACATTGAGGACACTGTTCAATTTTGAGTTTGGGGTGAGAAGAAATTTTGTTGAGCGTGATGATTGATGATAAATTGATGTTGCATTTTTTTTTTTATGATTATTACAATCTAAGAAGTGTTCTTTGATTTTTTCGTGATATCTTGGAGTACCATGTAAGTTAGGGACACATCTGTAGTTGGGTTGTATTGCATAAGAGAGAATAACATGATTCATGTTTTTACTTTGAAAAATACATGATAGTTTCTATTGAGTTATTGAATGACGAATGCGCGAGATCCATTTGCCAAAATAACCGGCTTTCCTGTGAGTTTTTTAGTCTTTAAGCACATTCATTACATGGTGTTTTAAATTCTTAAAGTGTGTGAATGTCATACATATTTGGATTTTTGTAGATCTTGCTTTCTTATGCATGTCTGAAGCCTTTTAATAGTTTTGAATGCTTAAATTCTACAGCTAATTTAGGTTAAGCCAATGTTTAGCTTTCTAAAAGAGCCTACCTCAACGTTGAGTCCTTAGTTAAGCCAAATCTCGAGCCTTAGACCTTTTCATTGGAAGATTACCGCATTAAAAGCCTAAAATTCATTCTCTTATTGTAATTCTTTCTTTGAACCCTAGATTGAAAGATTACATATGCTTACCACATGAAATTTTAATTTATCTGGAAAGTTGCAACATGTGCAATTAAAGAATTCCTAAATGGAAACATAACTTTCACACACAATTATTAATTAGTAATGAAAAAAAAAAAACCTTGGAAATGAAAGTTTGAGTTAAGCTCCTTGAAAGTAGAAGTAAAAGTTTCATGTGGATAAGTCGTGTAAAATTCTTTCAATAAAAGAACTTAAAATTCTCTATTCCATCTACCCATTCCTAAGCCAAATTACATCCAAAATGAGATCCTTAAATTTTTGCATTCATTATGTTCATCGATGACTTGATGTGATATATGAGAAAGTTTATGATAAAAGTCTTGTATGTATTGGTGTGAGAGTCATCGAAAATATGCCTTAAACAGTTGAGTGTTGTGAGTGAATTTCTGTGAGGGTAATAGACCTTGTGCATTCAATTTTGGTAGTTTGATGAGATACTTGAGTTTTTAGTTAAATTTATACTCGATGAATGCTTATTCTCTTGACTGCTATTATAACCAAAGTAACTGATGTGTACTTAGCCTTACCAGTATTTTTTAGATATTAAGAAATTTGAAAAGAACACTCGAAAATGTAAGGAATTTACAAGTCTCACTAATTGATTGTGCTCAATTGTTTCACTTTTTTCTTTCGTGTGCGTTTAAGTTGTCAAACGAAACGTTGAGATTTGAGTCATTTGAATGTAGCTGTCTTTCCATAGAATCATCTTGTTCTTTGCTCGAGGGCGAGCAAAATGCTAAGTTTGGGGTAGTTTGTTAAGTGATTTTTAGACTTATTAAAACAAGTTGTTTTTAGAGTTTTAGTTGAGTAAAAAGACGTTTTGTCTCTTGTTTCTGTCTGATTGTTGCTTATTTTGTGTGTAGGTGATGAAATGAGGGAAGTTGTAGAAAGATCGAAGATAAGAGGGAAAATGATGCTAGCGCAGCTTCAAATTGTTGAAAAGTACCTAGCGCCTAGGCGCTGATGAGATGAATTTGGCAGAGGGCCTAGCGCCTAGGCGTTGATGAGATGAAATTTGCAGAGGGCCTAGCGCCTAGGCGCCCGAACGCAAAATTTGGCAGAAGCCTTAGCGCCTAGGCGCTACGAAGACTGAAGCGGTGAGTCCCTTAGCGCCTAGGCGCTACGAAGACTGAAGCGGTGATTCCCCTAGCGCCTAGGCGCTGCGACGATGATTGACCTAAGTTTAAAAGGATTTTATCCTTATTTTGAAAGGGGGCTGGAGGTTGACTACGAAAAAGGGAGAAAAAGACAGTTAAGAAAGAAGATTGTTAAAGATTCAGGAATCTAAACGAAGCGAGAGCGACGCTAGGAAACTCGGGGATTCATTTGTGGCTTGTTTCTTTTCTTCTATTTCATTATTTTTCTCACTTGTAATGAATATGCCTCTAAACATGAACTTTGCTAGGATTTTCACCATGGACTAATTCCTTTATCTAAAATATAAATGTAGTCGTTGTTGAATCTTATTTCTCATTGATCGATTGTTAAGGACTTGATTCCATATTAGATTGTGAAAACTCTTATGTGCTTACTGAATACATGTTAGGATTTAGCCAATCTTAGTGTGAGTTTTTATCAATGTTTTGAGGTCGATAGACAATTCTCATTGACGAACCTTAATTGTTTTCCCTAACTTATATGAGCGATAGACATATCCTTGTAGGTTTTGTGGCAAAGTTAATTTTACAGTCTTAATAATTGAATTGTTATGATTGTCATAGAAATATAGACAATTGTCTTTTTAATGAATATTGTTATTGCTCGAGAGAGAGTAACAAGTCTTTTGAGTAGAACTTGTCAACAATTTAGGAGTCAAGCGTTTATAACTTTAAATTAGTGAGGAATAGAAGGAGACAACGATAAAATATTTGCTCTAGAGTCTTAACCATCTACATTTAGCATAACTGTTGTTAGTTTTCTGTGTTTTTAATTACTTAAGTCATAAGCATAGTTAAATTTCATCCAACTCTGATTAATTGATTGCTCAGATAAAATTAAGCTTTAGAATTTTGGTAATTAATAGCTTTCATTCCCTGTGAAGACGATAACTAGTACTTACCTACTATATTACTTGGGATGATTCGTACACTTGCGAAATCGGACAACAACTGGGCTGCAAAAGATGCTCGTAGCCCAGCCTGCAAGCAAGTTTTACTCTTTTTTAAATAGTTTAAAAAACAACACCTCTACCCTAAATTACCCGTTAGGGAAGGGAAGAGAGAGTGAGAGATGAAATTGAAAACTAATATGGAAGTGGAGGAAAGAGAGAGAAAATATGAGAAGTTGCTTACGAGAAGAACTAAAGTGAAAGTTACGGACAAAAAATAAATCTAAGTAAACGGCATGAAAAGTTTTTTATTTAAAAAATAATATAAATATTCAATCAAGCAAGTTGTGACATGTGCTGGACTGCAAAAGATACTTGTAGCCTTACTCATTTGGATTAGGGTGTGGTTTTGAAAAAAATATTAAAAAAAGAGTAAAACTTACTTGCACGTTAGACTACAATTATCTTTTGAGCTAATGTGGCAGAGTTTGATTGGTCAAGTTTTATGTTATTTTTTTAATTCAAAAATCATATTTAATCTTTCACGCCACTTCAAGGTTTTTTTTTTCTTTCATTTTTTCCTCTTGCCCATGACTTCCCATTTCGGATTTTGCCATTTTCCCTTCAATCCTCTCCAATATCTCTTTTTATCTATGATTTGCTACTGCAAAATCTTAGTAAACATTTATAACTCTCTATCAACATCACTCAACTTTTTCATTAATAACAAAACAAAATAAATAAATAAAATCTTTATATACATTTTACAAAAAAGTTCTCTAACGAACTTCAATTTTGAAAATCAAAATGCGGGAACAAGATCTTTATTATTTAATTGATTTAGATCTATATGCCTAATAGCATAGTGAAAATTGACAGAATTTTAGGAAGGTAATAGTTAATTATTTATTTATGATAAATGAAGTGAAATTGAGTTGAAAACTTGAAATTATGGCATAAATTAGATAGAAGAGGAAAGATAATTTTATTAAAAATTGTCATAGAATGTTGGACAATGCGATGTGTGAGGTTTTAATTATTATTATTATTATTAGAAATTGTCATAAGATCTCTTTTTTTATAGATGATTATATTATTATTATTATTAAATATTGTCATAAGATCTTTTTTTAGATGATTTGTTATTGTCAAATTTTAGTAAACATTATCAGATGAGAGGTTTTAGATATTATTGTTATTACAAATTGTCGAAGCCAAATCTTACTAAAGATTTCCAAATTAACGATAAAAAAAAAAAATATTGAAGAGAATTGAAGAGAATGACAAAATTGCAAATTGAAAGCCATTGGAAAAGGAAAAATGAAAGAAAGAAAAAAAAATTGAAGTGACTTGAGACAAGTATGATTTTTGAATTAAAAAAATAACCTAAAACTTAGCCAATCGAACTCTGCCGTGGTTGGGCTGCAAAAGATTTTGCAGTCCAACATGCAATAAGTTAGTTCTAGTCGAACCTATATGCAAGTAAGTTAGTTCTAGCTCGCAAGTAAGTTTTATTAACAAACATTTATAATATTATTTGTCTATTTGGTTTTGTGGTTTCCTTTCTATTTAGTTTTGTGGTTTGAAACTTCTAATTTTTTAGCCTAAATAACCCTTTAAAATGTATCTGGTCTCTCAAATTAAAAAAAAAGAGTCAAATAATCACGTTTACACAAACTTGCAATTTTGTGTCTATAATTAGGTCTCTAACACATTCAACTTTTATTTTTATTATTATGAATTTTGTGTCTAATAGGTTCATGAATTTTGAAAAATGTCAAACGGTCCTTACAAATATTACTCTTTTTTGAAAATTTTGTCCTCGAAATTCGGCGACTCCATCAAGAAAACAACTCAAGATATTGAGCACGCATTTGTTCTCATTTTCTCAGGTTGCTTCTTCCACGACATGATTTCTCCACAAAACTTTTACCAAATGAATGGTCTTATTGCGTAGTGTTGCGTGCTCAATGTGTAAAGATAATTATGCAAAAGTGTAGAGAGAGCACTTAGAACATGCAAGCATACATGGTCTCACAGCAAGTAGTAAGTATATTTCATTCGTTTTTTCCACAGAGACTCATTTTTAGCTATTCGCGAAGTGTGTTTGTTAAGAAAGATGGGATGAATTTGATGGGGTAAGTTGGTTTTTGATTATCTACTTTTTGCTGAATGTATAAAGGGATATACCATAAACAAATGCAAGTTAAAACTAGACTTAAAAGACAAGAGATGGAATTAATAAACAAGAAAGAAAACAGCTAAACAGAATGAAAAATCTGGCAGAATTGCGAGGACCGCAATGTTTCCGCAATTAAACAGCAGCGAAAGTGTGTAAATGGGTGAATTAAGGGCTACTAATGACTATCCTATAGGCATTTTCTTACGATTCTCAAGCATTGGATCAACTCTCTATACATCAAACTCACTCTATCTCAAGTATCGTCCGATTCCATGCATTAGAGTCTCAAGTTTACTCGACTTCAAAGTAAGGACTTAAGCATCTTGTTTAAGCAGGAGTGTTTAGTTTGTACTAGGGAAACGCCTATTCCTAGGCCGTTTCCTGATTACCATGAAAGGCTAGCATGATTATATGACTCTGAACTCTTACTCCTTCCAGAGGTTAGGAGTTCTTTGGACAAAATGGATGGCCAATCGAAATTGCCCGTGGGATGAAGCTTACATACAATCAATGTTCGAGTGTTAATCTGCCTACTTGATTCACGTTTTTTAGCCTATAGTTCTGTCATTAGCATGCCCCTAAGTGACTTAGCTACTCATGGATATATAGAGAACAGAGATGGTAGATAAGATAGACATGCTTAGAAGGGAAATGTGCTTAAAACAGTAAGCCAAACCCGTAGCAGAAGATGGGAAATGAGAAATGCAGAAATGAACTTTGATTACTGAAATTGTTTGTTGAACAGATAAAAGCTGTAAAGTAAATAGCAACAAGACAGAAAGCAACGAAATAAACTAATCTAGCTACTTAGGAAAAGAACAGCACGAAGCAGAATGTAAAACAGAAGAGAAAGACAGAAAAACAGTAAAGAGTTGCTGGAAAGCTTCGTGGCAGTCGCCTCGAATGAAGGGGATGAAAGATCAGCCTTGCTTGGATGAATCCAATCGAGAGAGAAGAAGAATCTTCTCTCCTTCCTATCAGATTATCGATTCCAACAGCTGAGACTCTCACTCCAACAGACGGCAAAGGAAAACAGATGGAAATGGTGGACTGCGAGAAGACTTCTGCGCTTCGAGTCATGATCAAACCTCCGACTTTGGCCCCCTTTTATAGTAGTTTGCAGGTGCGTTTGGGCCAAGGAGAACCATCAATCTTCAACGTCATATATCAGAATGGATGGAGGAGAAAGAACGAATCCCTGAAAAGTCGGATCTAAACAGAAAAAGATCAGTCAACTTACGGTTTTCACTTGAATAATTGCGGTCACCGCAATGATTTCGCAATTCATTCGCAATGTTTATTTTTTCATTCTTTTCCTTCGGTTTTCAACCCTTTTTCTACCTATTGTACATAAGTTCTATTTTAGCTACCTTCTTCTAATTCTCATCTTAAAGCATAGGTTTAGGCTAAATGCTAACAAAAACACCTAAAAGTGTACATCTTCCTAAGCTAAATGGGTCCTAAATAAGTCACTTTCAGAGACTTAACACACCCCCAAACTTAAGGTTTTGCTTGTCCTCAAGCATACTAAGGACTTACTTAGGCTGCTGTTTCTTCTTCTTTAACTACTCACCGACTCCCCTACATCCCTCTCTCTAGCAGTGCTGTCCTGTGACACACTCCTAAGTTTAGAACTAACCTCTTTATCAAGCTTCTTCTGACTTCACCTGCCTACTATACCTGCTGTTTTTATTAACCCCCTACTACTGATCTAGCTACTTTTATGACATCATGCCACTATCCCTAAGGTTTCAAATTCTACCAAGTTTTACTCCAGACTCAGTACATGCTTCTAGCTTAACTTTTAATGTGCCTAGGATTCCTTAGAGTCATGCCAGTCTTAGTATTAACAGTGACAGTGGTACTTTTAGAGAACAACCTAAGCCCTGGCATCACTACATTGGATATACATTCATCTCCCTAGACAAACCTAAAAGTTACAACCTTGTGCTTAGCTCATTAAGGATCAGAGTTCTTTTTTTTTTTTTACTAGGACATCTAAGCCACAAGATTATAACTCCTAAGCATACATTCTTCTTCCCCTATTTCTCCCTTTTTCCTTTTTTACTTAGGTGGAGTCTCTCCTTGGGTTGCCTTTTGATGCAATGTCACTTGTGGTTTACACACTTGGCACTGATTACTCAGCAACTTGAGAGAGACTCCCCTCTTTATTCTATTTTTCACTTTTTTCTATTTATCACAAAAAATTTTTCTTAAAGGAGAAGAAGAATGCTTATGTCCTAAGGAAGAGAGGAATGTTCCTAGGCCTAGGGTGGCCTCCCCCAAACTTCAACTACTCATTGTCCCTAATGAGTGTCTGAGGTGGCACACCCCCAAACTTGTCCTAGAAGCATCTAGTCTAAAGTAAAACAAAGAGAATCTAAAAATCCTAGGCATAGGCAAAACATTCTAAAAGCAATTATTCCAACAGCAGAAAAATTTGAACATAACAGACAGTTTTTAAGGACTTACGGTTTATGCATGCTGAGCACTATTCAGAGGCAAATTTAAACTATCAAAGCGTGTCCTATGACACTCATCCAGCATGCTTTAAGATCAGCTATATAAGGTAGTCATGCTCGCAGCAAAAGATAGAATATAACAGATCACAGCCTAACTAAACAGACAGGCCAAAACATGCAATCAGTCACAAAAATTGCGGGAACCGCAATTATTTCGCAATCCAATCCGGGCAGATTTAACATTGATTCAGGCCCCTAGCATGCTTTTTCCTGTTACTCATGCATCCTAAAAATAAAACTAAACTATCCTACCTATTCAGCTAACATCAGACTAGACTAAGCAGAAGAAAAAACATAAAACTAAACATTAAAAACAGATCAAACGTTGAACATAAAACAGCATAATATACATGATCCTATCAGAAAGCAGAAAAATTGTTTTTTGTTTCTTAAGGGAACAGCAATACTCCCTTTTGTGCACTTCAAACCAGCACTCAATTCTCATCATCCTCATCTGGTTGCCTTGGTCGTGGGGGCACCCATGGAGTTAGGAGGTTGGTGGGGAAGTCCGGGAAGATGCACCCCAACTGGTCTGCAACTTCCTTGTCCCTTGCCTGCGCATAGTTGGCCCATTGAGCCATTCTCCTCTGCATGTCCATTAAGCAGGCCATGGATAGGGACTGTTCAGCAGCCAGCCTATCCAACTCAAACTCCATATTCCCCTTTCTTCTCAGCCTCAGGTTCGCAGGCAGCTCCAAATGGCCTGTGTACGGCATCTGCTGCTCCAAGCGCTCGGTGGGGACTCCTGCAAGCAAACACAATTTTGTTATAGTGTTGGGGAAAAATAATGGCCCCTTACCTTTTCTGGCGCATTCAGCAATGGCAGCTGACATGATCTCCCCTACATTGACCGTGAGACCGCGCATGATGGCATAAACCAGCAGTGATCTACTCTGGTTGATTGTTGTCTCGTGGGTCACAGGGGACAACTTCCTCCTCACAAAGGCAAACCAAACAGCTGCCTTTGCTGTCAGATTGGCACTCATTAAGGTGTGCCTCCCATTGCGTGAGACAGTCCACGCTGCTTCAGGCTGGCCAATTGTGCGAATAGCCTCTTCCAGCACGGCCTCAGTCGGCTCATCAACTATCCGTGCATAATCTGTGTGCGTTTGGCCCTTGAGACCAAAGGCTTCATTGATGGCCTTGGCTGAGAAATCAACTTCCACCCCTCTGACCACAGATAGGCCATCCTCAGGGCTGAGCACATTGGCGTAGAAATCGTACACCATGCTCGTGTAGGCTGGATTAGGCGGTCTGCAGAATTCTTCCCAGCCATGGTTGATCACTCCTGCGCGCAAGAACTGCGGCAGGTCAGCGAGTCGGTCGAGGAAACCTTTCTCGTGCAACAGGTCTCTCTTCCTCAACTCAGCACCCCTGGATTCAGCGTCAGACGAGACATACCTCACTGACTGAGGTTCGTCTTCAGGGTAGAGTTTAGCCTTCCCCTTGTCTGCTGGTTTGGATGATTCGGCAGCCTCCACCTTGAGGCGTTTGAGCGAAGGCTCAGTACTCTCTTTGTCCGCCGAGGGCACCTTCTTGGCCTTCTTTTTCTTCAACTTCTTGGCCTTGCCAATCGTGGCCTTCTTCTTCTTCTTGAGTCTGGCCTTGATATTGATCTGCTGAAGGCACGCCCCCAACGTTTCTTCCATAGAATCGTCCTGCTGTGCAGGCTCGGCAGGGCTATCTTCCCTCGTAGGAGAGAAGACTTCGTCTTCCCCAGCATCTCCACTGCCCTGCGTGGATTCTTGATAATCTCCATAAGGAAATTCCGGATCAGGCCGTGGAGAATTATGCTCTGCCGACGGTGTCTGCGCAGAACTCAGTGGCGAAGATTGCAGCTCAGGGCTCTGCGCTGCTGCAGGTGTCGGATCAGAACTCTGAGGTGCTGGAGACAACTCAGGGCTCTGTGCAGGCGGTGACGACTCTGCGCTTGGCACTGGCTCAGCTGGGAGAGGGCTGCGCACAGGTGAGGCAGACGGCGACGAACCTTCTTTGGCTGACTCGTGGGATGCACGATCAGTTTCTTGACTCTCCACAGAGGGAGTCCTGGCGGTGCTTGGTTCGGCGGCTGTCTTGACACTCCACCGGCGTTTCTTGGGCGTGCCCACTGGCTCAGATGGTCCAGCAGGGATCTCAGTGACCACCCTCCACTTCTTCCTACGAATAGGAAGCTTGGGAAGAGGACCGGTGCGAACGGCACCATCGTCTGCAAGGGTGAGAAGCGCTTCCCTCGCAGCCGCTTCAGCTGCGTCATCAGCCTTCTTCTTGGCTGCGGATCTTTCAGCACGTGTGGCCACCATTGCTAAGTCTTGAAGATCTTGAGAGAAGAATCAAAGATGGAGAGAATCGCTGAATTCTTGGAGAGCAAAGAGAGAGATAATCGTAACATTCGAGCGCCTTCCAACGGATATAAAGGCAACGGATAAAATCCCAACGGCTCTTTTTGCGGATCCAGCAATTTTAGCGCAATTCCAGGGATATTATTTCATTGAAATCTCCAACTTTGCCCGTCCGTATCTTTTATTTGGCTCAACCGTTTCTTGATCTTTAAAGTGGGATTTACTCTCCTTGATCCCCTCTTTCGATTCCCTACAAAAACAAATAAAACAAACATTAAATACGCAATTAAAAACACACCACAAAACATACAAACGATAATCGGAAAAACAGTAAAAATAAACTAAGGCATTTGGCCTTGACTAAACGAGCACAGTAACCACTCGTTCTCTCTCTTTCTTTTTGTCATGCTTCAGTCAAGAGGAAGGCCGAGAGAGTCTTCACATCTCCTTCCTCATAGTAGTGCTTCAACCTAGCACCATTGACCATAAATGGCTGGCCTTGCTGCAAGTTCTTTATCTCTATTGCACCATGAACAAAGACATTAGTAATAACAAATGGACCCGACCATCTAGACTTTAGTTTGCCTGGAAATATCTTTAAACGTGAGTTAAATAATAGGACAAGTTGGCCTTTCCTAAAGTCTTTGATCCTAAGTCTACTGTCGTGCCATATTTTGGTCTTTTCTTTATACATTTTGGCATTCTCATAGGCCATATGCCTAAGCTCATCAAGTTCATGTAGCTGCAAAGATCTCAATGTCCCCGCATCCTTTACACAGAAATTTAATTCCTTCATGGCCCAAAATGCTTTGTTTTCTAACTCGAGTGGCAAGTGACAAGCCTTTCCATACACCAACCTATAGGGAGACATGCCTAGAGGTGTCTTATATGTTGTTCTATAAGCCCAAAGTGCATCCTCAAGCTTAAATGACCAGTCTTTCCTATTAGGTTTGACTACCTTTTCTAGGATGTTCTTTATCTCCCTATTGGAAATTTCAGCTTGGCCATTCGAGTGTGGGTGATAGGGAGTAGCTACCCTATGTCTAATGTTATATTTAGCCAATACTTTCTCCATAGCCTTATTAATGAAATGTGACCCCTCATCACTAATGATAGCACGAGGAGTCCCAAATCTAGTGAAAATGTGCCTATGCAAGAAGTTAGTGACTGTTTTAGCATCATTATTAGGACATGCCTTGGCTTCTACCCACTTGGACACGTAGTCCACTGCTACTAAAATGTACAGGTTACCTGATGATGGAGGGAATGGTCCCATGAAATCAATGCCCCATACATCAAAGAGCTCCAACTCTAAGATGTAGGTGAGGGGCATCTCATCCTTGCGACTGAGGTTACCTGTCCTTTGGCATTCGTCACAGCTGTGGGCATAGATGTGGGCGTCCTTGAAGATTGTTGGCCAATAGTAGCCACTCTGAAATACCTTCGCAGCTGTTCTTTGACCACCAAAGTGTCCACCGTAAGGAGATGAGTGACAGTGCTGCAGCACAGACTTCGCTTCAGCAGCTGAAACACACTTCCTCAACAACCCATCAGCACAGGTTCTGTAGAGTGTGGGGTCATCCCAGATGAATTTCCTTGCTTCATGCAGGAACCGCTTCTTCTCTTGTCCTCCCTTGAACACTGGTAGTACCTGTGATGCACGGAAGTTAGCAATGTCAGCGAACCACGGTTCCTCATCGTTATCACGATGAGCCAAAGCAAAAATATGTTCATCTATGAAAGCATCAGAAATTGCGGTCTCCGCAATTTTTTCGCAATTGTGCTGCAATCGAGACAGGTGATCTGCAACCACATTTTCACAACCTTTCTTGTCCCGAATGTCCAAATCAAATTCCTGCAGCAATAACACCCATCTAATCAATCTAGGCTTAGCGTCAGCCTTCCTCATAAGATATTTTAAAGCAGAATGGTCAGTGTATACAATGGTCCTAGTGCCTACAATGTAATTTCTAAATTTTTCACAAGCAAATACTACAGCAAGCATCTCTTTCTCTGTAGTTGTATAATTACATTGAGCCTCATTCAAGGTCTTACTAGCATAATAGACAGGATGTGTGAGCTTGTCAATCTTCTGTCCTAACATGACTCCTACAGCATAGTCACTGGCGTCACATAGCATCTCAAATGGGAGATCCCAATTTGGTCCTACTATGATAGGTGCTGTGACCAGTGCTTCCTTAAGGGTTTTCCAAGCTACTACACATTCCTTAGAGAAGATGAATGGTCTATTTAGCTCTAGAAGCTCGCACAGAGGCTTGGCTATCTTAGAAAAGTCCTTAATGAACCTTCTGTAGAAGCCAGCGTGCCCTAAGAAGCTTCTGATGGTTTTGACATTCTGGGGCTCTACCAACTTCTCTATGATCTCTATTTTTGCCCTATCCACTTCTACACCTGCCCTTGACACTCGATGTCCTAAGACAATCCCTTCATCTACCATAAAATGACACTTTTCCCAATTTAGGACTAGGTTGGTCTCCTCACACCTAGTCAGGACTTGTCCTAAGTTTTCTAGACAGGTTTTAAATGAGTCCCCAAAGACTGAGAAGTCATCCATGAATATTTCTATCATGGACTCATCCAACTCAGAGAAGATTGCCATCATGCACCTTTGGAAAGTTGCCGGTGCATTGCATAAGCCAAAAGGCATTCTGCGGAAGGCAAACGTTCCAAAAGGGCAAGTGAAGGTAGTCTTCTCCTGGTCCTTAGGGTCTATAGTAATTTGATTATAGCCTGAATAGCCATCTAGAAAACAGTAGTAGGCTCTACCAGCTATTCTGTCTAGCATCTGGTCAATAAACGGTATAGGAAAATGGTCTTTTTTAGTTTCTTTATTTAATTTTCTGTAATCCATACATACCCTCCACCCTGTGACAGTCCTTGTTGGAATTAGTTCGTTATTCTCATTGACTACCACAGTTATTCCCCCCTTTTTAGGTACACATTGGATGGGGCTCACCCACTGGCTATTAGCTATGGGGAAAATTACTCCTGCATCTAACCACTTGATTATTTCCTTCTTCACTACCTCTTTCATAGAGGGGTTCAACCTACGCTGGTGATCTACCCTAGGTGTGTGCTCTTCCTCTAGTATAATTTTGTGCATGCAATAAGAAGGGCTAATGCCTCGAATATCAGCAATCGTCCATGCTATAGCCTTCCTATGTTGCTTAAGCAGTAAAATTAAATCAACCTCATGCTGTTCACTTAGTTTAGAAGAAATAATTACAGGCAGCGTATCATTATCTCCTAAATATGCATATTTGAGGTGAGTAGGTAGTGGTTTCAGTTCTAACACAGGTGGATGCTCAATGGAGGGCTTTAACGGATTTATAGTTCTATCAGTTAAATCTATATTCATACATACATGTTGAGGTTTATCTACAGGCATATTCATTATGTCAGATACATTTAAGTCAGCTACATCTACTTGTACATATTCACTAGCATGCTTGGTTAACAATACATGCTCTAATTGTTCTTCCATTAGTGAGTCAACAACATCCATGCTAGCACAGGATTCAAGGTCAGAGGGATACCTTAAAGCTTTATAAACACTAAATTTTACCTCTTCATCATGAACCCTCATAGTTAACTCACCTTTCTGAACATCTATGAGTGCCCTACCTGTGGCTAGAAATGGTCTACCTAGCAGGATGGGGACCTCCTTGTCTGCCTCATAGTCCAGGACAATGAAATCTGCAAGGAAAATGAATTTGTCAACTTTAACTAGAATATCCTCGATCTTACCTTCTGGATATGCGATGGATCTGTCTGCTAGTTGTAAAGTGACTGTGGTTGGACGTGCTTCTCCCATTCCCAACTGGCGGAATAGGGACAGGGGCATGAGATTTATGCTGGCGCCCAGGTCACAAAGCGCTCTGCCCACGTGCTTGCCTCCAAGTTCTACAGGTAAGGTGAAGGAACCAGGATCCTTCTCCTTCTTGGGCAGCTTGTTCTGGAGGATGGCACTGCACTCCTCGGTGAGGTTCACTGTTTCAAACTCACCAATTATTTTCTTGTTAGTAATAATGTCCTTCAAAAACTTTACATATGAAGGCATAGACTGTAAAACCTCTACAAAAGGAATGTTAACATGCACTTGCTTAAGTATTTCTAAAAATTTATTAAAATGAACTTCCTGTTCCTGCTTCTTCCTAAGCCTTCGAGGGTATGGAGGTGGTGGCACATATGCAGGCACGTCAGGACGCCTTAAGATAGGTGGAGGCCTTGGAATTTCTTCTACGTCCTCAACAATTGGCTCTAGCCTGGCTCCTGATGTGCTAGTTGGTGGTGGACCTTGGCTTGGCAGAGACTCCAGTGGAGCACTAGACTCCGTGTTCTCTACTCTCTTTGGTGTGTCCTTTGTGTTGCTCACCAACGGTCTTCCACTCCTAAGTTCAATTGCTTGAACTTGTTCCTTGCCATCTCTCCTTGGTACCTCGGTATCAGCAGGGAGTCTACCTTGGGGCCTACTTTTAAGTTCATTGGCTAATTGGCCTATTTGGTTCTCTAGGCTCCTAAGAGTAGCTTGCTGGCTCTGAAGAGTAGCATCATTCTTAGCTATATATTCCTTGAGTAGGTTTTCTACAGAAGATCCTACAGGTTGATTGTAAGGCTTTTGGTACATTGACTGGTTATGTTGGGGAGTGAAACCAGGTGTTCCACTCGGCCTTGGTTGGTTAGGATTTTGGTTAGTGTTCTGTTGGCCACCCCATGACAGGTTAGGGTGGTTTCTCCAACCAGGGTTATAGGTGTTGGAGTAGGGGTTATTCCTAGGCTGCTGCTGGCTTCCTATATAGCAGACTGAGGATGGATTCCCAGGGCAGTATTCATAAGGGTGCCCTTCCCCACAGAATCCACAGATTGGTGCCTCGCCTTGACTTGGTTGGGTGCCCATTGACATAGCTGTGGCGGTATTGGCACTGGTTTGGAGATTGGCCTGAGCCATTTGCTTAACTAGGTTGGTCAGGGCATTTATTTGGGTGCTCATGGCGCTTAGAGCATCCTTATCTTGAGCCCTAGTTGGCTATACTGGATCGTCTGACCACCTACAATGAGATGTTGAGATCTTCTCCAAGATCTCATAAGCTTCGTTGTAACTCTTGGACAACATGGAACCTCCAGCAGATGAATTTAAAACTTGTCTGGTGCTGGGGTTGCATCCTTTAAAGAAGACTTCTATTTGGATACACCATGGAATGCCATGGTGTGGACATTTAATGAGAAGGTCTTTGAATCTTGTCCAAGCTTCGTGAAGAGACTCACTTGGAGCTTGTTTGAACTTTATGATATCATCACGAAAGGTCGAATTCCTATCAGGTGGGAAGTATTTGACTAGGAATTTTTCTGCTAAATCTGTCCAATTGCGGACAGATCCTGAGGGTAAAGAATTTAACCATGTTTTGGCTTTGTCCCTCAAAGAGTAAGGGAAAAGATATAGCCTCAGGGCTTCTTGGGAAACTCCAGGGATTAGGAAGGTGTCACTAACTCCTAAGAAGTTCCTAAGGTGATTATGGGGGTCCTCATTTTCTATTCCAAAGAATTGTCCCACAGTGGACAACATTTGGAACATCACTAGCTTTAACTCAAATGAGTTGGCAGTGATTTCAGGACGGATTATGCTGGGGTTCAGCTCCCCAGGCATAGGTACTAAATATGAGAGGATGGCGCTATCCTTGTCATTCGCTATTTCAATGGGATTGCGAGTGACAGGCACCAGGTTTTGATTTACTCCAGCCATTTCTTCTTGAGGTAATTGCGGAGGAATTGTAGTCTCTGCAATGATTGGAGGTAAAAGGGTTTGTTTAAAGAGACGTTTCTTGGCTCTATTCCTAGCTCTAAGTAATCTCTCGGGCTCAGGGTTGAACTCTAGATCACTACTTGGAGTCTCATTCATAAACTACCCTAAATGGTACCTGAAAAAGAAATGAAGATGGATCAAATTCAATGGAAAATAATTTGATGTTGCAGACTTAACAAACTTCGTTTTCACTTAAAATAAGTCCCCGGCAGCGGCGCCAAAAACTTGTTGCGTGCTCAATGTGTAAAGATAATTATGCAAAAGTGTAGAGAGAGCACTTAGAACATGCAAGCATACATGGTCTCACAGCAAGTAGTAAGTATATTTCATTCGTTTTTTCCACAGAGACTCATTTTTAGCTATTCGCGAAGTGTGTTTGTTAAGAAAGATGGGATGAATTTGATGGGGTAAGTTGGTTTTTGATTATCTACTTTTTGCTGAATGTATAAAGGGATATACCATAAACAAATGCAAGTTAAAACTAGACTTAAAAGACAAGAGATGGAATTAATAAACAAGAAAGAAAACAGCTAAACAGAATGAAAAATCTGGCAGAATTGCGAGGACCGCAATGTTTCCGCAATTAAACAGCAGCGAAAGTGTGTAAATGGGTGAATTAAGGGCTACTAATGACTATCCTATAGGCATTTTCTTACGATTCTCAAGCATTGGATCAACTCTCTATACATCAAACTCACTCTATCTCAAGTATCGTCCGATTCCATGCATTAGAGTCTCAAGTTTACTCGACTTCAAAGTAAGGACTTAAGCATCTTGTTTAAGCAGGAGTGTTTAGTTTGTACTAGGGAAACGCCTATTCCTAGGCCGTTTCCTGATTACCATGAAAGGCTAGCATGATTATATGACTCTGAACTCTTACTCCTTCCAGAGGTTAGGAGTTCTTTGGACAAAATGGATGGCCAATCGAAATTGCCCGTGGGATGAAGCTTACATACAATCAATGTTCGAGTGTTAATCTGCCTACTTGATTCACGTTTTTTAGCCTATAGTTCTGTCATTAGCATGCCCCTAAGTGACTTAGCTACTCATGGATATATAGAGAACAGAGATGGTAGATAAGATAGACATGCTTAGAAGGGAAATGTGCTTAAAACAGTAAGCCAAACCCGTAGCAGAAGATGGGAAATGAGAAATGCAGAAATGAACTTTGATTACTGAAATTGTTTGTTGAACAGATAAAAGCTGTAAAGTAAATAGCAACAAGACAGAAAGCAACGAAATAAACTAATCTAGCTACTTAGGAAAAGAACAGCACGAAGCAGAATGTAAAACAGAAGAGAAAGACAGAAAAACAGTAAAGAGTTGCTGGAAAGCTTCGTGGCAGTCGCCTCGAATGAAGGGGATGAAAGATCAGCCTTGCTTGGATGAATCCAATCGAGAGAGAAGAAGAATCTTCTCTCCTTCCTATCAGATTATCGATTCCAACAGCTGAGACTCTCACTCCAACAGACGGCAAAGGAAAACAGATGGAAATGGTGGACTGCGAGAAGACTTCTGCGCTTCGAGTCATGATCAAACCTCCGACTTTGGCCCCCTTTTATAGTAGTTTGCAGGTGCGTTTGGGCCAAGGAGAACCATCAATCTTCAACGTCATATATCAGAATGGATGGAGGAGAAAGAACGAATCCCTGAAAAGTCGGATCTAAACAGAAAAAGATCAGTCAACTTACGGTTTTCACTTGAATAATTGCGGTCACCGCAATGATTTCGCAATTCATTCGCAATGTTTATTTTTTCATTCTTTTCCTTCGGTTTTCAACCCTTTTTCTACCTATTGTACATAAGTCCTATTTTAGCTACCTTCTTCTAATTCTCATCTTAAAGCATAGGTTTAGGCTAAATGCTAACAAAAACACCTAAAAGTGTACATCTTCCTAAGCTAAATGGGTCCTAAATAAGTCACTTTCAGAGACTTAACACGTAGCACCTGTTATTTTTTGTCCAAAATTTGCATCGGCCCTTCCTCGTACGACAAATTTCCTAAAATTGCACAGGTTGTGATTCAAGAACATGACTCAAGTTCGACACATACTTACGCAACATTGATACATGGAATACATCATGGATTATAAAGATCTTCATTGGCAATGCTAAGTGATACGCTACTGGACCAATACGATCAAGAACCTCATAAGGACCAATGTATCTCGAGCTTAACTTCCCTTCCCTACCGAATCTCAACACCCCTTTCCAAGGAGACAACTGTAGGAAAATTTTCTCGCCCACCAAAAATTCCAAATCCCTCCGACGCTTATCAACAAAACTCTTTTGTCGATCTTGTGTCATTTTTAATTTCTCCCTAATCAACTTCACATTTTCAAAATTAATTTGAATGAGTTCAGGACCCATCAACTTTATTTCTCAAACTCCTCCCCAACAAATCGGAGTTCTACACTTCCTGCCATATAATGCTTCAAATGGTGTCATTTCAATACTAAAATGATAACTATTATTATAAGCGAATTACATCAAAGATAAATGAGAATCCTAACTTCCCTTGAACTATAGAACACATGCTCGCAACATATCCTCAAGGTTTGAATAGTTCTCTCTGATTGTCCATCTTTCTATGGATGGAACGTTGTACTAAAATGTAATTTAGTACCTAGAGCTCGTTGTAAACTTGGCCAGAACTTGGAAGTAAATCTTGAGTCCCTATCTGAGACTATGGACACCGGAGTTCCATACAGGCTGACTATTTCGTCCACGTATAACTTAGTCAACTTATCAAGGGAATAAGTAATTATGACTGGCAAAAATCGAGCAGTCTTGGTCAACCTGTCAATTATCACCCATATACCATCATGGTCATTCTGTGAACCCGGAAGTTCAAACAAGAAATCCATAGTAATATTCTCTCATTTCCACTCTAGAATTAAGATTGAAGTTAGAAGTCCAGCCACTTTCTGACGTATTGGTTTTACTTGTTGACAGACTAAACATCTAGAAACATACTCTGCAATTTTTCTCTTCATACCAGGCCACCAATAATGTTCCTTCAACGTTCTATACATCTCCGTACTTCTTGGATGCATAGCATACGTCGGGCTGTGCGCCTCTTCCAAGACTTCACTCTCCAGATCCAGCTTGATAGGTACACACAAGCGATTAAACTTAATCAAAGCTCCATCTCTTCTTAATGCATACTCTGATTGCTTACCACTTCTTAATTTTGTTGGATTTTATGTCCTGAAACTCGTGGTTTGTAAACTGAATGTATATTCTATTTAGCAATAGAGTTGTTATTGAGATTTTTTCAGTAAAGTTGCTATTGAATAAAGTGAATTGAGTTTATATTTAACTTAATCCAATAAACAAAGAACCCATGACTATAGGTTGTATACTTGAACTTCACGTGTGACAGGATTGTGGATCAAGTTCGAGTAAATAGCCAGAATGGTCTATAGTATAAGGATAAGGCTGAATACCTTATCATGAGGACACTATTGGACGCAACTCGCTTTGCATTGTATAACCGATGTGATCCGAAATCGTTCATGTGGAGACATGCGAGTGGGGGCTTCATGTGCAGTGAGTTTGCATAAGACTAAACCACAAAATCAAGTATCTCTTTCTTTACGACTCTGTTTACTGTAAAGACCGACTTTTTCATATGATGACCTAGGTAACTCGATCTAAATCTTGAGCACACTATGAACTAATATTTATTCGGGACTATCATTTGATTTGTATGGGTGAGAGTGACTTTATTCGTCGACTCAATAAGCCTACAACTTTGGGAATAATACCGAGTAGGGAGCTGAGAACATAGTCTTGCAAGATGGAATTCACTACTACCGACCGCCTTTAGGGTTGGTAGAGAGGTTGTTCCCTTTAAGTGTTGTATCCGGATCTTGAACTAAGGATCCCACACTCTCACTGTCCCGATAGGGAATCAGTTTGGTGGTTGGACCACAAACGAACCAATAGTTCATTAGAAGAGGAGTGAAGACTTAAGGAACAATATGTAATTACGGGGGTAAAATGATTATTTTGACCTAGCTGTAATTACGAACGACCTGTGAAGGATCGACTTACTAATGGCGGTTATATCAAGAGGACAAAAATATATCTACGGTGAGGAGAGTGCAATCTTTGGACTTTAGTGGAGTTTCTGGGGGTTAACGAATGTTGGTTAGCTTAACTAAAGAGTTTGACCGGTTAATCTCGTATCTCATGATCTGTAACAATATGAGATTTTTTTTTTTTGAATTTATTCAAATTCGATTTTGGAAGCAAGATGAACATATTTAAATATGGGATCGGTCTAAAACATGAATAAAGATTCACGTGTGAAAAAACGATTTTTGGAAACCGGGATTAGTCTTATTATTTAATTAATATTTGATATTGAATTAAATAATATCAATTAATTAATTAAAATATATATTATATTTATTTGAAATTAATTATGATTTAAATTTTAAATAAATAATAAAGTAATATATAATTTGAATGTGCATGTGATGGACACCTATTATGATGACTAATCTAATGTCTTAAACAAACAAGTAAATGTCAAACCGAGCATAACTCAATTATCAATTGGCATAAGGTTGTGCCATTGACTAAGACGTCATGGGTTCAATCCCCGCATTAATTAAAATACCGTTGCAAAAAAAAAAACAAGCAAGTAAATCTTAAGACTTATGATTAGTCCTCCCCAAGCCTTCTCTCTCTAGTACTTCACATCGCCTAGCCCCCTCTAAGCCTTCTATCTTCCATGTTTCTCTTGTAAGGAGGTCCTACCACTTCGTTGCACGACCTGAGGATAACGGGACTACCGGAGGTGGTCCTCGAAGAGTTCGAGAGAAGGATCAAAGACTTCGTGAGGACAAACGAGCATCGGAATTGAAGAAATTTGAACTACAAGAGGTATGTGTTATTATTTATTATTTTTTATAAGCTTTGAGCATGTTTTTTTGTTTAGTTAAATTGATGAAATTAGAGTGCCATTCATCTAAATCGCTTCCGCATTTGTTATATGCGCTCCATCAAGTTCTTCATTTATTTTACTCAATAATGGATCATTAAACTGAGCTTATACAATTTTATCGATCAAAATAGGTCTTACTGGAAGTAGGCAAGTAAGCCACACAAATTATTCACTCTTATCTCAACATTCAAACTTTTTAGTTCACCTAACAAAGACATACTAATTGCATTAAGTGAAGCCTTCGAACAAAAAAGTTTTTCGCTCAAAGCATCAGCTACAATATTCGCTTTCTCAGGATGATACTTTCGATGCGCTGAATTTAAATAATTATTTTGATATAGATTAAAAAATTTCATGAAATTTGTTAAAATGTTTATTTAAGATAGCCAAAGGAATATGACTCAACTGACATATGTATGAGTTGATGACCAAGAAGTCTGTGATCCCACCCATACACTAAAAAAAATGATTATTTAAGATAATATATATATATATATATATATATATATATATATATATGTTCTAATCATAAAAAAAACTAAAAAAATCTTTATGATTCATGGCGAATTTTTCGATGGAGATTTAAATTTTCGCAATTTTTCGACCATTATTCATGAATTCATACCACTTTTTTGAAAATTTAATAAAATAAGTTTTTTAATTTAGACAAACAAAACTTCAGTTTTACAAATTCTTGTTCTTGTTTTAAAATGAGTCAGTTTTCCAAAGTGGAAAGTTTTGGGATAATTTTTTGGAGAGCAAACGAGTAACTAAGCTTTAAATTACCAAGGGCTACCCTCAGAGAACTGTATTCCCCCCTCTCAAATTACCTTCTCCGCTTCTGCCGTTTCTGCTCTCGCAGAAAACCACCACCTTCCTCTCGTTTCGGTGCTACCGCTTTTAACGATTAATACTGTCTCGCCGAGCTATATTAGCCCGCAGTAGATCTGCGCCGGGCATTTTGCACCCTGAATAGTGAAATAAAATGGCCCACTTATTCATCTCCGACGAGGAGTTCTCCCGGCACTCCAACGACGCCGCGTTTGTGGCCGAGAAGGCCGATACCTTCATCCGAGGTCTCCACAGCGAGCTCGAGACCGTCAGAGCCCAAGCTGATGCTGCTTCAATTACTGCGGAGCAGACTTGTTCCCTTCTTGACCAGAAGTTCCTCTCTCTTTCCGCTGAGTTCTCTGACCTCCAGTCTCAGAATGCACAGCTTCAAACGACCTTCGAACTTAGACTCTCAGAGCTCGCTGAAGTCAAGTCCCAAAAACATCAACTCAATTTACTTTCCGTAAGAATACTATTTTTTTTTCTTTCATGTTATGAATCCGTCCATTTACAGTGCCTTTCGTTAATATGAAATATTTCAAGCATTGGCTTCTTTGGTGCTCACAGATTGGGAAGGATGGGGATGTAGAGAGGTTAAATACAGAGTTATCTGAACTGCATAAATCAAAAAGGCAGCTGATGGAGCTTATTGAGCATAAGGACTTAGAAATTGGTGAAAAAGATTCCATTATAAAGAGTTATCTTGATAAGATTGTAAGTTCCTATTGTTACTCCGACTTGCTGTCCATATCATAAAATTTGTGGTAAAAATTAAAATTTCTGCTGACAACATGTCTTCCTGCTAAAAACGTTTATTTTTGATCTTTTTGAAGGTCAATTTGTCTGAGACAGCTGCTCAAAGAGAAGCCCATTTAAGCGAGGTCGACATGGAGTTGGTGCGCTCCCGGGCTGAATTTGCTCATCTCTCACAGGTCATTCCACTTCCTCATTAGTGTCTATTTCAACCTTTGTTAAGAAAAATATCGTTCACATTGGAAATTTGAACTTGATGATATCCCTGAATTTTTTGAAAAGAGAAACAAATTTCATTGATGAATGAAATGAAAGTAGCTAGTAGGCTCCCAACACCAAAAGGGGATTACAAAAAGGCAATTGCAATTGGAAATCAAAGAAGAAAGACTATAATCTCTAAATGGTAGGGTAAGTTTACACCAATATATAGCATGAAATAAAATTATATCCAACAAGCAATCCAAGGTTGAGGAAACATCCCTGAAAATTTTGGCATTCATTTCTCACCATAAATACCAAAAGAAAACTTGGTAAATAGCCAACTATAAGATTTTTTTCACACCATGGAAAGGATGACCCACAAAAACTGAAGCTTGAATACCAGAAATGTCATTTGTCAAAACCATAGTCCAACCAAAAGCTTCAAGGATTAACTGCCAATACCGGGAAGCAAAGGTACAATGAGCAAAGAGATGACAACTTGCATCCCTTTTACTCGCTCACCACTCCACCACAACCCGAACCCAAACAACCACCCCTACCCAAGCTGAACCTTCCCTTTCCGCATCACCACTCCACCACAACCCGAACCCAAACAACCACCCTTCCCTCTCATCTACTTTGAGCCAACTTGCATCCCTTTTACTCGCTCATGGCCTCTGTCTTACGGCCCTCCCCCCAGCCCCTCAGCAAAAAAAAAAAAAAAAAAAAAGCAAAAGCCACCACGGCTAAAAAGCCAAGGGTAAACAGAGAGGTTCAAAATCTTCTTTCCTCGGTGAATTATGATAAAACAGCCACTTTGAACATTTTGGAGGGCGTCAATATTGATCAATGAAGTTCTTATCATGGATTGTTAGGGTTTGGGGTCATGGCAGAAGCTAGTACTTATTAAAAATAATTTTTGCTTCTTAACCGGGGAAAGGCAAAGATTTTATGGGCAGTTTTCATTGGGGTATCTCTTTGGTTCTTTTTGTATTGGTGTAAATGTTAACACCCCTTTTCAGATTATAGTCTTTCTCATTTGACTGCTAATTGGTCCGCTTTCTTGTAATCACCTTCGGGTGCTCGAGCTTTAGCTCATTTTCATTTATCAATGAATTCGTTTCTTATCAAAAAAAAAAAAAAAGAGATGACAAGGATACTCTGTGAGAACAACACATCACATCACACACCAAGATGGAGAGAGGGTGAAATAAGGCATTATCCTTTGTAATCTATCAACTGTATTAATGCCATCGTGACTAAGTTCCCATTTTTCTTATGGTAAGAATCTTTCCAGATCACTTAATATAGATTGCTCGAACTAGGAGGACCAATAGCATGAACTAAATCATCCATGAGAGATTTAACCGTGAAAACTTTAGCAGAACCAAGAGGCCATAAACAAATTATCCTGCAAAAGAAGATGGGATAAATGAGACCATTCAATCACCTCCAAATCATTAAGGTTGCGACGCAAGCCTTAGTCCCAACCAACATGAGAACTTTTCCTAAATCATTGATTTGTGCATACCACCATCACCTTGAGAACCTTCCCAAAAGAAATCTCTTTTAACTTTATCCAGAGTTTTAGTGACCTAAGAAGGTAATAATAAAGAAAGCAGTAAAAAAAGAAAATAACAAGTGACATTCAGATCTTAAAACATTCCACAATAGAGACTCAAGGGTAGGGGAGAATCTAGAACTAGAAAGTTGGAGGGACTGACTATAAATTTAATTAGTTACATAGAAATAAAATTAAAAAAATAGAAAAACACACTTTTTTTTTTTTTTTTTTTTTTTTTTTGAAGACAAGAATGTTATGGCTCTCTAATCTTTGATCAGGGTGTTTGAGGTTAGATCTAGGAGAAGGATATTCTTCCTTGGAGTCCTAACCCCATTGAGGACTTTTCTTGCTGTTCGTTCTTTTGCTGCCTAGTGAATCCCTCTCCCTCTAGTGTGTCTTTCTTTTCATCACCGTGGAAGGTGAGAATTCCAAAGAAGGTTAAATTCTTCGGTCATTCACGGAAGAATTAATACCTTGGATCAGTTATCGAGTAATGTGCCTACTTTGATAGGGCCATTTTGTCTTCTTTTTTTTTTTTAAATTTTTTATGCCCATTCAATTGGTATATTTACTCTCTTTGACAGGGCCGTTTTGTCATAGTACTTTAATCCTTCATTCTATTTTTTGATGCCCATTCAATTGGTATATTTACTCTCTTCTTTTCTTACTTTATGCAGGAGAAAGAACTTATTGAGAAGCATAACGTATGGCTTAATAATGAGTTAACAGCTAAAGTAGGCAGTATCATTGAGCTGCGTAGACTTCATTCTGATACTGAGGCTGAAATGTCTGTAAAACTTAGAGATGTATGTTGATTTACAGGAGATTACATTCCATGTTTTACTAAATAGTAAATATACAGATGTCAATGCATATCCTGCCGTTCACTTTTTGGTACTTCATTGATTTTAGGTTGAGAGACAGTTGGATGAATGCTCCAGGGCCTTAAAATGGAACAAGGATAGTGTGAAAGAACTTGAGATGAAGCTAACATCTGCACAGGAGGTGTTATATGTTCTATTTTCTGCTCAAGAAGTTGAAAATCCTCCATGTTCTTTGACAGCTGGTGGATGCTAATTAATTTATTACTTGTCCAGGAATTGTGTTCGTCACGGAAAATTGCTGCAGAAAACGAGGAACGTCTTTGTGCTGAAATATCAACAGTGAGCAGTTTTTTGAACATCGATGTTTGATGTTCATTTTAATGCAGCTATATGTTTTGTGGGATATTAATCTAAAAAGATACCTGATGGCATTCATTATATGTGAGCTTGTTAGGAAAGTTAAAACATATTTATTATAATGGAGCTTGAATGGCCTACTGATAGCTCAACTGGTTCAGGCATATGCCATCGACCAAATGGTTAGAGGTTCAAATCCTCCACCCCCACTTGTTGAACTATAAAAAAATTAGGGAGCTTGGATGAAGCGAATTATTTGATCATCATAGCTTTGTGTCTATTAACACATCGGATGGACACAGTGATTAAGATGCCCCGTATTCAATGATAACATTATGTGCTTAATTGCCTTGTCAGGTACCTGCATCTAGGCTAGCAACATGTGAGGTTGAACATTTTACTTTTTATTAACTGCTCATGATCTTTATATGTGGATTTGAGGCCGTATTTTCAAACTTGTAATTGTCGTAAGATTTAGGTACCTTCGAGTCTAGAAAAAGAAATTTCATTTCCAATTGATTGCATATGGAAATGTATCAAACTAATTTTTTATTATATATTTAGTGTTTTGTTATATCTCAATGCTGTTAAACTTTCTCTTATAGGGGGAGTCACTTGAAAGTCGAGAGAGTAATTAGTGATCCTGACATCACATTGTTAATTGACTTTGTAGGTCAATAAGCTTGTTGAACTTTACAAAGAAAGTTCCGAGGAGTGGTCTAAGAAGGCAACTGAACTTGAGGGTGTCATAAAAGCCTTGGAGGTTAGATTCTTCATCTCAAATTTCAAAACTAAAATGTATGATTTGTTTTCTTTCTTTCCTTTTTTCTTTTTCTTTTTTAAATCGAAACTGAACTCTTCATGTTACAGAGTAAGGTGCTCCCTTTAGGAGTGTAAGTACCCCCGTACAATTCGTAATCTTCATCATTATTCTCTTAGTGTTATATGCACAAATTGGGATGTTTTTGTTCATTCTTCATAAGAAGCTATGCACTTTTACTTCTTATTTTTCTTACCTTTTCACTTATCTGGAGTTCGTATCCTTTGACATTTTTGTTTCTTTTTATTAAACAAAGAAAATATCATATCTTGTTAAAAAAACAATCCAACCCTAAAAAGGTTACAAAAGTTATCAAATTGTGATTCTATCTGATTTTGTATCTTTTTTGCAATTACTACCAGACACATTTGAACCAAGTTGAGAGTGATTATAAAGAGAAGCTTGTGAAGGAAGAGTCTCAAAGAAATCGTTTGGAAGAGGTATGGATTTATTAAGGCTTCTTTTTCTTTTATTATTTAAAGCAACTGAGCAGGAATTTGTGCAGTTATTTCCTCTTTTACAATGATGGCTCATTGTAACGTATATTTTATTTGCACAGTGCCCAAGGGTTTACTAGTTTCACTTGCACTCTTCATTTTGTTTTAATAATTCCTAGTGCAGACGAGAGTTTCCAGTTTGATTGTTGGATATCATATTGGTGAATATTGTTTGGAATGTAATGTATTTCAGAATGTTTGTTGACAGACCTTATGAAATAGTTATATTGGCTTTTGCTGTAGAAGTATGACATCGAATATGAAAAATGCTCTCTTCTCTCTCCTCTCTCCTAATCTTTCTCCATGCCACCGCCCATAGCTCGCCGGAAGTCCAATCTTCACCGGAATGGAGAGGAAACACACTCATCCCTGTGTTTCTTCTTTCTCCATAGATAGAAAAACATTCTCCATTAAAAAAGGAGAGGGTTTACGGATCACAGAGGAAACAAGAGATAGATCCTACACCTTGGCTCTAAAAAAAGACTCACATCAATGGCTGATCAAATCATTTTCCACTCTCATGGAAGCTCCACTCACCATGACTTCTTTGTGGAAGATAGATTGGATGATTCTATCCTCTGGGTGGAAAAGATTTCCACAAGAAAAGGGCAAAAAGGGCAAAAAGGGCATTGTGCTGAGATAGCTAGACTTGGAAACAAAGGAGGCTTGAACAAGATTATTATCCATATTGGTAGACTTGGAAACAAAGGAGGCTTGAACAAGATTATTATCCATATTGGTAATAATAAATCTGGATGGAAGAATTTCCTCTCTTCTGAACTCCCACATAAATGCTCCAAAGATAGAATTGAAGATGGCTCCTAAACCACCTTCCATTACAAGGAATCATCTATCCCACAAAGAAGCCTTAAAGACAAAGAAGTTTGAGGCAAATACATCAACTACTCTGAAACAAGCCATTCAAAGAGTAACTTCAGAAAATCCCAAGCCTCCACCGGAAATGGCCGTCTTCTATCCTGAAAAGGCCATCATAGTCATAAGAGAAAATTTACATGATAGTTGGGCTGAGAATATTAAAGCTATACAGATTGATGTCACCAATGCGGGGTCAATCAACCCCATACAACCTGATAGGGCACTACTGAAGGTGCAAGACAAAGACCAAGGGATCACCCTATGTAAAATCAGGGGATGGACTTCGACTGGAAAATATAAGATCAGATTTGTGCAATGGAATGATGTTTCATATCTGGAAAATCCGGTGGTTCCATCATATAGGGGATGGATTAAAATAAGGAACCTACCTATTGATAGATGGTCTCTTGAGATGTTTAAGAACATTGGAGATAAATGTGGAGGGTATTTAGAGACAACCACCAAGACCCTATCAAGGTTAGATATGATGGAAATGAGCTTAAAAGTAAAGGAGAATGTTTATGGTTTCAGCTAAGATACATCTTGAAACACAAGGAAACAATTCCATAAAAGTACAGATAGACCCTTTCTACAAGTCTGAATTTGCGATGAGTTATGTGGCCGGAATCCATGGCAAGATGCCTAAAAAACCAGCCGGAGAAGAAAACTCACGCGCCGGGAGTTCATCAGCCAAGATAAACGTGTCAGAAAAGGTAAAAGGGAACATCACCCACGTGAAAGAAAACTTTTTGTACAAAGAAGTACATCAAACAGTGAACAACACTGTAGCTGATGTGGGAAGATCAGAAAGTAGTGCCCCTTTTGCTGCTCTAGCCGTATATGACAGCCCCATCCCACCTCTTTTATCCAAAAATGACCTCCACACCTACCGAGAGTGTACTTGACCTGGTTTGTCACATCCCATCATCCTTTAACCAAACAAATAACCTTGTCCAAACCATACCAACCATTAACCAAACCTTCAACCTTTTACCCAAAACTTCTCCTCCCCATTCGAATTGCCCAAAACTCCTCAAACCACCAAAAGCCAAAATTATCCTCTTACCTATTGCCACACGCATCCACCCAATCCCATCAATCTCTTACCCAAAACTCCTACTTTCTCTCTGACCACCAAAAGCCAAAACTCACCAAATCCTTTTACCTACTGCCACACGTAACCACCTACTCCCATCAACCTTTCTCTCTCTTTCAAACCCCTGCCATTAGACCTCGACCCTTCTTGTCTAATATCTACAAACAAGACATCTCTCCCCTTTGACCCTCTCAAAAAATCAACATTAATTACCACTTGCTCCCATCAATCTCAACCAACCCATCAACCACCAACCACTGACATTGTTTTAACCAACCAGCCCATCATTGGTTCTCCCAAAAATCCGGGTCAAAGTTTAATCACACCCCTTATTAGCTCTCCCCTCCTCACCATTGATCCGATCCCCACCCTTAAACCGATTTTCATCAACACTAGAAATACCCAACTAGTCACTGGAACTTTTTACTCCACATCCAAAAACAAAGTCATCACTAATTCAAATGACCTCTTATCCTCTCCTTGCTCCCAAGACAACACTCATACCCAAAGATAAATTCTTTCCCCCTATTCCCCTCTATCCCTCTCAACTTTTTTTGATCAATCTACTCCTCACAACCCTTGGTAGAATGTGATGATTTTCCTCTAGCTATTGAACCTCTGGCTATCGAGAACCCATCAAAGCCACCTGATCATTCTTTGCATCCAATAACTACAGGGATCTCGGATGGTATCGAAATGGTGGAAGAGTTGAATGATGATCCAACATCTCATCTTTCCTTTTTATTTCCTTGGTTGATTAAAAACAGGATGTGCATTATGCCACTTCCTACTAAGCAGAGACATACCACCACTACCAAGAAACAAAGAAATTGAGACAGAGAAGTCATGAATCTCCATTCAACTATCAATTTCGGAAAATGCACAAACAATCGTCTCGCGGGTAAAGGGTCGAACAAGCCTAAATGATCATCTCTTTTTGGTTTGAAAGAAGCTCTAGATCTCGCTCAGAAAAGATCTCTTATCAATGGCCTAAACCACATCCTTTCTTTTATTTTTCTCCTCGATACCATTACTCCCTACATCAACATGAGCTATTTTTGGAGCTGTAGTATAGCCGGTCGATCCTATATGGATGCATCATTTGGAGGGTGACTCGGCTGAAATTGGATCGCGCGATAATTTTTCAGCCAAATCCTTCTCTTGGGGATCGATTTGGATAGAAAATTACCTCCAAAAGAAGTTTTTAACCCTTTAGAAAGCCCCGCCATCACTGCTGGTTTTTACGATTTCTTCTACTATCTTCGGATTTTTTTGTCTTGACAAGCGTGCAATACACATATTAGGAGCATCCTTTTATGTGTTCTTTTGGTTTTTTGATTCGTGTTGGTTTTGAATCTTGTTTAGGCGGGATAGAGTCTATCCCTCCTTTTTCTTCATTATATCAATGAATAGTTACCGTTTCTTATCAAAAAAAATATTGGCTTTTGCTGTATTATATTTTGAACAAGAAACTAACTTCTCATGGGTATAATGAAAAGATACAAAAATGTTCAATTGCAAAAAAAGTACAAAACGGAAAGATATTGATTTTTTCTGTATTATTAATTTTCTAATGTTGGCTGGGAATGGTAGTTGTGGTTCTGTGCATGAGCTTGTAATTTGTAAACAATTGGATCCCATACCAGTGATGTTGAGGCGCGCGCCTCAGGCGCCGGGCGCAACCAAGCGAGGCGACATTGAGAGAGAGCGCCTCTGCTGTGTGCTAGGCGACTGTCTTCAAACGGGAGCGCGCCTTTTTGCGCCCGTCGTCGCCTTCGCCTGAGAAGGAGGCGTGCGCCCGATATTTCTTCTTCATCTTCTGCTTTTTTTTTTTTATTAGGATGACTTAAATAGACGTAAACCCTAAAACGCACTAAAAAAAAACTTAAAAGTTTTAAACTTAAAAGCCCATTAAGAAAGCCCATTAAAAAAATCAAACTTTCCAAATTCCTGAACGGATTGTCTTCCATTTTTCCTTTCCCATTCCTTGCTTTCCAAATTCTAATTTCTAACTTTCCAAATTCCACGAAGATTTCTTTTCCACTTTTCCTTTAGTGTCCAAATTTAATTTAAACTTCTTAGAACTTGATTATTATTGGATGTGTTTTGGAACTACTAGAACTTGATTATTATTGGACGTGTTTGACATTTTTACTATATAAATTTATGCTCTATATATATTATGTGTTTATTTATTCATTGCGACTCGCTTCACTCGGGCCTCGCCTCACACGGGCCTCGTCTTTTTGTCGCCTCTCGCCTTCGGGCTATCAAGGGGCATGTCGCCTTGCGCTTTGAAAACACTGTCCCATACAAAATTCATTTCTCGTTTTTTGAAAGCATAGTATAGAAAAAAAGGGAAAAAATCAATTTATACCCTTTGGAGGTGGTATCAATTAAAACCCTAAACTAATGATTGTATCAATTTAAACCCTGAACTTTCATATCTGTATCAATTTACACGTGTGGAGACTTATAATTTATCAATTAAACCCCTAAGTTTTCATACAATTGATTCACTTATGAAAGTTTAAGGGTTTAATTGCTAAAATTATAAGTTTCAATGTGTTTGAATTAACGTTTTTAAAATAAAATCCTAACAAAAGGTGTAAATTGATACACTTCTTAAAGTTCAGGGTTTAAATTGATACAATAATTAGTTTAGGGTTTTAATTGATACAACCTTCAAAGTTTAAGGGTATAAATTGATTTTTGCCCAAAAAAAAAAGTAAGTTTATATTTGGTTAGCCTGAATCCAAAAATCAACTTTAGTTGTTTCAGTCTCCTAAATTGTGAATTTAAAGTTATATTTTTTTTTTGGATAAGAAACAACCTTATGTATTATAAACAACGAAAGAACCAAAATGAGACAACCAAAGGGCAAGGGGAGAAAGAGGTTTTTGTGTTCCAAACCCCACCAAGAAGCTAAAAGCTGAACATTGCAACAAAAATACAAAAAAAGGAGTAGCCTTATCTTCAAAAAAAATCTTTGGTTTCTATCTAACCATAAGCTCCACATTGTAGCCCTACCAGCCAAGGAACAAATCACCTGCTTTCTATTTTGAACCTCCCCTCACAAAGTAATTCCACCATCTAGTCGTTAGGGGTGTACAAAAAACCCGCAACCCGAAAAACCCAACCCAACTTTTCGGGTTGGGTTGGGTTGCAAATTTAAAAAACCAAAATTTTGGGTCGGTTCACGGGTTGAACCAATTTTGGCTCGGTTCAACCCGAACCAAACCGAATTACATATATTAAAAAAAAATTATATATATATATATATACATTCAATTAGGATTTAAACCAATTTTGGCTTCAGACTTCAGAGTCCCCTCTTTCGACGTTTCACTCTCAGTCGCCTCTCTTTCGTCTCTCTTTCGCAGATCTCCTCCCCCTCCGCCGCCCTCTGCCTCCGCCTCCGTCGCCTCTCGCAACCGACCCTCTCTTTGTCGCAGACCTTCTCAAACTTCCCTTTTACCTCATTTCTCCAACAGGATTCTCTCGCCCAACCAAGCCGCACACCATTGTTGAAGAAATTTAAAGCTTTTCTTTGTTTGTTGAAGATGAAGATGAAGATGAAGAAATTTAAAGCTATTTCTTCTTTTTTGTTTGTTTAGTTTAGAAGAAGAAGCCTTTTCTATTTTCTGTTTTTTTTGTTCTGTTTTTATTGTGAATATTATGAGGATTCTAACTAGGATTTGGGCCGTTTACTTTTTGCTCATTTGTCTAATTACTCAGATTTTTCCATTGTTAGAATGTGAAGATTTTTCTTGGGGAGTTTCTATTTGGTTGTCTAGGAAGGAAAATGCAAGCTGAAGGGGGGGTCCCCAGTGAATGTGAAATGTAGGTTTCAGAAAAAGGAACCGGATTTTTCCTTAGTTTTTATTTATTTTTTATTTTTATTTTGGAGACAAAAGAAATTGAAATGTAAGCTTCTCTCTGCTTTTGTGTAATGTTAATGTAAAATTGTAAATCTGCCATTTCTCTTGCATTCTCACCTTTTCCCCCAAATTTTCTTAGCAACCAAACATTTTTTTGTGTAATGTTAATGTGAAATTGTAAATCTCCCATTTCCTTTGCTTTCTCACCTTTTCCCCCAATTTTTCTTAGCAACCAAACATTTTGTGTAATGTTAATGTGAAATTGTAAATCTGCCATTTCCTTTGCTTTCTCACCTTTTCCCCCAAATTTTCTTAGCAACCAAATTGGTGTTTTAAAAAGCCCACTCAGGCGCTCGCCTTGGTGCGCCTAGGCTCAAGGCGCAGCCTCTGCGCCTCGCTTCAAAGAAGCAAGGCTCACTTAATGAAGCCCACTTGAGGCGCGTGCCTCGGTGCCTGTGGGGTGCGCTCCAGCGCCTCGAGCCTGACTTTCCTACTTTTTTTTAAAAAAACGTCTAATTTGAAGGAAGAAACACATGAATATTCATTGAATCTTGAATAAAAGTTATATTTTCTTGAACTTTTCATCATCTTACTATTTTTCTTTCATATATAAAAAATTATTTACACTTATCTATCGTGCGCCTCATAAAATAAAGCCCGCACTTTTCTTTGCGCTTAAGCCCAGGAAGGCTATTGCGCCTTGAGCTTTTAAAAACATTGAACCAAACACATGTGTTGACTGAAATGTTGGATTTTAAGTAATTTAAAAAAAAAAAAAAAATTAATTAAGAAAAGGCCAACCCGCCAACCCAACCCGAAAATTGAAGGGTTGGGTTGGGAATTCACCAACCCAACCCATGTACACCCCTACTAGTCGTCAACCCTCAAAGGGAGACAGAGGAGTAAATCGAACTCCTTAAAAACACAAAACCAAGCTCTCTGAGCAAACGAGCAGTGAAGGAACGAGTGATCAAGGGACTTAGCAGCCCCAAGGCATAAGTGGCAAATAAAGGGGGAAAGAGACCAATTAGGACATCTAGCTTGAAGCTTCTCCCGAGTGTTTAAGCCTCTATGAGCCACATGCCAAAGAAAGACTTTAACTTTCTTAGGATAATTTTCTTTCCAAATTGCATCCACCATACGTATCCTCAAAGCGGGGGCAACCTTAGTTAGCTTATAGACAATAGTCTTGGAGGAATATACACAGAATTATCAATGGTCCACTCCACATTGTCACACCCAACATCCAAGTGGATAACATCGAGCATGTCCACCAAACTGATCCAACTGGGAATCTCCCAATAAAAAATGGCTCTTCTAAAGCCAAGGTCCCAATCTTTCGTCAAGTCATTCCAGCAATCGGCTACAGTTGCTTCTTGTTTCATCGACAAACTAAAGAGATCTAGGAACTGAGAAGCGAAAGAAAAATTTTCTGCCCATCTGTCGGACCAAAACGAGATCCTATCTCCTCTAGAAGCTTTAAACTTCAAGAAATTAAAGAAAATATCGCTTTTTGTTGCAATATCAAAACAAGGTCTACCTTTAGCCTAGCCTTTGGGAGGAAGAGAGACCCACCCGTGGGGATTAACCTCGTACTTACTAACAATAACCTTCTTCCACAAAGCACCATCTTCTCGAGTAAAATGCCACAACCGCTTGAGGAGAAAGGCATTGTTTCTTTGTTGGAAAGCACCCAAACTCAGACCCCCATACTGTAAAGACAACGAAGTCTTCCTCTTCCCCCAATTAATCAGACTGAAGTGGGGACCACTGCACATTCTCCACCTCCATTCTACGCCCCTCAAGCTGAGCATAAATATTAGAGAAAACAGCAAAATTTCCTCTTCGATCTCTTTATCATTTGTAAGGAGATTGTCGTTCTGAGATTCAAGGACCGAAATCACCTTCTTAATCTTCTTCGTTGAGGAATTTAAAGATATTTAAAACACATGAAATGAATCTTGTCAACTTGCGTCTCCTTTTGGTTCTCTCACTGTTTATAATACATATATATGTTTATTTCACACTCTCTTCTAGTTCTTTCTCCTCTACCAGACTTTGAAGGCTTATTAATTCAAATGCCACTACTTTTTTTCTCCTTCTAGTGATTGTCATGTGACACACACAACGTCCCCACAAATATTTTGTCTTTGGGAGGCTTAGTGAGATGAGGATTATCTATATCTTTTCCTTTTCTTTTGCGTTGTTCTTTTGCCACTTGTTTTGTGGGAGAAGTTATTTGTGGAGTTTGGGATTGATTACGTTATGGCTTGCCGCTGCGTCATCTATTTATGTTTATAATGATTATATACTTTTCTTGGTCAAACTTATGGTCATCCTAGATTGCAGTGCTACCTCTGTTTCTGTTTGGTTCTTTTTTGGGATCTCTATTTCTTATATGGAAATTGCTTTTCCTTGTTTATTATATATTCTGGTAATCCTTAACTATTTCCTTTTTGTGATCGATAATAGGAGGCTACAGAGTTGAAAGTGAAACTGGAAAAGTGTGAAGCAGAGATTGAACTTAGTAGGAAAAAGAACGAGCTCACTCTTTTTCCACTCAACAGCTTTGCTCCAGATGCGTATGTTATCCTCAATCTGTAATAAATTCCTTTTACACTGTTGTTATGATGTTTAATCTTTTTTGTTTTTCAAGAGAAGTTTTCCACTAATCTTTGAAAAGTTTGAAAAGGGAATGGAGAGAGATAAGTTTTAATCCATCCAGGCTAATAGGGCTTACAAAAACTGACTCATAGTTCTATTAATCAAAATGGTATTGAACTTGCAAGAACCTTTTAAGAGTACACGTTGAAGAGTTTAAAATCTAAGGAACTTCAACGTTCTTCCAACTCCCTTTGTTTTCGTTTGAAGGTCTTAAAGATTTCTTCCTATGCAAATCTCCCAAGTCACAGTCCTGTCTTCCGTATGTCATAGTTATTTAGTATTGGGATAAGGGCAGAGTTTTGTGGCAAACTTATTTACTTTCTGTGTTATGGGGAATTTGACTCAACAGAATTAGTAGAATTTTTAGGGAGGTTGAGAGTTCGTGGGAGGAGGTTTGGGAGGTTGCTAGATTTAGTGCGTCCTTATGGGCATCTCTTACCGGACCATTTTTTAATTATAAGCTTGGTTTGATTCTTTTGAATTGGAGTCATTTTCTGTAGTTTGTTGGTGGATTCCTTTTTGTGGCCTTGTTTTTTGTTTTCCCTTGACCTTTTTTTCAGCGGCTCGCCTAAAAGCTTCTTCATGTTCTTTTTCCAAGTCTTATGCCAATTTCTCTTTACATGATATTAGTCTTAATTGATCTTTTTTTACTTTCACGCTGTAGTCTCTTTTCATCATTTCTTTCATTTACTGCTTTTTTTCACGCCCTTCGCTAGTTTGTTTCATTTTGAGCATTAGTCTTGTTTCGTGTTAAAAAGAAATTACATCAATGAAAAGTCTTGTTTCATGTTCAATTTTTTTTTCTTGTTCACTTTGGGTTGTTTTTTGGGATTCTCTTGTTTCAGTTTTGTTCTTATTTCTTGGTTCTTATTTCACTCCCTTGTGGAGTTTGTATCCTTGAACATCAGTCTCATTTCACTTTTTTAATGAAAAAGTTCGGTTCTTGTTTAGAAAAACAAACAAACAAACAAACAAAGCAATTATCAGAGTTCAATTTTGTGATGTTTTTATCTGTTCTCTTGTGAAACATAAAATCTGTGATTTGTTTGATGTTGCCTGATGGCTTGCAGATGGTTCTCAATGGGATCTTTTGTAATCTGGCTTTGAGTAATTCTTTAATTCCCTTTTCGTGGTTTGTACTGATGCTAATTTTTTTTTGGATAGTTTGATAAATCCGAAGGAAAGTAGTGATGTGGTTGATGACAATCACAAATTCAACCCCACGGTACCTGTAGGTGTTTCTGGGACAGCTTTAGCTGCTTCACTTTTGCGTGATGGTTGGAGTGTGAGTTCTTCAGTTTTTATTGTTTGCATTTTTTTGGTACTTCCGTAATCATTTCACACGATCAATGAAATGTTCATGTTTCCTATCAAAAAAAAAAAAAAAGTACTTAATGTATGGTTTTGTTTTGTTGATCAATTAGAAATATGTGATGCTAGCAATATCTTTATTGATCTATTCTAGTTAAAGTGGAAGTTATTTATTTCTTTTCTACTAGTTAGCCAAGATGTATGCCAAGTACCAAGAGACTGTTGATGCTTTGCGGCACGAGCAGATGGGAAGGAAAGAAGCTGAAGCAGTTCTGCAAAGGGTATGCTTTCAAATGTAATTTATTTATTCTTTCCATCAATTGTGATTTTTATGTTGTTACAATGAAGATTCTTGTGGAGAATCAAACTAGTAAAGATAAGACATTTGAGCCTAAAAACCCATTTTAATGTTATGCGTAATTTTAAAAAATTATCTTCGGTTCAATATTTGCTTATTGCAGATAGATTTAGGAGTTATTTAAAAAAATTGATGTTTAATTGTTCATTTATCAATGAAATTGTTTCCCTTCTAAATTTTTTTAATGTTTAATTGCTTTTTCTTTTATGTTTTATTCACCTAAAAGCTAGAAATATGAATGGTGTGACTCCATGAAAAGGCCACAGGACATAACAAAGACACGTTTACAAGTGCTCTAAGGGGACAAAATGAGTCATGAACACTTACAAAATGGGTGAAGCGAGTCATTTATTATAAGTACAGTACATATAATATGTTAAGATCTTGAGAATCATATTTTTTTTTTGATATCCGAGAGTGTCCGGGCCAACTTATGCGCACATTGACTAATTTCACGGGACAAACCGCCTAACTCTACAACATTTGGCTGCCAAGAAAATCCGTAAGAAATTAATTCCTAGGTAGGAGACCATTCCCTTTAAAAGAGCTTTAATAGTCCCAAGGCCTTTCATGACCACTAAGCCAACTCTTGATGGTTGATCTTGAGAATCATATTTCTTTTATATATATATATATATATATATTTTGATAGGAAACAATATAAGTATGGAAATAAACACAGAAGGGTAAACAAAACAGCCTGGAGGCAAGGGATGAGAGGGCCTCCAGAGAGAGATTAGTGAAGCACAACCTTCCAATCTTGTTAAAAAAGAATTCCTTTTTGTTAAGACACATAACGATGGAAGCTGTACACAATTACAAAAAATTCAGAACCATCAGACTTATCTTCAAAAGTTCTATTCCTTTCCATAATTCCCACAGCAAAGTCCGTGAGGCACATCTCCAAAGAATTCTGGCATTCCCTTTTAAATTTCACTCATGAAGCGCTTCATTAATCCAATCCACCTCTGAGAGCGGCAAACAAGTTGGGAGGCCAAACTCATTTGGGATAAAATTCCATCCCGAAATAGCAAACGGGCAGTGAAGGAAAAGGTGGTCCAGATCTTCCTCATGGTTGAAACAAAAGCAGCAAACTGAAGGAGAAAAGCACCTATTACCAAACTTTCTTTGAACTTTGTCGTGGGTATATTGATTCAGGCTCCATATAAACACTTTAACTTACTTTGGTACACTGAATCTCCATATAGGATTAATTGTAGGGTTTTTTAAATTTTGGGCTGTTCCCGTCAACTTTAAGTAAGGACCTTTGTGGCTGTATCTTCAGATTATGGTTTTTCCCGTGTTGCATCTTTCATCTCAATTGTCTTTCCACTATTTTTATTCCTCTTGTGAACAGTCTTTTTTCTCTAGCTTTTTTCTAGATGAGAGTCATTACTTCCTAGCTTTCTCGTTCACTAGCCTGATACCTTCGTTGCTTTTGTGCAACTTCCATCTTCTTTTTCTTCACTAGCATTCTTTTTTCTAGATGAGAGTCATTACTTCCTAGCTTTCTCGTTCACTAGCCTGATACCTTCGTTGCTTTTGTGCAACTTCCATCTTCTTTTTCTTCACTAGCATTCTTATTTAAGTTTACTTTTACTTTTTTTGTGAGTGTGTTTCCTATGAACATTTTTGTATCTTTTCATTATTTCAATGAAAAGTTTGTACTAGGGGTGTTACGGTTCTGTTCAGTTCGGTTTCACCGCCAAACCAAAACCAAAACCAAACCACAAATTTTTAAATAAAAACTTGGAAACCAAATCGAATCGCATATTCGGCCAAAACGACCCACATATTTTGGTTCGTATTTTCGGTTTTGCGTTTGTTTTTTAAAACTTTTTGCTTTTACTTTTTTTCTTTATTATTTATTTGAGTGATCAGACCCCATTCGATACACAGAGAAAGAGGAAGAATATACCTAGCATCCTGATTGAAGGAGGCGGTGGGAATTTGATCAAAGGATGGTTGATGATTTGCCATGGGGGAGAGAGAGAATCGGAGTTTAAAGATTGAAATTCATTGAAACGGATGTTTGTCTATTCTGAAGCAAAAAAGTTGCAGGTTGTATGTGAGAATTTTGGTAGAGAGGAGAGGGGAGGGGAGGAGAGGAGAGGAGAGGACCCTAAGTTAAAGTTAGAATAATAAAATACCTAAATTCAAAGTGATAAAGTAATAAAAAAATGTAAAGAGTTTAGATTTTACTTGAAAAAGAAGAAAGAAATCTTGAAATTTAAAAATGAAATTTTGAAATATGAATTCAGAATTGTGTTAAAATTGAAGAGTGAAGACTGAAGTGACATGACTGGCACAGTGACGCTTGAGTTGCGTCTGACGTGCTGAACAGTGGAACATGACTGATGCTGATGGATGATGCTCAATAGGCTTCCGTGGGTTAATTCCTTTTAGTATTTTTTTTAGTTGTTTTCCAATTTTCTATAAATAGAGATTGCCCTATTGTATTTTTTTTTTGAAAGAAAACAATGACTATTTCATTGATAAAATGAAAATATTACAAAAGAACGCTCAATCGAGCAATAGTTACAAAAAAACTCCTCTATTGATTGTGGATGAAATTGAGATCATAATTACAAAAAGGAGGAGATGGCTTGCTCCAAGTTAATGCAATTAAAGTAGTGGATTCAATAAAGGAACCTATGATTCTAGGTGCATCTCTAAAAATTCGAGTATTTCGTTCGTTCCATATATTCCATATGAAAGCCCGGATCATGCAAAACCAAAGGGTTTCCTTTTCATTCTTGAAATGATGACCCATAAACAAAAGATAGAGGAGGGATAGAATCTCACCCGATCGCGAAAATGCCCATCCAAATGCCTCTTGAATGTAGTTCCAGAACTTTGTAGCATAGTTACAATTGCTGAATAGGTGGATTTGATTTTCTGCACTTGATAAACAGAGATGACAACAATTTAGTTTTAATGATAGATAGTGACATGGAAGTCTTTTGATACAATGAAGATTCATTCACGAATTCTCCAAGAGATTGCCTTATTGGACAAGAGATTGCCCTATTGTATTCATTACCTTTTGATACAATAAAGATTCATTCAAGAATTCTCCAAGATTTAGTCCTACATTATTTCTAGTGTACCTCATGCTTTAAAAAACAAGATTAACAATAACTTGATTCAAATGTTATGTGAACATGTGACGCCGAATAGAGGAGGGATGCATGAATTAACCGATCCCATATTCGAATAGGAGAAGCTTAAAAGAATTGATAGTTACTAACTTATACCAACAAGGTGCCTGGTGCACCTTCTTTTTCGGTGGCATAATCATAGGAACTTCAAAGTTAAGAGTGCTTGGCTCGGAACAATCATACATTGGGTGACCTTCTGAGAATTTTCCTTGGAAGCATGTGTGTGGAGGCAAAGCATGGTGAAAGGACTCGTGTTGGTTTGTGGGGGATAGTCTTCACTCTCGCAAGCAGCTCAAGACTAGTATGATGATGTGGCCAATTCGCAGCGTGCCAGGGCCATTTGGTGTCGATTTCGGATTTTGAATCTTGGTCTGAAGCATAGGAAGCATGTTAGTGAGGACAAAACATGTTGAAAGGACCCATGTTGGTCTATGAGGACAATCTTCAATCTCGCAAGAAGCTCAAGACTAGTATGGTGACGTGGCTAGATCGCAGAGGAATGATGGGGCCTTCAGGTGCTAGATTCAGATTTCGAATCCTGGTCTTGGGGTGTTACAAAACATGGTTTGAAAGGAATATAAAAAATTATTTGGATCAATTAACTAAAGTATTTATTCAGTCCAGGCTAGAAGAAAAAAAACAGGGTACCATGGTTAAAAAAAAGAAAAAAAAGATAAAAAGAAAAAGGGAAGAAGGCTAAATTCCATCCGATTGGGATACTATTTTCTGTATGAGTAATGAGTATTTGTGAACTGGTAACTTTTTTCGTCTGCTTGTCGGACATCATAGTTTATATAAATATGATGTTTTGGTGATGGTTTCCCCCAACTGGTATCATTTTCTGGGAATTTCATTGGTTTCTGGGAATTCTGCTCTCTTTTGTTGTTGTTGTTGTTGTTTTTTCTTTAAATTTAATATTATTATTGTCCATAGACAAATGAATAAAAAAAATAAAATTCAATGATACAATCTCCATATAGGGAGGTGAAATGGCAAAATAAAAGTTAACAAACAAATCCATCACCATGATACGGATATAAAAAAAAATAAAAGCGTAATTATCATACAAAGAAGAGTCTTTTAATGTTTTATGGGAAGATTTAGGCTTGGCAAAATCAAACTGCTCCCTCTAAGATAAGACTTTCAAAGATAAGTTCTCTTGGATCAAAATCAAACTGCTCCCTCTATTAGAGTAAAGTATGGAGGATTGAAATGTAAGGACTGAACTCAAAAAGTACAGGAGGGAAAGGGATCAATCCTCCATACTTTAGCATCCTCCCAATCAAGAAGAGTAACAGAAGCAAGAGAAGATTGCAATAATGTAAGTTCCTCGAATACAGCCTCCTTAAGATTCCTTCTAGCTAGAATGTTCTAAGAAACACAAGCTGCATCTCAATAGTAAAAAATGGAACCATTTTGTTTTGAAATAATGCTCAACAAATGAAGAAACCAATATTTAAAAAAGTCACCATGCCAAAATGGATTCCATAAAAAAAATTGAAAAAAAAAAGACCACCAACGCCCAGATCTCGATCGAACAAGGATAAAAAAGTAACATCCTAACGAACTAAATAATTCAATTTACTGTTAGGCCTCCAATAACGAAATGGTATGTACGTAAGGGCAAACGGGGAAATGTACATGAGGGAGGGAAAAGTTTGTTAGGAAAAGGAGATTATTTCCTGGCAATTGAATCATGCGAAGGAGGGACCACGGTGTATGAGAGTATTTAGCTTGCTTTTCCATTTCAGTTGTTTTTCATGTTTTGATTTTGGATAGAAATCTCTAGAGAGATTGGGGAGAGAACGGTCCTCTTTAATTGGCCGGAGATTGTAACGCCGATTGACTGTTTTTCCTTTGTTCTTAAGTAAATAGTAAGGGATACCTTACATTTACCACCGGTTCTACCTTCTCACAACCCTCTTTTGTTCTTCTTTGGTGCTTAATAGAAGTTCCTTTTCCTACATAAAAAAAGAATTGTTGGCCTGTCGAAATATTAATTTTTCTGTATGTTTGTCATTAGAAATTTTGAGGGATTTACCTGAGTTATTTATTTGTTTGGTTAGAGTTCACTCTGAAAGATGATTATTTGTTTCCCTCAGGTGCTATATGAATTAGAGGATAAAGCAGAAGTCATTTTAGAGGAAAGAGGTACATCATGTCTAAGGGAAAATTTATCAGTAAACCTGGTGCTACTAGCAAGCCATCTATTTCTTGATTCTGGCACTCTAGTTTCTCTCTTTCATTATTAATCATTCTCTAATCTTCATTATTAATTTTTTGTTTTAATATTTGGAAATTGCTTGTTTTTGCCTTTTTTCTTTCCCATTTTTTTTTTGTTTTTGTAAAAAACAAAACAAGTAAGTGTTAGATAACATTCAATTTAATCCAATGTTTTAAAAAGCTGATTGAGGCGCGCGCCTACCCAAGGTGCATCCTTTGCGCCTTGCTTCATTTGAAGCGAGGCTCCCTTAATGCAACCCGCTTGAGGCATGGGTCTTAGCACCTCGAATAAAATTTTAATTTTTAAGTAAGAAATGCATGAATATTCTTTCAATCTCGTAAAAACTTCATTTTCTTAGACTTTTCATCATCTTATTATTCATCATACTATTTTCCTTCATATATAAATAATTATTTACATTATTCTATTGTGCGCCACACAAAAAAAAGCCCGCATTTTTTTTCCGCCTTGCGCGTAAGCCTCAGATGGTTATTGCGCTTTAGTGCGCCTTGAGCTTTGAAAAAAACTATTTTAATCACTATTTCACAATCACACTTTATTTGATCTTGTTTGTAGTTTGGATGTGTGTTCATCTTTCTCCCAATCCTGCTGGGAATCTAGTTTAGATGTCTGCCCTTGTCTTGGTGTTCTGGTCTCTTACGTGAGATTGTCCATTTCGATTACTTGATTACTTATCACCTTTTTGCAGCGGAACATGAGAGAATGATAGAGTCATATTCACTATTAAACCAAAAATTGCAGAATTCTATTTCTGAACAGGCAATTTTGGAGAAAACTGTTCAAGAATTAAAGGTATGTGTAAGGTATGTGTGTGTTAGCAGTAACTTGTCCCTGGTATTTTATTTGTTGGGTTTATACAATTGTTTTGCAGGCTGATTTGAAGAGACATGAGCGTGATTGCATGTTAATTCAGAGAGAGAATATTGACCTTTCAAGACAGGTAATTGAAAATAACATTTCTTCTTCTAGAACTTTTTGATTGCACATAGAGGCATCCGTATTAATTTCTAAAATTTCTGATTATTGACAATTAATGTTGAGGCTCGAAGCTTCTTTGAAGATCTTAACAATTGCAAATAAATTAAAAACAGAAAAATTGATTTTTGGCTGAAGTTCTGGTCTCATCTGGGAGCTTTCCTTCTTTTTCGTTTGGGTTTCGTCGTCCATTATCCGATAGGGAAACGATAAATTTGTAGTTATTTCTATTGATTTTCTTTTCTGATGTGCCTAAGAGATATTTGAAGTGGTGGTTTCCATTTGAACCTCAATATTATAAAATTAATTTGTTGCTGAAGTACAGCCTGTATCCATCAAGGTTATATTTGTTTTTGCAGCGAAGTGTGACCTTGATGTGCTAACAGTGTCATTTTTGCATAAATATCGTAGAACTGTATACAATTTTCTTTCAGATGCTCTATTGCTACAATTTGGAAGCTGGCCACTAAATACTATCTACCACAATATGATTTAAGTGTTGTTTGAAGGTTCTTATATTGCGTCCTTGAGATTATTCCAGTGCCATCTCTAACCACGGTTTAATTAACAATTTTAGGTTACAATTCTTCTAAAGGAATGTCGAGATGTGCAACTTCGCTGTGGATATACTGGACATGATGTTCTTGAGAATCTTTCGAATACTACATCCTTTGAGATCAATGTAGAATCTGATGCTGATAGAGTTATTTCCGAATACCTTGTATGCCTGATGCTTGTCTCTGAATCTCAACGTGAAAATAATTAATATTAGTGCTGCAAAAATTAGTAATATCTTTTCTGGCATATAATTTAAACAGTTAACCTTCAAGGACATAAATGGATTAGTTGAACAGAATGTCCAGCTTAGAAGCCTTGCACGTAAACTTTCTGTGCAGCTTCAAGATACAGAGCTTGATTTCAAGGTTTGTCACCATTTTTTGGCTATAATTGGCTTTCTTTCTGTGAACTGTTATCACGAGAACTTGAATATTATGGAAACGCAGGAGAAATTGGAGGTTGAGCTGAAAAGGCAGACTCAAGAAGCTGCATCTAGAGTTGAAGCAGTGTTACAAAAAGTTGAAGAGCAGGGACAGATGATTGAGTCACTTCATGCCTCCGTGAGTTTGTCTTTTATTTCACTTCTTAGTTGGTCCCTTCTTAGTTGGTCCCTTCCTGCTAGTTTTCTTGTTTTATTTCTTATCAAGTCCTCTTTTGGTTCTTAAAATCCTCGAGTCAAACTTTGTTTTGTTTTAAGTGTATGAATTATTAAGTCTTTAGGATTGAAGTTCTCCTGAGAAATCAGAAATAAGAAATAAGGTGCAAGTGAGTGAATTAGGGCATGAGTCTGTACTTGGCTAGTGTTGTGGCTTGATTAATAACCTTACGAGTTACGTCTGACAGGGGGTTTGGTTAATGTATTTTTGTGGAAAGAAATATATTGAAATGTTGCAAGTATAAGTTACATTAAAAATTCAGTATGGTTTGAGGTCGCTGGTTATTTGCATTAGATTTTGTGCTTTTGCTGATGGGTTGAGCTGGAATTTGTAATAATTTTCTGCTGCATCCCTCCCTTTTCTGAATACTCGTTTTCTCCTGAATTAAAGAGAAGCACAAGAAATTACCAACCAGCATATTTTTAGTTTTTCATTGTTTAGTTAAATTTCTTTTATTTTTCTCTTTTTGGATAAGGAATGATTCCATTTGATATATACATTTTGTTTATGGAATTTTTATGCTTTTTCCTCATAAAAAAATCTTTGTGCTTGTTGATCAATGTAGGTTGCCATGTACAAAAGGCTATATGAAGAGGAGCATAAGCGTAATATGCCTCATCCCTTATCTGCTGGAGTTGTTCTAGGTTTGTCTTTATATTCTTATTCTTGCAAATATCTTCCTTTTTTGTAAAGACAATGTGGTCAGATTTGAAGAGTAGCATTCGAAGGACGAAAAGTAGCCTGCTCAAAAACAGGTTGTCTTTTAGTCTCAAGAAGCCAAAAGAAGGGAGGCCCAAATTCTCTTCCCAGTTCTCTCCATAATTAAACTCAGTTCCATATAAACGGTTCATTGTTGTCAAAGAAAAAAAAAGGCTCTCTCACATAATTCATTGGTTGTGTTCTACTCGAAATTTTATTTGGTGAAAACCATGTCGGAGAGTTGATCCTTCCAATATTTTAAAGGTTGAAAGAAGTTTGAGCCTTTTTTTTGTCTAAAGAAGAAACGATAAATATATATATATTAGTCAAAAGGGGAAGTACAAAAAAGGAGACCAGAATTAATAATTTAATCTACAATCGGATCAAATATGCAGTCCAACAATGGCGCAAAAACATTATTTTGGAAGGACCATGGGTAGAGAATGCTTGACTGAGGTATGTTTTCCCCTCATTCAATTTATCACAAAAGAAGGATGCCATCGTCCAAGAATGCTGGAGCAATGACCTCACAGAAGCTGAAACATTATTTGAGTTTAAGAAGGACCCATCGTATAAGAATGCATTATCTTATAAGATTGCCCATTCTTGAAACATTATCCCTCAACCAAGAATGCTTGAGCAATGACCTCACAGAAGCTGAAACATTATTTTGGAAGGACCCATCGTCCAGGAATGCGCAAAAACATTATTTGAGTTTAAGAAGGAGCCTCACAGAAGCTGAAATTCAAGAATGGGCAATCTTTATCAATCATTTTTTTTTGAAGCAAGAAGTCAATTCCATCAGTGATTCAGCAATGAAAGTGTGTTTCCTTACTAGTTACACAACACTCATATCTCTCAGATCTCAATTCTTTTTTCTAAGCGCCCTGCATTATTGAACAAGAGAGCTAACCTTAAAATCTGCATTAATTGACATTTTCATTCATTCTTTCTTTAAATCAATAATATCACAATTCCTTCAAGCTTTTCTTTCTTGCATCTATCTTCTTCTTATCAGCCTGCATTTTTAAAGGTCCAGCTTCCTTCTTGACTACTGTTGCTGCTGGTGTAGCCACCCCGGAGCCCTTGACTCCCGATTCTAAGGCTGGTGCTTGGGATAAACATATTTGATGGGAGTATTTAAAAGCCACTGATCTTTCACGGAGTCTGAAATTAAATCAGCCATTGGCTCCTTAGGAAAAAACAAGGCCCGTGGACTTGATGGTTACACTGGTGAGTTCTTGCAAAAGACTTGGAGCATCATCAAGATCGACTTTCTCAAGATTTTTCACGATTTATTTGACAAAGGTATCCTTAATAAATGTGTTAATTAGACCTATTTATGCCTCATCCCGAAGAAAATTATAGCTGCCAAGGTGGCTGATTTTAGGCCCATCAACTTAGTGACTAGTGTATACAAAGTGGTGGCTAAGGTCCTTGCAAACTGGTTAAGAAAAATGCTGCATTGGACCATTTCCCAAAACCAATCCGCTTTTATTTCAGGAAGACAAATTCTTTATTCGATTCTTGTTGCAAAGGAATTGGTGGACGATTATAGGAGCAAAAAAAAGAAAGGTTGGGTTGACTTTGAGAAAGCCTATGACATGGTAGATTGGGATTTTTTGTTAGAGGTCCTTCGAAATAAAGGATTTGGTGACCGATGGATTGGCTGGATGAAAGGATGCATCACTAATACCTCATTCTCAATATTTGTAAATGGGAGACCTAGAGGTCTTATTCATGCTACTAGGGGATGGAGACAATGGGACCCCGACTCTTTTCTCTTCGTGATTGTTGCCGATGTTTTGAGTGCAATGATGGAAAAGGCTCATGTGAAGGGGTGTATTAATGGTTTTGAGGTAGGGAGGAATCAAGTCATGTGAGTCATTTCGCTTTCGCTTTTCGCTGATGATACCCTCCTCTTATCAGAGTTCAATGAAGAGAAGCTCAAGAAGTTAAAGGAAATTGTTGACATTTTTGAATTGGTGTCTGGGCTCAAGATTAATCGACAAAAAACTACCATTTCAGTTATAAATCTTGAGGACTGTGAAGAGAAAGAGGCAGCTGAGAGGTGGGGTTGTGACGTTGGGCGATGGCCCTGAATTACCTAGGAGTGCCGTTGGGGGGTAACCTAAAGTCTTAGTTATTTAGGCACCAATGGAGGATAAGATAACTACGAAACTAGCTAATTGGAGTAATTTCAGTTGTTTAAGAGCGGAGAGATTTACACTTGTCAATGAGGTTCTCTCGAGCTTACCGATATATTTTCTCTCCATCTTTAAATGCCGCGTGAAAGTGGCGAGTAGATTAGAGAAATCTATTCGAGATTTTTTTTGGAAAGGTGTAGCTAGAGAATATGAAGCATTCTTGTTCAGTGGAAAACTATTTCTCTTCCTATTTGTAAAGGAGGCCTCGGTATAGGAAATCTAAAGAGCAAGAATACTAGTCTGCTTGCGAAATGGGTGTTAAGGTTCATGAAGGAGGTTATTCCCAGCAAATACTCTTTTAAAACGGGAGATTGGATTCCAAAACCTCACAACCATGGACTTAACAAAGGTCCTTGGAAATCCATCTTGAAAATTAACCTTAGCAAGGGTGACAGGATCCGGTTCTGGGAGGATAAGTGGGTCAATGATCGGGCCCTTAAGTTCTCTTGTCCTAGAATCTTTTAGTTAGCACTTTTAACCCCTGAGCTATGTGCTCATCGGGCTCCCATTGATTTTGATTTCTTAAGAGAAATCTGGTGGCAAAAGTTCCTAAAAAGTGAAAGTGTTCCTTTTGGTTTAGTCAAGGAAAGCTAAACACAGGGGCGTTCTTCAAAGAAGATGGCCGACCTGTTCCATGTCCCCAAATTCGTGTTTGACGTGCAGATCAAATGAATTAAATCAGAACTAGCTCTACTTTCTTTTCTCTTCGACTCGTTCGTTATAGGCAAGGTTGTTGAATTGCTTTGGGCTTAGTTGGTGCTTCCCTAAAAGAAATGACGAAGCTCGTTTCCAACTTATTTTTGGAACTTCCTTCAAGGATAAAAGTCACATTTTGTGGATTAATGATACTATGGCGATGATGTGGAAACTTTGGCTTGAGAGAAACCAGAGGGTCTTCAAAGAGAATTCAACTATCATGGATGAGTTATGGGATTCTATCAAGCTCTTCGCCTCCATCGGGTGTTTTCTTTCTAAATCTTTTTGTAATTATGATCTTGTGCATATCTCGTCTAATTGAGGATCTTTTTTGTAACCTCTTGGCCTAGTGGGACCTCATCTCCCCTTTTGTACTTTTTCCTTGCTATCAATATATTCTTTGTTTCTTATAAAAAAAAGCCACTGATCTTTCTAAAAAAGAACCTTGTCACCTCTTCCAACATCACATATGTACCAATATCAGCCTTTTTGCAGTTTTTCTTTAAGATTTATGCACTCCACAGTTTTGATTGTGTTAAATCCTCTTCTTATTTGATATTTATTTTTACTTTGGTTGGATAGAATGGCTTCTTTTTCATCTAGCAATTATGAATCAATTCTTTTTGTATACTTTTAAAGTATACTTTGGGGATACGGTTACAAAGTACATTTTTTCCCCTCTATCTCTCTCTCCTTATTCCTAAATAGAAACAAATTTTGCTTTATATTTGAATCTTTTTCTGCTGGATTTATTTCTCTCTCCTTGAGAAGTACAACAACCTCTTCGTCTTCCCAATGCTGCCTTGAAAGAGTATCATTCGAATAATCAATTAATTCTCCCTCTTCCAGAACCTGATAGTTATATTCAGAGGCCTTTTTGGCTGTATCCTTGGTAGACGAAAAGTCAGAAACCCCTTGCTGATTTTTTTCTTTTAGAATACGAGGGGTCTTATTGAAAGATCTTGGATTAATAGAATGATTCTCCACAAATTTCTTTAAGGCTGCAGCTTGATCATACACACTAATAACTCCCTCATCTACCATAACTTGATGCAATCGAATTAAATCTAAAGCATTTGAAAAGTCATTTAAAGAAAGATCACCATGAAGAATATTTTGAGGGCCAATTGCTTCAATGTCACCAATTTTTAGAGATACATTTCCTCTAACCACATCTGTGATCTCTATTGATGCTGGGATGAAACCACATAATTTTTTTTTAACTTCTATTTTTGCCTCCATACAATCCAGCAAATTGATTGTTTGAGAAGATATTCTAACAAGCCCTCCAAAGTGCATTCCAATTGCTTCAAAAGTGCTCCGTTGCCAATATTCCAGAGGCAAGTTCTTGAGAGTGATCCATCCCCCATATCCCTTGATGAACTCGGGCTGAGAATGTTTGACTTTATTCCATCTTTCAATATACAGATGAAAATCACCAAATAGCTGCCATTTCCCATAGTAATCAGATGCATGTGAAGAAGTTTCATCTTTGAATTTGAATAAAGCCTTATCTTCCATGAAAGGGTTAATCAACATTGGTTGCTTGAAATGATCTTCTAGTGTTTCTTTTATTTCTTTCCAACTGTTATGAACAAATAATTTAGAGACAACCATTAAGTCACTGAAATCCATAGAACAGACTTCTTGATCCTTTCTTATCCATTGTGTGGAGAACAAATTTTTTGTTGGGCTGAAGACTTTTTTTGTGTCTAATGATTCTGATTTCACAGTCTGAATTTGTTTTCCTTTTATGTTTCTACTAGCTACCTCCGCATAGCTATTATGGAAAGGTAGGATGGGCTTCTCATGTTGCTTCAAATCGAAATCCAGAGGGAGCTTACCTATTTTCTGCCTTTTGAATTTGTTGTATATTATCTTGTTCATTCTTCCTTTGGGTCAACGAAAATTCTTTGAGCATCTCCCAAAAAACTAGCCACCCTTTCTTGTTAAAACCAGCTGGAATACATAGAACCTTTCTCCCACCAGGGGAGGCCAAACGATACATTCAAGAAACCAACCTTGATGGGATCTAAACTTAGTCACACGAAAAGTTCCAGAGACATCTCTATCTTGCTTGAAGAAGGACAAATGTAAAGGGATATGCAAGAAATCTACCAACGAGCTCTCAAGCCAACAAAGATGAGAAATGGATAAAGGAATTACCTTTTTAAAACTCATATCTTCAACTAATAACTTGTCATCTTCACTCCAAATGCAGAAAAAAGTATTGTTAACGCAACAACTCTTGACTTCCATGAGAATAAGATGAACTAACGAAATAAAACGAGAAGTCTTGGAGATTGCACTTGAAATCAAAAGCTAGGAAGGTAGTTGCAGACGGTAAAGGGAGGTTTGGGAAGATTTGGGAATGGGAGGGGAGGAGAGAGGGGAGAGCATTTTAGGGGGGGGGGGGATGAAGAGATTATATCATCTTCCAAGGAGGGAGTTTTAATTGCAGCCAGGAGAGAGGAAAGAGATTACAATGCAAGGACAATTATTTTGACTTCCAAGGAGACTTTATTAATCAATCAAGTCTTGATTAATGAGAATCCAGTAACCAAGGAGACAGCATTAGACATTCAAGTTCTTCATCCAGCAATAAAGAATCAGAATTTAAATGTGGAGGTTGAAATTCCAGAAGAAGAATTTATTGCACAGGGGATTACAACTTTATTTTCGGAATCTCAGATTGAATTTGGAACACCAACAGTCATGGAATGTCAACCTAAGGCTTTTGAGAAACCAACTGTTGAGATGGCTGGAGTTATGAATGACTCTTCGTTTTTTCCAGAGGCTTTAATTACTGAAGCATCTAAGGCTCCTTATCTCCCTTACCCCAACATTACTGAGGAACATTATTCACATTTAGAAGCTCTATTAGACTCATCAAATGGACAGGAAGTATCTATGCATTTGAATCCATTGAGCATTAAAGAGACTAAAGACAATTATTGTGAGTCTTTCTCGAAATTTTATACAAGGAAAAAAGACTTGGAGATTTCTGCCTCAATAAATAATGATATTAATCATTGTAATGCTGATGCAATCGAGGAGTCATGCACACAAATGTAATACAGAATACAGTGAGTAATAAAGCTTCAAAAGACAACTCTAAGGTGGAGTCAATTAAACAATGCAATTTAGGACCTGATGGAGTGGTGTTTGTCAAAGCTATACTAACCTCTCCAACAGTCCCTTGTTCTCCCAAAGGTTGTCCTTCTCCATGCAATGAGGACTCAGATAATGAATCGGAATTGAGTATCAGTAGTGAAGAGAATGACTTACATCACACTTTTTTACCCCCAAAGGATACCTTCGAAGCCCTCAAGGAAGGTGATCTAAACTCACTTTTTCTCCCATCTAGTCATAAAGATAACTTGGAAACTCATGATACAGTGGAGAATCAAAAGTTGAATTTAAGTAAGTATTTGAATATTCCATCCAATTTGCATCAGTTCTCGAACTTGATTCAAGCTAGTGGTCTTCAATTTCGTGAAATTTCTCCAGCTCACATAGAAAGGTGCAATCAGAGTCAGTAAGACAGATTTTAATATCTTTATTCTTTGAATGAAGATTATTTCGTGGAATACCAGGGGGTTGGGGGATGCATCTAAACGTATTAGTCTGAAGAGATTTTTGCAAAATATTTGTCCAGACATGGTTTTAATTCAAGAGACCAAGATGCCTGGAATTGATGAGAATTTTGTTAAGTCTATATGGAGTTCTCGTGAGATTAATTGGATTCATGTTGAAGCTTTTGGTAAATCGGGTGGAATGTTAATTTTATGGGATGAAAGCAAAGTAAAGGTGACAGAAGTATTGAAAGGGGGGTACTCCCTAACAGTCAAAGCCTCATTTCAACAAGGGGATGTCTGTTGGATCTCAAACATATATGGCCCAAACAAATATAGAGAGCGTAAACATCTTTGGAGTGAATTAAGATCACTCTTTTTATATTGTGAAGAGCCTTGGTGTATTGGAGGCGGTTTCAATATTACTAGATGGTGTCATGAGAGATTCCCAAGAAGAAGTCAAACGAAAGGGATGAAATGTTTCAACAAGCTCATTGGAGAGCTCAAATTGATGGAAGTTCCCATGTCTAATGGCAAATTCACATGGTCTAGACCGGGGGTTGAAGGAAGCAAATCTTTGATTGATAGATTTTTTGTGAATCAAAATTGGGATGATCTTTTCGAAAATTCAAGAGTCTCAAGACAGGTACGCACTTTTTCTGATCATTTCCCAATTCTTCTTGAAGCAGGAAGTTTTGTATTGGGTCCCTCTCCTTTTCGTTTTTACAATTCATGGTTAAATGTGCAAGATTGTGTAAAGATTATAGAACAAGCATTAGACAAAGATCGCTCATACGGTTGGGCTGGTTTCACCATTACAGCCAAGTTGAGAAATCTGAAACCAGTGGTTAAAAAATGGTTTGCAGAATTTGAAAATAATAAGAAGATGAACGAGAAACATTTGTTGGCTGAAATTCAAAAGTATGATGACAAATCTGACATTGGTCCTCTTTCTACACAAGAAATAATATTACGTTCATCTTTTAAAAGTAAGATGATGGAGTTTTACGTGTTTGAAGAGCGTAATTTGATACAGAAAAGTAAACTGAATTGGCTTCGAGCAGGAGATGAAAATACTAGCTTTTTCCACAGATTTTTGGCTGCTAAAAAGAGAAAGCTTCTTATTTCAGAGTTAACATCATTCGATGGGCATGCTTTATTGTCATATATAGAGAAATTGAAGCTGAGATATTACGTTTTTTCACAGCATTATATACTCGACTGCCGGATATGAGATCTCTTCCTTCAAACATACATTGGAGTGTGGTATCAAGAACAGATAATGATATGTTAATTTCTCTATTTTCGCATGAAGAGATTTGGCTTGCAGTGAAACAATTGGGTAGAAACAAGGCTTCGGGACCCGATGGTTTTTCAATTGAATTTTTCTTGAAATTCCAGCACTTTAAAGAAGACTTTTTCCGATTTTTTAAGGAATTTCACGAGAATGGGCATTTGAATTCAGCACTTAAGGAAAATTTCATTTGTCTTATTCAGAAAAAAGATATGGTAGCTTCAGTTAAAGACTTCTGACCAATCAGTTTAACGTCATTAGTTTACAAGATTCTGGCCAAAGTGCTTTCCGAACGATTAAAGAGAGTTATGCCTTCCATCATTTCTGGCTATCAAAGTGCCTTTATTGAAGGTAGGCAAATTCTAGACCCCATTCTCATTGCAAATGAAATCGTGGAAGAGTATAGATTGAAAAAGAAGAAGGGATGGATTTTAAAACTGGACATTGAGAAAGCCTTCGATAATGTGGATTGGAATTTTCTTGAAGAGGTGTTATGGAAGAAGAATTTCAATGCTAAATGGATTCAGTGGATTAATGGTTGTGTGAGGAATTCTAAATTCTCTGTTTTTGTGAACGGGAGACCAAGAGGCCGTATTTTAGCATCTCGAGGTATTCGTCAAGGGGACCCCCTATCTCCCTTTTTGTTTTTATTAGTGTCGGAAGTCCTTGGAGTATTGATCGAGAACATGTATTCTAAAGGTCTATACGAAGGATTTTTGGTGGAAAACGACAAAGTTCATGTTTCAATCCTTCAATTTGCAGATGATACTCTGTTGTTTTGCAAATATGATGACTACATGCTGGAAGTTTTGATACAAACTATTGCCATCTTTGAAAATAGTTCAGGGCTGAAGGTTAATTGGGAAAAATCAGCAATTTGTGGTATAAACGTGGATGATTCGAAATTGTTTAAAGTATCAAAGAGACTTAATTGTAAGACGAAAAGTCTTCCTTTTAATTATCTTGGCCTACCTCTCGGCGGGCATCCAAAGAATCTATCTTTTTGGCAGCCAGAGTTCGATAAAATTCATAAGAAGCTCGATAGATGGAAGCGTTATAATCTCTCAGGTGGGTTGAGATTAACTCTTTGCTCTTCAGTTTTATCAAGTATTCCCTTGTACTACATGTCTCTTTTTATAATGCCTGCTCAGGTGAGTGTGAAATTAGAGCGTATGTTGAGAAATTGGAGCACTTAAACATAGAAATCAAGCTTTAGTTGCCAAGTGGGGATGACGTTTTATCAATGAACCCCTCTCTTTTTGGCGAATGTTGATTGCTAGTATACACGGTCTTTCTCCTTTTGACTGACACACAATTGACAAAAATTCCTCAAGTCTAAGAAGCCCTTGGAAGAATATTTCAAAGTATTGGCGGCATGTTGATTCATTTGCGATCTTTAAATTAGCCAATGGCAAACGTATTTCCTTCTGGCATGACATTTGAATTGAAGATAAATCCTTAAAGGATTGTTTTCCTCGATTATATGTGATTTCCCAGACTCCTAATGGTTCTGTTGCTGAATTTTGGGACTCCCAAATTCTTTCTTGGAACATTGTTTTTAGAAGACATTTGAAGGATGAAGAAATTTTTTACTTTCAAACTATGATTGGTATACTTGACAACTTGAAGGTTTGTTCTAATGAAGATTCAAGAGTATGGTCTCTTGAACCATCAGGTAATTTTTCGGTCAAATCTCTCTCTCGGCATCTTGGCTCGGCTTCCCCTATACCTAAGGATCTGTTTGAAGCATTGTGGAAGACCAACAGTCCAAAAAGAGTTACTATACTGGTTTGGACTTTATTAAACGGTAGTTTAAATACAACTGAAGTGTTGCAAAGAAAGATGCCTTTTTCCAAGCTATTTCCCTCAGTGTGCCCCCTTTGTCGATTAGAGGGAGACTACCTTTTTCATATACTATTCAGCTGTCCCTACTCTAGGCGTTGTTGGAATAAGCTTTTTGAATTTTTCAATCTTCATTGGGCTTTCTCAAATAATTTGAAGGAAACAGTTTTACAGCTCTTAATTGGGCCTAAATTAGCTGTAAGGCCAAATATTCTCTGGACAAATGCGGTTGAAGCCTTATTATCGGAGCTTTGGTTTGAAAGAAATCAGAGAATTTTTTAAGACAAGCATCTCCCATGGATCGATCATTTTGAATCAGCTCGTTTACAAGCATCTTCATGGTGTTATCTCTCCATTCATTTTGCTAATTTTTCAAGATGTCTATCTTAATTGGCAAGCTTTTATTCTTCCTTTATGAGTCTTGTTGGCTTTTTTATCGCTTTCTTTATTCACTCCTCTATGGAGTTTGTATCATTTGAGCATTAGTCTCTTTTCATAAATTCAATGAAAAGTTGTTTCTTGTTCAAAAAAAAAAAAAAAAAATAGAAACAAATTTTTATTTAAATTAGCGACAAGTTACAAAGTACAATAAACTCAATCTTAAGAGGTTAAGAGGTTATACTGTATTTCATAATACAAAAAGATTAGGAGACCGTGGTTCATGTCCTTATTTCTTGATTGCTTCTTCTACTTCTTGGCTGTTTAGATGCTTGTGCATTCTAGGGATGTTCTAATTCAAAAAATTTACATTTAGAAAATTATATTTTTGTGCTGCAGATTTTGGTAGGAAGGAACTCGAGTTTGTTTCTGAAGATTCTCAGGTTAGAAAGGCAACATAATTGAGAAGTTCACGTGTGTAATACTCCTTGCTTCTTATCATTTCATTTTTTAATGGTATATAGGAAGCCACAAAGGTTGCTCAGGAGCAGGCTGCTAAACGAGTAAGATATCTTGAAGAAGAGCTTGAAAAATCAAGGTAATTTGCTTGCTCTTGTGTAAGTTTCAAATTACTATCAAGTACGAAAAATCACTACTACTGAAAATCATAGTCTAATATTATTTCTTTCCCTTGAATGTAAGTTTGTTTCATAATAATACAGAAATATATTTACCATCTGGATTTCAGTCATGTAAGTTTTTTGCAAGTCTTAAGTGGTTGATGTTAAGATGATAGCAGTGTAATTCCCTACATATTCTGGAAAGAAATTGGTCTCCAGTGTTTAATTTAAGTGTAGCAGAAACTATATTCAACTTTCTTTTTTTGGATGTAGTTGTTGTTGTTGAGGGTGGGGATGAAGTGACTTTCTGTCTTCATCACTGCTATTAAGGGTGTATATCGGTCGGTCGGTGTCAATTTTGGGCTCGAACCGACGTCGAAAACCGACTTGTTGGTTTATGTAGGTCAGTGCTAATCGGTTTTGGGAGGTTTTGTAATGTCGGTGACACAAGATTGAAGGAGATTTGTGGGAAAAGTGAGAAAGAGAGGAGGAAAAAAAACGATGCTTTTACGTTTGGAGAAGAGAGAAAGGCGAGAGAAGAGAGAAGGGAAGAGAAGAAAAGATAGCAAAGTAAAATCAACCAACCAACTAACTAATCTTGGGAATCTTGGAAAGTCGAGATTCCCAAAAAGAAAACAGCAGCCAAAAAATAGGCTGAAATTACATCATTGTATTATACATTGTGACACTTGTTTGTTGTGATAAGATGTGTTCATTTTTCTTTTCTGTCCAATATGTTACTAAATCTTCATTTCAAATTTATTTCTAATTAACCATGCGGATATTTTATCCTCAGAAGCGAGATAAATTTTGTACGAGCTGAACGTAACAAGTTTGAACTGGAGGCGGGTTTTGCTAAAGAAAAACTGGATAGTTTCATGAAGGAATGCGAACAACAGGTGTCATTTGCTTGAAATGTGGATGATGATTCCTTTCATATTTGGTTGTCTTATTTTCATATTCTTATGCAATACAGAGGGTAGAAATGAATGGTGTGTTAGCCCGGAATGTAGAGTTCTCGCAACTTATTGTAGACTACCAAAGAAAACTGCGGGAAGTTTCAGAATCCTTGCACAGTGCTGATGACCATTCCCGGAAATTGAGTATTGAGGTAAAACTTTATATTTAACCATTAGTGGGGATTGGTACCATTCTGATCTTGTACTTCTGTGTTTTAAAGGTGTCTGTCCTAAAGTCTGAAAAGGAGTTGTTATCCAATGCTGAAAAGAGAGCACATGATGAAATTCGAAATCTATCTGAAAGATTTTTCCGTGTGCAGGTTAGTTTCTGATAGTTCTTGTCTTGTAACTTTGATAATGTTTCTCACCTTTTTAATGAGTGCAGGCTTCTCTGGATACCATTCGAAGTGTTGAAGAAGTTCACGAGGTTGGTCATTTTGTTTGATTGTTTTATTTTGGTTGTTTTGTTTAAGATTTAGATAGAAGATTTTTATTTAGTTATATATTGTCATTTGGTTATACAACTTTGGATCTAATAGGAGGCTAGGGTTGTAGAAAGGAGAAAACTGGAGGAACGTGCTAAGCAACTTGAGGTTAGTTCCATTGAGCTCTTCCGTTTTCCCTATTATTTATCAGATCAGGGGAGATCTTCTTCAGTTGTGAAGTGTGTTGTTTTGTGTTATTTTGGTTTGTATTGCCAGGTTTACTAGGTGGTTTTTAGTTCTATCCTATGAAGCATGGATACGAATACGATAGGATACGACGATACGTCAATTTCTAAAAACATAGGATACGGATACGTTTTTTTTTTTTTTTTTAGGATATATGCATATTAAACATAAAATACTAAATATATTCCAATAAAAAACATATAATGTCGTAAGTGTAATGTAAACTAGAGAGTGGGCTGATGGTGTTGGCTATTTGGCGTCGGCAACAAGTGGCGTCGGCGAGAGGAGGAGAAACGAGAGAGGGAGGGAGAGCTTTTGGGCGGCAGCAACTTGCGTCGTTGGAGAGAAGGAAAAACGAAAGGCCGAGAGCTCCATGAAAACAGAAATGGCAGAGGTGATGAGTGCAGGCAAAGAGGGGGAAGGAGAAGGATTACAAATTTACGATTAGGTTTTAGACTTTTAGTTTTAGTTTTAGTTTTTAATTTTTTAATCTTTAAGTTTTTACTGATTTAGTAGGTTTAAGTTTTAGGCTTTAAAAAATCGAAAACGAATCCAGACTTATCCAAAATTAGAAAATAAATAAATAATAAAAGGATGCTAAAAAAAACGTATCGGATACGTATCCGGACATATCCGTATCCGATACGTATCTGATACCGATTCTCTACCCTCTTTAGAGTATCCGTGCTTTGCTTCATAGGTTCTATCTGAAGGTTTTCGGCTTGTTTAGTTCTTTAGATAAGCACATGGGTTTTGGTTTGTTTCTTGTATTTAGTAGTCTGTTTTTTTTTTTTTTTTTCTTCTTTTCTCGTATATGTCATTGCAACTTCGTTTTATTTTTTCATGAATGAATGAAAAATATTGTTTCTGTTTTCGGCAATTAACAAAATGGCCTTTCTCTCTCCCCTCCACTCTCTCTTTCCTCCCCTACTCCTAACCAATCCATATGCTTGATTGACTAGCTCGCCAGATTCCTCCCTGGAATGGAGCGAAAACTCCCACCATCCCCCTCCACCAACCTTCACCATAGAGAGGAAAACCTTCTCCTTCAGAACATGAACCGATTATAGAACATGAACCGATTTTCGAATCACTGAAGCAACTAAGGATCGATCATACACCTTAGCGTTAAAGAAGGAATCACATCCATGGCTCATCAACACCTTCACATCTCTCCTCAAGGCCCCACTCACCATGAGTTTCTTTGTAGAAGATAGACAAGGATGTATATGTGATTTGGGTAGAAAAAATATCAACTAGAAAGGGTCATTGTGCAGTGATAGCAAGACTAGGCACAAAAGGGTGACTGAACAAGCTAATTATACCCATTGGATTGGTAGTAATAAATTTGGTTGGAAGGGCTTCCTCTCACTTCTTAACTCATCCAACAACCCACCAAAGACAACTTTCAGAGAAGTATCGAAGGCCGAAAAGGAAGTGATTCCATCGTACAAGGAAGCTCTAAAGTCCAACATAAATGAGACTACAATCTAATTATGTCAAGCCATTCGAAAGTCTACAACAGCCAAAGAGAATCACACACCAGAACTTGTTGAGTTCTACTCCGAACTCGCCATAATCATCATCAGAGAGAATTTCCACAACAGCTGGGCTGAAATCATTAAGGCTGTGCAAATGGATATCACTAATGCAGGCTTCATAAGTCCTATACAACCCGACAGAGCTTTGATCAAGGTACAAGACAAAAAACAAGGGATCATCTTGTGTAATATAAAAGGTTGGTCAATGCCAGACCCATATAGGGTTAGATTCGAGCAATGGAATGATGAATCATACCTTAAGAATCCCGTGGTTCCTTCATATGGTGGGTGAATAAAATAAGGAACTTACCTTTCGATAGATGGAAACAAGTATTAAAGTTAAAGAAAATGTGCATGGATTCCTCCCAAGTGTGATTCACCTATCATCTCAACACAAAAAGTCTATCACTGTGCAGATAAACCCTTTCTTCAAGCCAGAATATGCTTGGGTACCTTATCCTGGTCATTGGAACCGAACTCAAGACGCCCTCACGCACATGTCTATCACTCTTTCTATTTTATGTTCCCAAACCTAAACCCCAATCTCAAACCAGTTATTATCAACCAAAAAGCCACCCATCTGGTCACTGGAACCGAACTCAAGACGCCCTCACGCACATGTCTCCACATGAAACGATTTCGGATCACATCGTTCTGTACTATACAAAGTGAGCCGCATCCATAGTGTCTCCAGGATAAGGTACCCAACTTTATCCCTATACTATAGACCGTTTTGGCTGGCTACTTGAACTTGATCCACATTCATGTCATACATGAAACTCAAGTACTCATACTATCACCAAGGGTGTTTGTTATTGGTATAGGTTAATGTAAACACAATTCACTTTATTCAATAACAATTTTACTGAATAAATTTCAATAACAACTTTATTGCTAAATAGAATATGTACATTCAAACAGTTTACAAACTACGAGTTTTAGGACATAAAATCCAACATTACTGAGGATGAGATCTATAGAGCCATTTGTGGTTTAGGCTCTAACAAGTCTCCTGGGCCAGAGTATTCAATGATTTTTTTAGGAATGCATCTATAAATGCTAGCACCAACGAGACTTACATATGTCTCATTCCTAAGAAGAATGGGTTAAAAGGGGTTGGATATTATAGACCTATAAGCCTCACAACATGTTTGTATAAAATCATAGCTCGGGTTCTATCTGAAAGGCTCAAGACTGTTCTCCCATCCACCATAACGGACTACCAATCCGCCTTTGTGCTAATAGACAAATCATCGATGCCTCTCTTATTGCTAATGATCTTATCGATGAATATAAAATGAGGAATATGATAGGGGTTATCATAAAGCTTGATATTTAGAAAGCGTTCGATATGGTGGATTAGAGCATCCTCATTGAAATCCTTCGTATCAAAGGTTTTGGCAGAAAATGGTGACGATGGATTCAAGGTTGCATATCTTCGACAAACTTTTCTATAATTATCAATGGGAATCCCCGTGGCAAGATCAGAGCTACTAGAGGTTTTCGACAAGGTGATCCTCTTTCACCCTTTCTTTTTATTCTTGTGGTTGACTGCCTTAGTAGAATGTTGTTAAAGGTAGAGGGAGGATGACCTCATCAAAGGCTTTGAGATGTGCCAAGGAACACGATCCTTATCGATTACACACTTACAGTTTGGTGATGATACTCTTATTTTTTCCACCCATGAAGAACCTTACATCATGAACCTTTTCCATATTGTGGGGGAATTTGAAAAGGCATCGGGCGTGAATATCAATTGCAAGAAATCATAATTTCTGGGTATAAACCTTGATGAAGCCCATATCACACATCTTGCCGAAAGCTTTAATTGCAAAAGAAGCAACTGGCCCAACTCCTATCTTGGATTGCCTTTAAATGGCAAGGCAGTTTTTCTGGGCCTCGGTCGTTGAAAAGATTGAGAAAAGGCTCACTTCTTGGTGATCTAATCATCTTTCAAAGGGAGGAAGATTGACCCTCATTCAAGTTACTTTGGACAACCTTCGTATTTACTATTTATCTATTTCCAAAGCCCCAAAAAGTGTTATTGAAGACATTGAAAGACTTTCAGGAACTATTTGTGGAGAGGAAGTAATGAATACAAAGGAAACCACTCGTTAGAGGAGGGTGGATTGGGCATCCTGGGTCTCCATCATTGCAATACCTCTCTCCTAGCTAAATGGATAAATGGATTTGGCATTTTCAAGTGAAAAAATTGGCTCTTTGGAGGCAGATCATTCAAGCAAAGTTTGGTTCTTGTCACGTCAACACCAAACCTAATTCCAGAACTCTCCATACGGCTAAAGGCCCTGGGAAGTCAATTGACTCCACACAAAATCTGATCTTTGAGCATAAATCCCAAAGGGTTGGTAATGGAGCTCATACTTACTTTTGGAAAGACATATGGTTCTAATTCCAGAACTCTCCATACGGCTAAAGGCCCTGGGAAGTCAATTGACTCCACACAAAATCTGATCTTTGAGCATAAATCCCAAAGGGTTGGTAATGGAGCTCATACTTACTTTTGGAAAGACATATGGTTTGGTACTTGTAGTCTGCAGTCTCTTTAACCCAGACTATATGACCTATCGATGAAAAAGGAAGCAACTATTGCAGATAGTTGGTGTACTGGATCTAGAACATGGATCCTTCACCTTAGAAGGAACCTTCTTCAACCTATCATTGTGACAGAGAGGGAAGACACTTGGAAATGGACATTAGAAAGAGATAGCTTATTTACTACAAAATCTTTGACAAAGAATCTTGCAGCAACGGGCTATAATATGCATACATCGATACAACCTGAAATGGGTGGTCGGTATCTCAAAAAGGTGAAGTTTTTCATTTGGGAGCTTAGTCATTCTTGCATCAACACTCGTGACAAACTCCAAAGATCACTATCTCTCCCCGAATTGCTATCACGTGTGTTTATCCAATGCATAAAGTCAGATTCATCTCTTCAGTGACTGCATATTCGCTACTCAATTCTGGAATTTCTTACAAGGGGTTTTTGGATGGAGCTTCCCATGACCGGGTGATATTCTTTCTCCTCTCTACCTTTTGTTTATGGACCATCCTTTCAAGAAAGAAAAGAAGACCCTTTGGTTATGCTTTACTCGTGCATTCATTTGAGGTAGATATGCTCTTCTTCTCAGAAAGACTATACTTTTTTTTGGTCAGGGGGCACAAAAGGGAGAGTGGGACGGGTTTCAAGCCTGGCTGCATGTGACTGAGTCGGGAGAGGGGGGCGCAGAGATCCGCAACTTTCCCTGCAAAATTTCAGGAACCTTTGGAATGAGCGTAACATTCGTATTTTTAGAGATGTATGTAGAAACATTAGATCTTTTATAGATTCTACTTCTTTATTAGGTACTCCTTGGAGCAAGTTATCTCTTCTTTTTTGTAATTACTACCTGATAAAATGTTCTTTTGTAAGTTGTAACACTTTTCATTTTATCAATGATCTTTTATTGTTTTTTTACCATGGAAATTCTAGTGATTTCGTGAGATAGAGAAATGATATCACTGTTTGGTGACACATTTTTTGGAGTGTTTATTGTTAAATAACCAATCAATCCAAAAGCTTGAGTTGTTGGGTTGCGATAAATTTAATTATATCAATATTTTAACACTCCCCCCATTTGTGGGCTTGAAAATTTGTAGAAGGCCCAACTAGAAGAAATCAATATTCATGGGGGAGAAAATTACATTATCGTCGTGTTCTGATACCATGTGACCTCACACTACCCATCACCAAGCATTTGTTAAATCACCAATCAACCCAAAAACTATGTTTTTTTTTTTATAAGAAACGGTAACCATTCATTGATATAATGAAGAAAAAATGGGGATAGACTCTATCCCTCCATATCAGGATACAAAAACATAACAAATCATAAAAACCAAAGGATCACAGAAAATGATGCTCCTAATCGGTGAAATACACGCTTGCCAAAACAAAAAACATAAAAAAGTAGAAGCTCAACCGGCATAATGTACGACCTAGTGATGGCGGAGGTCCCAAAATGGTCGATACTTCTTTTGGAGGTAATTTAGGTGATTGCCTTGGTTGCCCTGTTCTCGTCAATATGAGTATAGCTCAACCGACATAATGTACGACCTAGTGACTAAAAGGTCACAGGTTTGATTCCCCCCGCCCAGTGTTTTAAAAGGCGCGCCCAGGCGTTCACCTAGGCGCAAGTTTGAAAGGCGAGGCGCTCGCTTTCCCATGGATCCTATTGTTTATGCCTTTGCACCTTTTCGAACATGTCGTAGCGGGTCAGAATAACCTAAATCAGATTTTTTCGGTCAGCGAGACCCCCGTTTCGAACCTGTCGTAGCGGGTCAGAATAGATTTAAGGCATTCCAACATAGGATTTTTTTTCTTCTTTACAAATTTACTAATCCTAAAATTTACTAATCGTAGCGGGTCAGAATAGATTTAAGGTCGTTGCACCTTAGGGCTTTTTCAACCATGCTTTCTCTTATTTATATTTTTTTCTATAAAAGGTGTGCCTTGCGCCTAGGCTCCAGAGCGTCTTTGCGCCTTTTAAAACAATGTCCCGCCCTACATGGTGGCAAAAAAAAAGAAGTTTTCAATCTCTTATTGGGGAATGCTTTGTTTGTTATAAAAAAAAATTATATATAACTAAAATATCTTGAAAATGAAAAGGAGCACCAAAGTAAGGTATTGACCATATAACTCATGTTATGCACTCATGTCATATATCTTTGTTTAACCAAACCAAGCATAGCTCAATTGACATAAGGTTGTTTCGTTGACTAAAAGGTCATGGGTTCAATCCTCGCATTAATTAAAATACCTTTGCAAAAAAAAAGAAATCTTATTTTATATTCACAAGATATCATATATCTTTTTTCAAAGAATGTGCTTTCACTCCTAGTCTTGTATATCATTGCCCTACGGAAGTGACATAATCTTAGAATTTTGAATAAATTAGACTTTTAGTCTTTGAGATTTTCCTTTATACCTATTTTGTCATTGAGTTTTTCAAAATAGTTCCATTTCCTTTATACCTATATAATCAATAGGTGACTCAACATATATTTTTATAATATTAATGCTGCTAAAATGATTTTATATCAGTTATTTATTCATGGTTGCCAATTTTGCTGTTAGTTTTTCTCTCAACCTCTTTACAAAAAATGTAACTCTGTTTGGGACTGATGAAGAAGGTGAACATCGATCGGAAGGTGTTTCACCTTCGCAAGAGTGAGTGTGGGAGAAAGGTAATTGTAGAGGAACAAAGAAGGGTGATGTTCGTTTCTTTGGGTTTGAGATTGTTTAATGGTTGTGTGCAAGGCTGCTGAGGCCCTAAGATTCTGGCGAAGAAGAAGGCTGGAAGGGGCGATTCTCTTCTTCCAAGTCTTTTCGAATGCAAGAGGCAAGTTTGATGTCCTATCTCTAGAATCTTTGAACGCCCAAGAGGTAAGGGATGCGAGGATCTAGCAACGGCCATGACGGAGCTACTTCCTTCTTCGGTTATGATTTCACGTGCTAAGGCCCTTGCTTGGATAGAGGGTAAGAAGGGAGTTAAAGGAAAATATGGGTCGAAAGTGGGGGAGAGGAAGTCGTTTGCTAAAGCTGTGTGGGAGCAACCAAGTATTGTTGAGGATTTTGGGTTTGCTTCAACGAAGGTTGCATAGATGGCGTTTGATTATACCAATGCTGTGATTGTCGAAAAAACGGCCCAGGGGGAAGGTTGGAGCGCCATCAAGGATTCAATTGTCAGGAGCTTTAAGGTGGGTTTGGTTTTAAAACCTTTTTGTGCTAACTTTGTTGTGGGTCTTTGTGGTAATCAGGAGGAAGCAGGTTAATTGATTGCCCGAAGCAAGACAAACCTCACTTCAAGTTATTTACTACACTGTTAGGATTTAAAAATTGTGGCGGAAGGAAGACGCAAACTTTTCAATGGGGGTTGGGTAACGACGATGGATATTCCTCCTATTCTTAGAACGAAGCAGGTGATAGCTTCCATAGCTGAGTTGTGCAGAGGTTTGATCGAAGAAGATGATATTCATGGAGGTGTGCTGGACGGAAGAAGTGTGTTTCAAGGCCAAAGGTATTGAGGAGGGCGTTGTTCCAAAGAGTTGTTACCTGAAGCAATCGAGAGTTTTTTTCTCGATAAGGTTGCTCGTCCGACGGTTGACGAAGTTCTTTGGCGAAGAGGAAGCGCGAAGGCCAAAATCAAAACCTACTGTTGTCCTGCACCTACCGGAGTCAGCGACTGTTGCGGGGCAGAGGGTGCAGACGTCTGAGAAGGATGATAGAAAGGATGTTCATCTTTGGACTCCTAACCCCACTAAGGGTTTCTCGGCGAAGAGGAAGTGCGAAGCCCAAAAAAGATCCTGTTTTTTTGTGTGGTTGGTCATTCACGGAAGAGTTAACACTCTAGATCGTTTGTTGGGAAAGAGTTTTACTTTGGTAAGTTTTTTTTGTTGTATTACTTTGGTTGAGGTGTTTGGTGTTCAATTTGCTAGGCACAGGCGCCTTAGAGAGATGATCGTGGGGTTCCTTCTCCATACGCCTTTTTGGGGGAAAGGAAAATTTTTGTGGCAGGCTGGGATCTGCGCGGTCTTATGGGGTTAATGGGGGGAAAGAAACAATAGGACCTTTAGAGGTTTGGAGAGAAGAGAGCCTAGTGCCATTTGGTCCCTCTTTAGATTTCAAGTTTCTTTATAGGCGTCGGTGACATGCATTTTTTGTAATTATCCTATAGGTCTTTTATTACTTGATTGGACTCCTTTTCTTTAAGGGGCCTTATAAAAAAAATGTATATATTAATGCAGCTGATGTTGCGTTAAATTGAGGATTCTAGAATATGGGTATGAATCAGGATCATGAATTCCGTTATGGCTCTGTTGCAAAATGTGTCCACATTATAGCTCTGTTCATTATCTGTAGGAACATTACCCATCAAACTTTAATAAACTTTTTTCAAATTGAAATGAGTCATTTGGATAATTGGATCCAACTTAAATCAGAAATCAATTTCCTTCTGTAGTCAGTTACTTCAGTGTTTATAATTATTTTTTCATGAATTTTCATGCTATTTGTATGAACCCTTGGGAATTGATCCTTGAGTAGTTCTTGATCCCCAATAATCGTGCATTCATTTGTAATTAATTCACACTCGAAAAAACATTTTTCTTAATTAATGAAAAGTTTGTATCTTTTTAAGAAAAAACATGTTCTTAATTTTTTTGGCCAAACAAGTATGAAATTCATTTTCCTTATTTTAAGAGTTTGATTGTGAGAGATAATATTCTGTGTATTGACGGTAAATTTCATATTTTTCTAAAACAAAACCTCCTGCTAAATTGATCCAAATAGCCATATTTTTAGCTGACAACTCGTGTATTTCAGATAAATCTTTCTGAAATCAGAGGTGGTATTTTTTGTTCCAGATAATTGAAGTGTTTTTTTTTTCAAGATCTTTGACTTTTAGATGGATTCCTTATCACCCCTCTCCCCCAATAACACGAGACAAACTTTTTATTGATTAATGAAAAGAAACAAAAATATTTAAAGGATGCAAACTCCTATGAGGAGTAAAAGAATAATGGAATATAAAGGCCTTCATTTGGTTTGTGTGTACTATAAAATATTTGGCGTAGACAAGAAAAGGGAATTCTATTTAATGATCAAAACTTCATCCTAAAGGACTGCAACCCCCTTTAAATATAAATAGGAAGGCTAGAAAAGTCCTAACTTCTTACAACAAACTTGGGAAATCCAAGTAATCGGTTAAAAGCCTAACTAAAAGGTGACCGGTTAAAAGAAATAACTAAAAGAAATAAAGAAAATACAAAAGAATTTACAAGAAACACTCAAGAAACTAAAGAATTTACAAGAAACACTCAAGAAAGGAGTCAAGATGTCCTACATCAATATCTCAGATTTGATTATGAAGAGAGATATTAAGAGAGAAAATATCTTACAATTAAATATCTCAGTTTTTTCTTGTATTGAATTGATTGATCAAATATTCTATCCCCCTTTAGTAGAAAATTCCCTATCCTATACTTAATATGTAGCTTATGTCTCTTATGGTATAGTTTATGACTTCCATGTCTATGATAAATTTTGCTTGAAGAGGGAATGGGCTGAGGCAAAGAAAGAGTTGCAAGAAGAAAGGGACAATGTTCGAACTCTCACTCTTGATCGTGAGAAGACTTTGAAGAATGCAATGGGTCATGTTGAAGAGATGGGAAAGGAACTAGCAAATGCACTACACGCCACTGCTGCTGCTGAGGCAAGAGTTGGTGTTGCTGAGGTGCTCTCTCTCTCTGTCTACCTTTTTATTGACTACCTCTATTGTTGATGCTTTTCTCGTTAACTTTTCAGTGAGCATTGTTCCTTTTCTTAGTTTTCCTTACCTTTCTTGTGCTTCAGGCCAAAATGTCTGATCTGGAGAAGAGAATTAGTTCTTCAGACAATCAGGTTTACATTTTAATTCTTTCGGCTTCCTTTAGTTATGTATAATGTGCTTCTTTTCTTGCATCCACTAGTTTTTGTATATGCCAATCTTAGGCCCAAACCCGAAACCCCATCTTGGTTATCTTGTTTTCTACTATTGGGACACCGTTGGTTATATGACCTTTCTTATTTTATTGCCTAGATCTAATTTTGATTTTCTTGAGAGAATTAGTTCTTCCGTCATTTTCTCATTTGTTACTCTGTAGAAATTTTTTGTTGTCATTTTAGTAATTAGCGACATGGGTAGTTAGGCTGGTTGTAACTATCTATTGACTCTAACTATTGTATCCAACCATAAAAATTTGATGCACTAAAAAACTGGATGCATATTTTCAATCTTTGATTGGATACGACTTTTCTTTTCCGTTCCAATATCATAACAAAAGAGGAAATAGGATGAGTGGGTAAGAATACCTCTTACTAGTGATAGATTTTTTTTTTGAACAAGAAACAAACCTCTTCATTGATATAATAAAAAGAGACTATTGCTCAAAGGAAACAAACTCCACATAGGAGTGAAATAAAGCTATAAAAGGTGACAATATTAAAAATAAAATTACAAAGGAAATATAAAAGCATTCCAATTTAAAGTAATGTCTTGCAATGAATAATCTTCAAAGGTTCTCGAGAGAGAGCACCAAAGCAATGCTTTACGGTGAGCCGAGTAAAAACGAACTTGCCAAAAAACTTTGAAAGTCTTCATAATTCCTCTTGTTTCTTTCCAAACAAATTTTGAAAGGAGGGCCTTAACCCAACAAGTCAAAGTAAGGGAGACCGAGGGGGAAGAAGAGGGCCCAAAACCGACAACCTCCAATGCAAATAATGCTAGATTTTTTAATTCGCAGACCACCGAATCCCGAACCTCCAGCAAGACAAGAAATTGCAACTGGTTACTAACAAAATGAAAATGAGACACCTTTCCATCACTATTTTTCAGAATAATAACCTCATAATTCTCTGAAGATGACTAATACAATCTTACATTCATCTCCCAAAATCAACAGTCTTTTTGAAAGCCCAAAGGAATCAAATACAAGACCACTGGACAAATATGTGATACGAATTTATTTCAAAATATCATTTTTGAAAGAATCCTAGCCTTTGTTGTTCCAAGATTTCTTCTTCACCTTTGTGATTTAATAAAACAAAACTTCTCGGCCACACTTCTTATAGAAAGAAGAAAGATGTCTCTTCTTCAATGAAAACTGAATCAAAGCAAGGGTCATCAAGTGGATTCTCATCATTGTCAATTAGTGGTGGAAAAAATCAGATTCAATGCTACTCAAACTAACTTCTGATTCTGAATCCGAAAAGTCATGATTTGGTAAAGAGGAAGTATGGATCCTTTAGTATGTCAATCATTTCAATTCGAGCCATGGATGCTAAAGACCACTTTCTTCCATAGAGATAGGTTCTCATGAAAAAAATCTCCATCCCCATTTTGCTAACAAAGCAAGATTCTTGTTTCTCAAGCCACCAAAGCCCAAACCACCATTTTCTTGGGAGTTTGCAGCCTTCTTTCATCTAACAAGATGAGATACCTCTCCCCCTTTATTACCTTCCCAAACCTCTTGTCTTGTATTCCAAGTGATGATATTCATATTTCACCTAATGGTTTAATTGGAACCACTTCTAAACCAACTTTCTTGTAATAAGAAGGAAAATCAATATTTGCAAAGGGTCTCTGTTCTGGAATTGTTGAGGGAATGATGAGGGGTAGACCTTCCTCTGCTGAGTTATCTTTCTCAATGATAGGGACAGACAACTCATCTTCGATAGCCAAAATAGATAAGCATGGACCATCATCAATGATCTCTTTGCTGATTTTGCTAGATGGGGAGGAATCTGAATCAATGCTACTTAAACTCACATCTGAATCTGAATCATCATAAGGTGATGAAGAGGAATCTTGAGCTTTTATCGAGGTATTAGTGGAGTGAATGGAGCCTTTAGACAAGATAAAATCCTGTTGAGAATGTCCTGATTTTGCTGTCAAAACCGACTTTGAATGAAGTGTTGTTTGTGGAATGGTTTGATCTGTTAATACTTCTAGGGGACTCAATAATTTCGAGACTAATTCCTCAATGTAATCTTCATTAAAGATGATGTCTGTTGAAAACCAATTGGGGGGGGGGAAGCCAGGAGGCCCCAAATCATAAAGAAATTCTTGATTTGCGGATGAATGAACTGTCAAGCATGCCTTTGTTTCTGTATCTTTAAGTATTGACTCTTCGGTTACTGTGGCAGCCATTAAATTACTTTGAGATTCGGATTTTTCTAAAGCTGATGAGTTGAAAAAATTTGGCACAAAGATCTCGGTGGACTCCCCTTTCTTACTAGTGATAGATTTATTTTGCAATATAAAGATTACATAGGTCTATTGTTCAGGTTGGGCCATCATAACTTTTATATATGTGATCATCCATATCAATGCTTTGAATATAATGACGAACATTTGTTCGCCATGCATATTGCTAAGAAACGATTACAAGAAAAGAAGTAGAACAATGATCTCTAGGTTACACAAGAACTACCCAGCCAATTCGAGAGGGCTGGTAAACTCTCCCAAGAGACTATTGCTCTAGCAAAAGCATAAACCAACATAATGAAAAGATAACAACCTACACTGTCCTAAATAACCACCAGAGATACCTCCCTCACTCCAAGATGTACGACATTGCCTAGGGTGCAATTCCTTTCTTACCTCTCCTCACATAATTCTGAAATGGTTTCCCTTTCTTACCCTTTCTCACATAGGTCTAGACAATGGGAGGCCTAACAAATTCATATCTAAATCCAGAAGAATAATTTGGATTTAGATATGAATAATTTTTACCAAAAAGAAGAAAAAAACCTAATATTCCCAAAGAGCCTTCAATCGACCACAATCCAAACAATGTACGACCAAAACAATTACACCAATAGAAAGAGAAAAGACTTCCGAACGAACCCATGTAAGACGAAGCAAATTTTGGTGACGCATGCGCCCACACGTGTCGGCGCGTAGTATTGATTGCAGAAGAAGAAGAAGGCGCGTGTGACTCACGCGGAGGTCAAATGTTGACTGGATTTTGGGATAAAAAATGAGACAAACATCGCGATGGTAGCGGCAGACACTGACAATGGTGGCAGTGGAATAGAATCATCTATTTCGTTCATTGAAGATATATATATATATATATATATACAAGTGTACAAAGGTAACCTAAGATGAAAAATAAACCTAAAGGTTCACAAAAACCCCTAGATTAACAAAACCCTAATTCACCTAATACCATGAAAACGATAAAGGTTTGGGAGAATCAGAATCATCTATTTCGTTCATTGAAGAGATATATATATACAAACAAGTGTACAAAGGCGACCTAAGTAGGAGAAAGAAAAAATACAGTAAAGGACAACATGACTAAGATATTTGGAAAGAGAATTGGCTTTATAACAACACTCTGATCTCCAGCTTCCCCCGTTTTTATAAGATATCATCCTCCCCTTAATGTTTCAGTTTTTGACCATTGGGATGATTCTACATCTTCTTGGCACCTTGTTTTTCGTAGGCTACTTAAAGATGAAGAAGTCTTGGATTTTCAGCAACGTTTGACTGTTTTTTCGGCCTTCCAAGTTGGGTCTTCAATGGATTCTAGACGATGGTCTCATTAACTTGTTTTTTCGGCCTTCCAAAGAGGATTAATGTTAAATGGGTCTTTAAATTGTTTAGAATTTTTTCAAATGAAGCACCTAGAGAACTATTTATCCCCTATCACCTGAGGACTATTTGGAACATATTTTCTTTTATTGCCCATACCCTCCGCAATCTCCGTGTGTTTCTTTTTTTAACAAGATAAGACACTTTTCATTGATTTAATGAAAAAAGACTAATGCTCAAGGGATACAAACTCCATTGGGTGTTCTTCAACTCTTTCAAACAAAATGTTCTCCAAGTGCTCATTGGTCGTTCCTTGGCTCCTAAACCAAAGCTCTCCTCTTGAAATAATTTTCCAAGATGAGCATCTCTCCTGGTTTGACCGTTTTGACTCGGCTCGTCTCAAGGCCTCTTCCTGGTTCGCTCTTTCCAAGTTTTCGTAGATTACTCTTATCAAAATCTTTGTCAGAATTGGAATGCTTTTATCTTTCTTTTGTAATTTTATCTTCTCTACTCTATGAAGTTTGTACTTTTGAGCATTAGTCTCTTTTCATTTTTTCAATGAAAAAGTGTTTCTTGTTTAAAAAAAATATAAGTTCAAGTGTAACTTTTCTTGTTAATTCCCTCTTTTTGGCAGGTCGTGGAGTTGGATGATAGGAGTGGACTTACGTCTCAGCCTTCAAATCAGGTAGTGTTCTCATATACTGATTGGAATGTATAATCGTAGCCATTATTCTATTATTTCACAACTAATGATACATCATGAGAAATATAAGAAGGGAAGGGCAAGTGAGAATATGTGCCAATAGTTGTTTGGTAGGCACATTGTGTTTTTGAACCACTTCATTATTGACCTTTTTTGAGATGAAGTGTTGATCACTTTCAATATGTTTTGTCCTATCACGACATATTGAGACTGCTGTTCATTAGTTTCTGCTCTGATACCACGATAATTTCTAGAATTTCTTATTATTTTTGTGAATGATACATCAAGATAAATAGAAGAAGGAAAGAGCAAACCTAACTTTCCTTAGCCAGAATGCCCTAACTTTGACATTCAATTTACAATCACCACAGTAATTAAAATTAACCTACAGTTACTCTGAAACTATTCTACTAAAATAAAAGCAGATTTTCTTTTATGTGGAGCCTCATGCTCCATGCTTCGGCCATTGGTGCAGATTTTTCTCACCACATGAGACATTTAGATTTGTATTCTTTCAATTGATAAAATCTATCGAAACTTCCATAAGTCATTCTCCAAGCACGTATATGCACAAATTGATCCGTCTCATTATCTTTTTATGACTTATTGTACCTTTTATTTAGTATATTTTCAAGAGTTCTTAGACTTAAAAACATTTTGATTGAATGTGGCCTAGGTTGGCACAGATTTGCGTAGGGCAGAGGCAGAGATTCAAAAATTTAAAGAAGAAGCACAAGCTTCTAAAGATCATATGCTACAGGTGCATAACTTTCATATTGATGTAATTTGTACTAAAAAAAAAATATTGATGTAATTTGTTGTGGAATAAGTTTTAGTAACTTGAGTTAAATTTTTGAGCTTTCAGTACAAGAGCATTGCTCAGGTGAATGAAGAAGCTGTGAAACAGATGGAATGTGCTCATGAATCTTTCAAGATTGAGGTATTTTAGTTCTTAGCATTGGAAACACTTGGAAACACTTGGAAACACTAATACCTAAGTTGTACAAATGTAGGCTGAGAAAATGAAGAAATCATTAGAAGTCGAACTTCTTCAGCTTCGAGAGAGGGTTGCTGAACTCGAAAATGTATCTATCTTAAAATCTCAAGAAATAGCTTCTGCTGCTAGTTTAAAGGAAGAGGCTATTGCATCTTCTCTGGCAGATGTTAGAAAGCTGAATGAAGAGAATGCTGCAAAAACGTGAGTAAATATATATATATATATATATATATTAATTCTCTAATGTTGTAATGTATTTTTTTAGAAGAGAAACGACTAATGTTGTCATGTAGTTCACTCATCAAAAAGAGTAATCGTTTTCTGTAGGTCCAAGCTTCAGGAAATGGAAATTCAAATAGCTTATTTGAAGGAAGATTTGGAAAGGTTACAGCAAAAATGGCGTACTGCTCAAGCTAATTACGAAAGACAGGTTAGATATTACGTCCATTCTTATATTAATATTGTAATTGACAAGTAAATATAAACCTCGAATCAAATATCGTGGCTACTTAATTGCATTTGAATGGTCTATATTTTTAAAATTCAAATGGGATCTGATGTTTTTTTTAATCAAAAACTTTATATTATATGTCTCTACTTCGGATTTCTTTTCGAAGGGATTGGGGAGGGTCTGTAGAGTATTTAGCAGAATGGAATTTGGTTTCTGGGTTGGGAAAAGGCGTTGAAAAGGTTTGTTAATAACCATTGTTGAAGATTATAATGCCGGTTGTATGGGGAACTTCTTTAAAGATGGTTTGTTTTATTTTTTGAATGAGGTTGAAGATAAGGATTTAATCAACAATCCTTCTTGTTTGTCTAATCTAGCTGAAAATTGTTCAAATTAAAGATCTTTATTGATCACTCGGAGGTCTTTGAGCCCTATCTTCTCGAAAAACAAGATTTTTTAAATTATTTCTGTCAAGTTGGCATTACTCTTCTTCCTATCACCGAGGCAGACAATGTTGATGCTTCTAACTCCAAAAGGGCTTGAGGTTTAGGGTAGTTTCTGGTTTTAAGATTTAGTTTGGTTTAGGAGTTGTTCTTTTGTTCCTATTTTTGTTGTCCTGGATTCATGCTGGCATTGTCCCTTTTATGTTTTTTTTCGTGTGTTGCTTTTAAAGCATCTTGATTGTGCATTTGAAGTGGTTGCTGTATACTTTTTTCCTCTTACCAATATTTCAACTTCTATTTAGCCTTCATGTTTTTCAAGAACGTTAAGGTCTTGTATGATCTGCTTAAGTTTTATTATGTAGCTGTCTTTTTACATTAGATAATCCATTTAAATTTCGTTGTGAGCGTTCACCTCCTGATGGAGTAGTCTTTTCTTTGAATCAGGTTATTCTCCAGTCAGAGACGATTCAGGAGCTGACAAAAACATCACAAGCATTGGCTTCTGTACAAGAGGAAGCAATTGAGCTTCGTAAATTAGCCGATGCTTACAAAATAGACAATGTAATGTTTCTTTTTGCACTTCTGATCCCGGGATGTGTTGGGATTTTAAGGAATGTTTTCAAATATGATTTTTCCTTATCCTTTTATGGAATTTTGAAACAATGTTTTCCTATTTAATTGTAACATTAAAACCAGTATGTGTTGGGATTTAAGGCGTTTTTTTTTATCCTTAGTTACAAGTGGCCTTTTATCTCATTTATCTTAAATAAGTCTTAACAGCTTGTTTTTGTGTACGTGAATACAAAGTGTCTATATCACAAGAACCCCAAGAGAAGCTTACCTATATAAATGCCTACTTGATAAGATAAAATTTGTTTATTAACAAACAAAGATCCCTAATTTTCATTTAGTTCTTTATTCTTGTTATTTGGTTTTTTATTCTATTTAGGCTATTGGTTTTATTTACTGTTATGATGCAATGCATGCATGATTTACTATTTCTTTCTGCATGACGATGCTGGATGCTATATGCAGGATCAACTAAAGGCCAAGTGGGAAGGAGGGAAAGTAGCACTTGAGGATTTCAAGAATAAAGCGGACAAGGCATACACCGAACTCAATGAACAGGTCATTCCTCAGATGATATGTTTATGTTTATTGACATCTCTGTCTAATATGAGAAGTCGTGCTATTTCTTTCACTTGGGAGAGCTGATTCCGAGGATAATGGTTAACAACTTGCCAGTGCTCAGGAATTCTAAAGTTTTGTATTATATATATATATATATATATATTTGTGAGTGTTCGGGCCAGCTTACGTACACGTCGACTAATCTCACAGGACAGAGTGTCTGACCCTACAACATTTGGCTGCCAAGGAAATCTGTAGTAAATTAATTCCTAGGATAATGGTTAACAACTTGCTAGTGCTCAGGAATTCTAAAATTTTGTTTTTTATATATATATATATATCTGTGAGTGTCCGGACCAGCTTCTAATCTTACGGGATAGAGCGCCTGACCCTACAACATTTGGTTTCCAAGGAAACCCGTAGGAAATTAATTCCTAGGTAGGTGGCCACCAAGGATTGAACCCATTCGCTCTAGGAGGACTTTAATTGTCTCAAAGCCCTTCATGACCACTAGGCCAACCCTTGTATTTTATTCTTCCGATGGGTCGCTGAAGCCCATATGATTGTGATTCTTGGAATGTTAGAGGTCTTGGATCGAAGGAAAACATGGCCCCAATCAAGCTGTCTCCTTACAATCACATTCTGTTTTTTGTCATTCAGGAACTCAAGTCATGATCTTTGGTCATCGGCTTTATTATCTAGAGTTGTCGTTTTTTGCTTGGTCCCATTTCGGTTTTGGGTTCTTTTTGTTGATCCTTGTTGGATAGGGGGGTTTCAGCTTATTGTTTCCCCTTTTTATATTTTCTGCTTGTTGGCCTCTCATTCTGTTGAGGGGGTTTTGCCATGTTTCTCGATAGGATCTATGTACTCCATTACATATTATCAATGAATGATTTCTGTTTCTTATAAAAAAAAAAAAAAAAAAAAAAATCTTCTGACAATAGCAATCATAAGTTGACTTTTATTTTCTTGAATTATGGATTTCTGTTTCTGACCTGATTTTCTTCAGAACTTTCCGCTTCAAGGTTGCATTAGAAATTAATATTAAGAACTTTAGTCTTATTATTGCATAATTTTTTTAATAAGAAACAAGCACTTTCCATTAAAACTAGAGATGGTAAAGCAGAAGGGATCAGGGTGCTACATAATTGTTCTCTAATTGGTCTGTATGTCTTCCAGCTGAGATTAATGCTGAAAAGAAGTTTCCAGCTGAGATTAATGTAATCCCATAGCTCGTTTCTAGGAAGTAGGAAGCACGAAAACTATTGTTTGAATGAGCAAATGCGTCAATTTTTTAGCTCTTATTGGCATAGAATCTACAAATAGGCCCTATCTTCTAAAAATTCCTGTATGTTCTGTCGATATTCTACATTACAGTTTACAACAAAAAGGGGAGTTTCATTTTCTCTCACTTGATTGTTTGTCTTTTTTGTATTTTCCCTTCTTCCTTTCACTCCCTTGGGGGGGTGTTTCCTTGGAACATTTTTGTTTCATTTCATTATATTATGCAATTGAGACTTTTGCAATTGCCATGTCCAGTTGGGTTTTTTTTTTTTTTTTGTGATTCCTTATTTGTTCTATTGATATTCATTCTCTAGAATAAAATTCTGCATGCTCAAGTTGAGGCTTTCCACATTCGATTGGCGGAGAAAGATCGAAAGTTGGCTGGAGTTTCTTCTGAAAGTAGTACAACCGAAATCGTTGCGGATGCTGGTATACAGAGTGTAGTTAGTTACCTCAGACGAACAAAAGAAATTGTAATGTTCCTTTTCCATATTGGTACTCCCTTATTTTATTGTTAAAGGACCCTATCCAGTGTGTTTTTATGTTTCATGCTTCGTTGACACAGCAATACTGCAGTGTTTTACTCCAGGCGTTGGTGTTATTATAATAAACTTTCTCTCCTCATCTTAAAAATAATGATGTCAAAGATGATCATTTTGTGGTTTTGAATGTTTCGGGCTGTTATTCTAATAGATATTTGTAGTTCACTTTCTTGTATATAACTATAAATTGTGGCCAAACGAGCATGACATAAGTATGTGTTGACGATTAAGAGGTCTGTGTTTTGAATTCCCCCACCCCCAATGTACTAAAAAAAAAAAAAAAAACTATAAATTGTGTTGCATGTTTATGGTAGTCCACAGATTGCGTATAACTTTTCTCAAGTTCTGTCTGTCTGTTTTCTCCTCCGCCTGAATGGTAAAATATTAGACCTTGCAGCATAATCACTCATGTTCCTGTGTAGTCTCTTATTTTCTGTTTATAGTTGATTGACGACACTAAAATATGCTGACATTATTGGTTATGTTAACAGGCTGAAGTAGAGATCTCCTTGCTAAAGAAGGACAAGTTGAGATTGCAGTCACAAGTAGGTTCCTACATTTGTTTTATGCACGACAAACATCAATTTATTGTTTGCGTACAACTTCCAGGTCATTTATATTGTATTTTGGTGTATGTGCATGCACTTGCCTAGAAGTTTATTCCTTGATACTAAACTATCAAATATGGCAGGGGTTGTGTTGGATTTTCAAATAAAGGCAAATATTAACTGTCAATTTTAATCCGATTTGAGTATAGCTAGGTGGATAAAACACCTTAACCGTTGTCAATATTTTGTAATTATGCTTGTGATGGGACTTTCTTCCATATAAGAAAAAAACAAGTTAGTACATGCTTGAATAAATAAAATATTGTATTCCTCCCAAAACTCAGTAGACTTTTTTCTTAGAAAAAACACATTAACTATTTGGAGAAGGGAGCCAATCAATGTTTCCTCATAGTCAATCTCATATGTTTGAGCGAAACCTTTAGCTACCAGTCTGGCCTTATATCTCTCAATACTACCATCCGCATTACACTTTATGGTGAACACCCATTTACAGCCCACTGGTTTCTTATCTTTTGGCAATTCTACTATTTCCCAAGTCCCATATATTTTTAGAGCATTCATCTCCTCCATAACTTCTACCTTCCAATTTTGATCTTCCATAGCTTCATGTATATTCCTTTGGACAAACAAGTCATTTATCCTAGATGTGAAAGCTTTATGACTATTTGACAATTTCTTATATGACATCAAGCATATAAAAGGTTAGAATCTCTAGAAAGTTTGCCGACAGAAAAGGTTACTAGTTCATTTTGGAACATGGAGAATAGACTCTAGAGAGATATTTTCAGTCAATTTAATAGTTTATTTTCCTGCAATGGAGGAAAAATTGTCATCTGCAATTCGAATTTTTTCATTAGAATACGACGGAGAGTATGAGTTAAAAAAAATGAGAAGAACTAGTCATATGATCAGACGCTCCGGAATCGATAATCCACGAAGAAGAAGTGTGACTAGAGAAGACTTTAGGATAATTACTTGTTTGTGCCAATGAAACACAAGAATTATTAGATGATAAATTGGTTGGTAGCAATTTTAAGATTTGATGAATTTGCTCCTTTGTCATATCAAATAGTGAGTTAATGGGAAATAATAAAATATAAACCAGAACTGAACCATACTAAACAAATACCCATTGAACCAGATCTTGGATCGAACCAAGTTTAATTTAACTGACTTGAACTTGTATCTGAACCGAACCAAGGCTGATTCTGAACCAAAAATCACCGAACCAAGGAACCAGTTGTGATCTGATTTTAAAACTTAAAAAACAACCTGGCGAAGACACGAACAAATTGAACAATCCGGAGAAGACGTTTACAAAGTACGAGCACTAGATCTTTGCGAACACGAACACGAAGGCTCGAGCAAACAACAATTCTTCGGCTTACACGAACACGAATGTCGATTAGGTCGACAAGGTGCTATGATTAAAGACGAACTCATAGATCTCTGCTATGGTCGGAATGTTGCGACGCAGGTGTATGGGCAAGACACCGACGTTGGAAGTTGGATGCTCCAAAAATAAATTGGCGGCTAGGGTTTTCAATGTGGCTAAATTTCTAGAAGCTATTAGGGTCTTTTTTTATTTCCTGCTCTGATACCATCTAGATTTTATTTGAATAATAACCTCTTATTAGATATGTGCAACCTAAGTCTTCTTATATAGGAGAAAGACCCAATACAATAAGTAAAGAAATAAAGACATAAAGACTAAATATTAACAATTAATATCTACATAATTATAAATACTAGAAATTACAACACCTTCTCTTCTAGCTCTTTCTTGGGGCATCTTATCTTAGCTCATTCTTGGTGCATCTTGTCTCCCTTTTTTTGGTTTATCAACTTATCTACCCTGAATCAGTGAATCAGTGGAGGTGTTTTTTGTTTTGTTTCTCGTTAGGAATTTTGTACTCCATTACATATTATCAATGAACGGTTACTTTTTCCTATCGGAAAAAAATATACTACAACAGCTATTGTGAACTGGACTTTTAGTTGTATACAACAACAATTATTGTGGACTGGACTTTTGGTTGTTTGTTAATTAGTTCATACTTGTTTGCTTGTTAGGATAGTTGATTAGTTGTAGGTTGTGTATTCACCATTTTTTTATATTCAACTATACTGCTTTTGAGCTCTCTTGTCTCTTTTTGCTTCCTCGTACAGTTAGAAAATGCTCTTAAAGCCGCAGAGAGTGCACAAACTTCACTTAATGCTGAACGTCAAAGCTCAAAAGCATTGTTGTTAACCGAGGAGGAAATTAAGTCTTTACAACTTCAGGTTAAATTTAATATCTTTCTTGGCTCATCCAGGAGCCCCTTTTTTGTTTTACGGCAACTAGAAAACTATAGGGAGGAATAACTCTTTGCTTCTTTATTTTCCCCGACTTTTAGGATATTAAGGTTAACTTTTTTACAGGTCAGGGAGATGAACTTGCTTCGTGAAAGCAATATCCAACTGCGAGAAGAAAATAAGCACAATTTTGGGGAATGCCAGGTATCGTTAAGATACTTTATCATGCATGATTGCAGGCCAAACTTTCTTATCAATAGTTGTTCCTCTCTTTTGTTTTTTCGGTCCTTCCTCCCAGCCACTGTGGGCATTCATAATTTCAGCTCCTCCAGGGAACTTTTACTAATTATAAAAATGCTTGATCATAGAAACTGCGTGAAGAATCTAAAAAGGCTAAAAGTGTGATAGAGAAGTTTGAGGGCATGCTGAAGATGAGACAAATGGAGGTGGAGTCCTGTAAAATTGAAATTGAATCGCAGAAAGTGGAGAAGGCTCATCTTGAAAGCAGAGTCTCTGAGGTATTATATATGAAGACTGATTTTCTAGTTTTATCGAAACTCCTAATATTTCTCTGCTCTGGATCCTATCCACCTACACACATATATTATTTTGTTCCTTAGATGGATGTCTAAGTTCATTTCTTATTTTGGTTTGTGTTTGTAGTTGCTTGAAAAATCAAAGAATATAGATTATGAAGATTATAATCGTGTGAAGGATGATGTTCAAAGAATGCAGGTAACCGCTTGTTCTTTCTTGTTATCATTAGAGCATTTCTATTTTTAATCTATCTTACTTTTTCTTTTTCTTTTAATCGGAGTATGGGGGCACTCTGTGCTTTATGCTCATGGTCCATTCCCTTTAATTTCCATGGAGGCTTTGCCCACCCAAGGCAATCTTTGATAGACAATGAGTGTTTACTTAATAAGTTTAACTTGGAGACCTTGGAAGAGATCTCTAGACATCAACATCCCCTACACCAGAGCACTCCTTGGGGTATATATTGGTAGATTTGGTTTTGACCAAAATCCACTCTGTAATCAACGAAACCTTATTTGATGCATGGAGCTTCCACTTAGATATAAATAGAGTGAGTTGGGGGTTTGGTAGGTAGACTCAATTTTGGGATTAGTTTTTTAGGAGAGTGGACCATCTTGAAAGGTGATAACCAGTGTATTTTCTCTTTGATATTGCAATTTCACTTTCTTTTAACTTTCTTGTACTATAGATGGAGCTGAATGAGAAAGATGTAGAAATTGCAAAAATCAAAATGTTAATCTCTGAAAGACAGGAATCAATATCTCAATTGGAGCAAGACCTTTCTAATTGCAGATTCGAACTAAAAGAAAGGGAAAAGAAGCTGAATGATATTCAACATATTGAGGTACACAAGCTAAGTTCATGAATTTTAGTATTTGACCTATGAATTGTCTATATTTGTTAGAGTTAAGGTTACATATTTTTCTTTCGAATCAAACAACTAAGGTTATTTTCACATGCATAATTTGTGTGCATAGGCCAATCTGAGGGCAGATATGGAGAAACAGAAGAAGTTCTTTTCTCAGTTTAAGGTATCTCTTTTATATAACTGTAGCTGTTTGGCTGCTTACACCATCATTCTTATCTATGACAAACATACTGAATTCTACCATATTTGACATTGAGAAACTTCTAGCATATTTATTGTATTAAGTAGGCTTGAATCAAGGCATTTGAGTTCACAACTTCCATATTTTTTAATAAGAAATGAGTGATTTCATTAAGAGGCCTTAAACCATTAAGGGAAAGTGAGAAACCAGGGAAAGCTACAGGGGTGAGTGTACAAGGTGCCCACCAAGTAAACTAACACATGATTTAATCTTCTTTTTTTCCAATAGAAAATTAGATCACAAATAAGATGTGGAAATTTGAACTTATGACCTCCAAGAGGAGGCAAAAAAGCCTTAACTACTAAGCTATGCTCACATTCACTATTAGATGCAAAATGGCAGAAATTTCAATAAGGGCACGGTCAAGCAATCTAGTTGATACAGTTCGGCAAGTTTATTCATATTATTCTTTATTTTGCAGAGAAAGCTTGAAATTGTCTCAAAGGAGAAGGATGAATTAGGAAAAGAGAATCAAGCTCTTTTGAGGCAGTTGGAAGACATTAAACAAGGTACCATAGTATTCTTCAATATTATGAATGAATCTGTGGAGTTCTTTCATCTTTGTTATTTTCAGATGTTGTCAATGATTTTTGGACTTTAAATGACAAAATGTCATTTTGTTTTTAAGTGACTGCCGGGAAAAGGTCTACTGGAGATTCAACTGGTGAACAGGCCATAGAAGAAAAGGATACTAAAATTCAGGTTGATTCAACGTCATTTATCTCAAAAAATGAACAGGCCTTATTGCGTGTATTCACCAGTTCCTCTCAGTTTTCATTATGATTTTTAAATTTGTGCACAGATTCTTGAGAAACATCTGGAGAGGCTGAGAGAAGAACTAAAAAGAGAGAAGGAAGATAGTCGTACAGAGAAAAGCAGGCGGTTGAAAATTGAGAAGGCAATAAAGGATTCTTATACTATAGTCGAGCAGGTTTCATAATCTCCATTTTTGCATATGTTCCATCTATGGGATTTCTGAAATTAAACACAATTTAAGTCATCCAATTGTTCATGACAAAAGGCAATTTATAGCTTAGTGAGACTCAATAACAGGCCATCTTCAGATGAACATCATGCCAAATGGCTATTGCCTAATGGTGTGGATTGTGGATATTATGGTGGAACATTAGTAAATCTTGTTATTTTATTTGTCTCGTGAATCAATTCTAGCTTGATGTAAGATAGTGTCCCCTCGGGGTTAGAGTTGTGCCAAAGTCCTGTATTGGCAGTGTCATAATTAAGTTTTGGCCTACTTCAGTAAGATATTGGAAGTTTGAACCTGATTTGTTTTGTACTTTGAAGCCAGCTGCCTATTATTAAAATTTATGATGGGTTTCTATGATAGCTAATATTTTCATGGTCAGTCAGGATGTTTAGTTTAGATTTATTTGAACTATAAAATGGGTATGACTTAGTTTTGTAAATTTTACCAAGTTGTGGGGTTTTGGGATTTAACTACTTGTCTGCATTCAACAACACAAGTGTCTTTGTAAGGAAACATAAACGATAGCCTGGTTATGCTGCTTCTCCTAATATAACTCATTGAATTGGAAAGATTTTGCAAATATGCATATGACAACGGACATCTTGGAAGTTAAACCAAACTTTACTTTGCCATTTTCCCTGTTTCCCATGCATCCTAATAGGGCCTTCACCTTCCTTTTATATAGGAAAAATCAAAGATTTTAAATGAGTTGGAGAAGCATAGGGGAAACTTGAAGCAGGTTTCTGATGAACTTGAGAAGCTTAGACAATCTAAAAGCAATCTGTCGGAGGTAATGACTTGCTTATTCTTAATTTTGGTATGTCGTGCTTTGATCCCTTCCTACAGTCTTTAAACCCATATAAAGCTGTTGGAATATTTGATTTGTTGATAGCCTTTCTTATTTAATTGCAAATTGGAAAACTTTAATGTAACTTAGCTATGGGTATTAGGAGTTTTCTCCTTTACATTTATCAAATACAATTGTTTCTCTTCTTAAAAAAAAAATATGCGTTAGAGAATTAATTTAGCTTACATGTCTGGAGAATTAATGTTAATTGATAGATTGGTACCTACCTCTCAAAGCTTTCAATGATATTCTTCTCTGGTATCTTATGAAAGTATTAGAAAAATGAGAAAATCTTGCCTAGCACTCTGCGCTTAAGGATTATTGTTAATTTAACAAATGGATTGTTAGTTCATTTTTGTCTCTTTTATTGTACTTCTAATTGGTTAAATCTTTCTGTTGATGTTGAGCGTTTACAAATGTGATCGTTGGTTGTAGCAGGATGCTTTAGTTCAGCCTCTTTCAGTGATTGGTTTGGACGATCTTGCTTCTACCTACGTTTTAGCTGCTGAAAATTTCGAGAAGACTGTGCAGTCAGTTTTGACTGATCTTGGAGCTCAAAATGTTCCTTCAGATGTTTCTCTGGTCACAGATGCTCTCGTACAAACTAGTACAGGTGCTTTGTTGTAACATCAAATCTTTACGCTGTAACACTTGCAATTTCTAGTTTTGCTTGTTTTTTTCCTTTTACTTTATGTGAATGTTCTATACTTTTCAGGTCCTGATGTTCCTCTCCAAATGCCTGATGTTGCATTGCCAGTGGCTCCTGTAACAACTAACTTTCCTGCCAAAGCCTTGGAAGAAAGGGAAAAGAAAGGTCATTTATCTAAGGCAAAAGTAGAAACGCGTAAAACAGGGCGGAAGTTGGTTCGACCTCGTCTTGGAAAACCAGAAGGAGGGCCTCAGGGTGATATAGACATGTCAGCTTCAGAATTACCAAACACTGAAAGCAAGCGTGCAACTTCTGGAAAATCAGAAACTGAAGGTGAATCAACGACATCAACCCATCAGCTGGCTCGCAAGCGTGTAGCTTCATCAACTTCTGAATTGCATGAACATTTTATCCATGGGGAGAGCAGTACTGAAATGGCAGCTCCTGTCATGAAGAAGGCTAAAGGGTCAGATACCTTGCCTGATGACGTTGGTGGACCATCCTCTACCTCTTTGGAAAGTCTCAAAACTCAGCCACCCTTTGAAGAAGTTTCTGATGTTTGTGAGTTTCCTCAGGGTTCAAATGAGGATGCAGCTGATGTTGAAAAAGAGGTTGAAATTGTAGGGGAGAAGGCTGATAGGCCAAAAGAACTATCATCACCGGATGGATCAATGAGCCATGATGAGATGCATACCGACAGAAAAGAAACGCTGGATGAGAATCTGGATAGGCAGATTGGAGCAGAGGTGTCAGATGATGGACTAAAAGATCAGGCTGAAGCAGACAACTGGATTCTAACTTCGGAGATTGGAACCGAGAGAGAGGAAGGTGAGCTGGCACCTGAAGTTATGGAACTCGAGGGTGGTAATAATATTGAAAGCGTTGAAATAGGGGAGGATCATACTGAACAGATTGCAACACCTGATGCTTCCCCATCTGGAGTTGATGATGATGCGTTGGCTGTCACAGGCACAGCCATGGAGATCGGAGAGATCAACTCTCCTGAGATCCAAAATGAAGAGAAGAATGATGACGGTGATATAGCTGATGAAACTTCCGAAATTTTAGATAAGTCAACTGATTGCAACCAGATTGATGTGGAGAGTGATCAGGCTGTTGAAACTACCTCAGTAGCTACAGAGAATATTCCAAGTACACCACCAGAAATAAATGATTCGAAACAAGGTAGTCCTACTGTTGCTAAAAGGTCTTCTCCTGTCAGTGGTAGCACGTCTACTACAATAAATTTGCAAGAGCGAGCCAAGGAAAGAGCTATGCTCAGACAGGCTGGAGTTGTTTCTTCATTGGATAGACGCCCTGTGAGAGGATTACGTGGTCGGGGTGGTCGGATAGAGCGTGGTGGCCGTGGTCAACGATCTGGGCGGGGACCACCTGGTGGTGAATCTAATAGAAGTTGAGACTGATGGTGGATGATTGTATATGAACGATCGGAGGTTTCAATCTGATTTTTGTTTTTCCTACACCCATTTTTTCTTCTTTCTTCTTTTACAAGTACCATTGGTCATACAACTTAGAAGTTCATGCATTAGAGGTCCTTTACATTGGAGCTAGAATTTAATCGGTACAGCAGCTTTTGTTACTAACTAGTTCTTTTAGTTCACTGGGATCTCTCCGATTTTCTGTTTTGAAGTGTCTGTCTAAATGCTTTTCTGATGCAGATATATGGCCTTGTTATACAACGCAGCCCAGCGTCAGAAGCGATTGAGAAGTTTGATAGATAGATCATTAATCCAGTCAAACGTTGTTTATTATTCACAATTATTATAACCCACAAATTATTATAACTTCAGACTATAATAACTTACATAGCGCCTCAAACAATTTTAGTGTTATTATCATCAACTAAATATGTTTTATATCATCCGATTAAGTAGATGAGACCTGCCTATGAAACTTCCCATTTAATTACTACTTTTTTTAAAGTTATACATGAAATGATTTGGTGGATATTTAAACATTCGATCTTTAAAAAATATTATCAATGTTGTTGTTTTTAGCTATGTTTAAGTTAGAATTTTGTATTTAATACTTTAGAGCTTGTCGTGCAGGAAAAGAAACAATTTGCATTTTAAATTTGACATATTAATACTTCAATCTTCTGATTTGAAAAACAGTTTAAATTAATCCTTAAAATTTTGTCAGGGGTACCTATATGAATTTGAACAAGTTAAATGTAATTAGGGCTAACAAGAAGATGTCTAAAAACTAGAAGGCCAACATGAAAAATGTCTAACCCACTCTTTTTTTTTAAATAATGTCTAAACTCTATATTTAGTGAGTCAATCTATCTACTAGAATTTTATACAATTTAGAAATTAAATAAAGAGGCTAGAAATTTAGTAATTGTTGGGAATAGAGAGGAAAGTTATGGATAAAAAGTTAACTGAGACGTTAAAAAGGAAAAAATAATTTATATTTAACCCGTTACAGTTACATGGTTATACACCTAGGCAACGAAATTGAATTAAACGTCTTTGTAGGCCTGAGGAAATAATGTTGTCACAACGTAATAAAAGAAAAGCATAGAGTTGGTCAACCACCTATAACCGATGGATGTGATGGCATTAGTTAATGCTGCATGTTGGACTCCTTGCATGACTAAGTGAGCATTTCCCCAACCACCTGCAACACTCCACCCATTATTCGAGGTTGTATACCGCCCCTACGCCAAACTGATTTCTCTCGCAAAAGCATACATACTAGTTGTATACAATCTCTCAAACAAAGCGATTCCTCTCCGCAAATGCATACACAGCCATCCCTTCGCGCGACAACCCCCGCCATTCGACCCAGCGTTCGAAGGTCCATCCATCGAATTGTTTGCTGCAGTGACGCATCCCAAACTCAACGGCGATCTACCCTACCTACCTTCGGTAGATTCCACAAACTTGGTAAGCATTTGTCCTCTCTACCATTTCTTGTTGGTGTCTGGTTTCTAAACGCATAACTAGGAGGTTAGAGTAAGTTTGATTATGAGGGATTTATGTATATAAATCTAGGGTTTAAGATTTTGGGAATTTGAATAATGTAATTTCGAATCGACTAAAAAGATTTAGGGTAGTTACAAAGTTGGATATGGTTTAGGCTCGAAGATTTTGAAACATGGTTGGTTAACCCATTTTTTTTTCAAATTTTATTTAGCTATTTACATTTTTTAAAATATAACCTTAGTTCTTAGAATCTATAAACACTCATTAAAAAAACTGAAAAGATTTAGGGAAGTTGGATATGGTTTAGGGTAGAAGATTTTGAAACATGGTTGGTTAACCCATTTTTTTTAGGGGATGCGGTTTGCTATTCAAAAGTGCAAATTTTTATTTATTTTATTCAGCTATTTTTTTTTAGATATAACCTTAGTTCTTAGAATCTATACAAAATTTCTTTTTTTAATTAAAATTTTGGTTGGTATTCTCTGGTGGGACGTTCGCCATCCACCATGTTATTCGTTGATCATGAATTCCGATTGTGAGAGGACAGAAACACAATTGGTCTGTGGCGGAGTACTGGAAAACGAAGTTGTAAATTAAATTCAGATACAACTTCATACGAGGGAGGCTTAAGGTTTCTTGAATATTCAAATGGAAAAATTTGGAAAATTGTGAGACAATGCATAAATGTAGGGGTTGTTGTTGGTTTACTGATCAGAAGTTGACTGGTCGACTCTCGTTTGTGTAGGGTGGGCAGAGGGTTGGTTGTTGCCTATTTTTAGGAAGTATTACAATTACATGGGTTGGAGGAAGTCCTGTGTGTCCATATATATACCCTACTAGATGTGCGTACACACTCGAAGAATTCATGGAGGTATACAACGCCCAAAATAACGAAGCTGCTTTTATGGAAAATCACTCACATCATCCAAACAAAATCTGGTATTAAATTATTTAATTTCAAAATTAATTAACTGGGATTTCGAAAATAGAGAAAAACTAGGAGGGTTATAATGGGAAATAAAATAAAACAAACCTCACACTAATATTACTCCAGACATAAAATGCAAATCATTTTTAACTCTAAACATTTTCATTACCCCTAATTAAAACTAGACATTCTTCTTATTATCGCATGTAATTATGTTTATGTTGAGTTGAGCACTCTGCTCAACTGCTTAATGGGGTGTTTGGCCTCGGAGTTGGGGAGAAGTTAACTCCTCATTTGGCCTACGGACTTGTTGAACTCGAATAAAAAATATCAACTTTGACTTCAACATTAATTACTATTGAACTCCCCAAACTTATACAGTAATTATTATTCAAGTCTGTCTCATTTTTCGAGGCAACACATTTCTCTCTCTTCCTCTCTCTCCCTCTCTCTCACAATATTTTTAATTATTAAAAAAAAAATGTATGCAATTCAACCTAAACCAAATTTAAAATGTAGTATTTTTACCATGAAAGAGAAAAACAGTTAGAGAAAAAAACATCAGCTTATTTGGATCCGAGTGATACTGAAAAAAGAATGTGAAGTGTTGTGGTCAAAATTATTTTTGTTATCTTCAGAGAAATTTGTGAAAAATACATAAAATAAAAAGCAAAAATCGCATTCTTAAAATTTATTGGAAGAAATCCTTAACAATGAAAATATGGAAATTTCTAGAAAAAAAATAGTTAAAATAGTTAAAATAAATCGTCAAGATGCTCATTTTCGAGTGGAGTGTATTAAGATGGAATGACAAGTTTAGGAGGGTGGAGGCGGAGAAACATGTGTTTGACACATGGATAGACTATACTTATGTGTTGTTCATTTTTTCTTTAATAAAAACAAAAAAATCTCAATCTTATAATTCATAAAATTAAAGACGAGTTCTAAGAAAAAAAAAAAAATATATATATATATATAATTAATTTGAAAAAATAATGTGAAGTATTGTGTTCAAAATTATTTTTGTTGTCTTCAAATAAATTTGTAAATGATTGATAAAATAAAATATATATTTTTTTTAAGAATTTATTGGAATTGGAAGAGGTTCGTAATAATGAAATTTTGAAAGTTCGTAGAAAAAAATTATTGAACTTCCACCCTAGGCTATCTAGGCGAAGCGCTCACCTGCTATACAAAGTGATTGTTTGATGAAAATTAGGGTCGGACATTGGTCCCCCACTTTGGGCTAAAACTGACGTCGTCCACCGACATATCGATTTGGTCGGTTGATTTTCATCAGTTTTGAAGAGGGTGGTGATGTTGATCGACCAACCACACGATTGGTCGGTTTCGTGGCGCTGCCGAACTAAACAAAAACGAAAAGAGAAAGTGAGAAGCCAAAAATGGAGAAGAGGAAACAGAGAAGGAAACAAACAAGGAAACAAACGAGAATAAGTGAAAATCGAAGGAGAAAAGAAGATGAACTCATGGTGGCTGGTGATAAGAGGTGGAAGAGGGGAATATGAGAAGAGAGAATGGAGATTGGAGATGAGTTTTCTCAAGACAAACCCTACTCTTGGCTATCTAGGCGAAACGCTCACCCACTGCACCAAGTGATTGTTTGATAGCATTTAAAAGTTTGCACAAGTGTCGGATCAACTCTCACTCTAGACTAGCTATTTAGGCGATATGCTCACCCGTTGCACTAAGTGATTGTTTGATAATTTTAAGTATTAATAGATGATGGAGATCGAGAGAATGTGATGGGAGAGAGAAAATCTAAAGTTAAATGAAAAATGTTGGAAGAGGAAGAAAGATCTTTTAAAATAATAATCTTACTATATCCCGGAGAAACTTTATATTTCCATTTTGTCCCTTCTTTTTTTATCTCTCCCTTCTATCTTTAGAGTTAAAAACTTAATTTCGAAATTTTAAAATTAATTAAATGTCGTCGATTTTACTTTTTTGTTTTTTTTCGATTTTTTTTTCAATTTTTTCACTCAATTTGTCGATTTTTCCTCTATTTGTTTTTTTTTCACCTAATTTGACGATTTTTTCTCTATTTATTTTTTTAACTTTTAAAAATTTAATATGTAATATACATTTAATTATACAAATACAACAAAAAAGTGGTAGAAAAAAATAAACTAACATAAACACATATTTCAAACTCCATGTTAAAAAAAACTGTATTACTTCTCTCTCCACCGAGCCTCTTGTTGTTGATTATTTGTGATTTCCTAAATAATATTTATTTTTTTAACTTTTAAAAAATTAATATCGTAATATACATTTAACTATACAAATACAACAAAAAGTTGTAGAAAAAAAAAAAAACTAACATAAAAAAAAATAAACTAACATAAACACATATTTCAAACTCCATGTTAAAGAAAACTTTATTTTAAACTCACACTATACAACTCTGCACCCCAAACGCCCCTATAATGCTTCAACTTCCTCCTCACCACTACTTGTTTTTAATGAAAAATCTATAATTTAGGGGATAATTTTTTTATGTCAAATTTAACATTTCCTTTTAAGCATGGTTACTATTATTTTGATGATAATTTTGTCATTGAGAAACTTTCTCTCCTCATTTTGCCCTTAATTGTTATATTTTTTAACTTTTAAATTATTATTTTGCCCTTAATTAACTATTTATTATGTCTAGCTTGAAGAAACTTTTTCTTTTCATTTTGGCCTTATTCTTAAAAGATACTATAGTCTCACAATTTAATAAGATGTTTTTTTTTTGTTCGAGAACATCAATTTAATAAGATAAATGACCCGACTTTTTGGATCTAACTTACCCGAGTGGCTACCTCATGCATGCTAGCTTTTAAAACCCATACTTTGGGAAACCATTTAAAGATTAAGTAAATGTAGCATTTATTTAAAGAATAGTCATAAACCAATGCTTGTTTTGGGATCCCACAAAACATAGCTAACTTTAGCAAGTAAAAGAATAGACAAATAAAAGAATTGATTGAAGTGACTCTTCAAGACAAAAATGTAGTATGTCCTAAGAATCATGTAAACGATCCTAATGCAGAAGAAAATAAAGATGACACGGACTCCATGACACAACCAGCAAACAGTCACTCGCCTCGCACGTTCTTGTCATTACCTGGAAAAAAATATAAAGTTTGGAAAATTTTGAGTATTAAAAATACCCAGTAACCTCTCCAATGGGTCAAACATGCATACACAAACAAGACATGAACTTAATGATGAAATCATGTGGGGCCTAAAACATTTCAATCAACCCTTTATTTTGACCGAGTGGACAATTAAACCATTTCCATAATCTGTACCAACTCACTGGTGGTGCATAAGCGGAAGTCCTTGGAGACTCTACTCCAGCGGATGGTAGTTGGCACCCATTCAGTCGAGCCGAGCTCGTCAAAGCACCTCGGTCTTAAGATGTACTAAAATAATTAGCTACCAACTATCTGATGGGGCATAGGTGTGTTCATGTGAGGCTTTATCCCGATAGATAGTAGTTGACACCTAGTCTGTGGAGTCAAGACCCACCCACCGAGCTCATTACATACAAGGATGGTTAATTGCCACCACACTTTTCATTTAAAACATGTATCAACCGCTAACTAAACATTCTAAAATGACACACAATTCATCCAGATCTCTCAGTCACAAACCCCATACATCAACAACCCACCCCAAAATACATACAAGTTAGACACATCATGCCACATGGTTCCATTACACATATTCCAGATCACAAACTCCTTCATATTACATATATTCAGTCCAATAATACCATACAAACAACACCATAATTCCATCGTTACCATCAACTCATACTTAGCACATGAACAATTCACAACATAAAAATCAGTTTAATATAAGGCAATATAAACAGCGCGCTTAAAACGTCCGACCTTGTCAAGGACTTCCTGTTAGTAAAGTCATGTAAGGTCACTTACGTTAAGACGTCCAATCTGAGACCGATTTATACACGGAAACAAAGGTTTTTTTTTTTTCAAGTTATGACAAATCTGAAAATTTTGAAATAGAGCCCAAAGGTTCCCAAAACGAATTGTTACCTATTGAGCGTTGTCAAACGAAAATGATCCAGCCTTCGCGTCGATCGGCCCCCAATCGTGGATCGCTGGTGCAAAATCTCAGACTGTCGCGGGCACGACGATGGGCGATGGGCGAGTGTTGGTCGAAATGGTGTGACGACGGAGGAGAAATGCGGTGAGGGTCGACGTGGATCGAACGACAGCCAAAATGTTTTTTTTTTCTGCGTGAGCGGCAGTGTGCAGATGCAAAATAAAAGAAGAAGAAAAAAAAAAGGTGATTGTTGAAGAAGAACACCTGACTTCATTCTTAAAAGAGGATTTTAATAATATTAATATTAGTATTATAAAAGATATTATTATTATTATTATTTTAATTAAGTAATTTTTTTTTGGTTCCCTTAACCACGTTGTTTTATTTATTATTATTATTTTTTTTAAATTTTCTTTCCTTTTCATTTTCCAACCAAACAAAAAGTCCATAAATTTTTCAAGGAAGATTGTGACAGATGTAAATTTAAAATATCACTTTTTTTAATTTTTTTTTTGCTGACAATTTCTATCACAGATAGACATTGGTAGTTTTTTTTATATAATTTTTTTTAGTGATAATAGTCTATTAGTGATAGTCATATATCAACGATAGAGTCTATCCGTGATAGCGATTTTTTTTGTCATATTTGTAAAATGTTTTAAATTTTGCTAAATTTGCAATTATTTTGGGTATGATTGCTATTTGTGCAACCAACCCAATTTTTAAACTAAAATCATTTCTAATTGTGCAATTTTCTCCTTGTAAACCGAACAAAGGATCAATCCACTCACTCAACTAACAAGAAATTTCCTCCAAGCAATTTAAAGTACTAAAAGCAAAAAAAAATAAGGGTACGGGATGTTACAACTATTGTCTCACAATTTAATAAGATTTTTTTTTGTTTGAGAACATCAATTTAATAAGATAAACGGTCTTTTTATGTATATTAAAATTTCAAAAAATTGATTATTTGTTTTTAATAGAAATTGAACTTTCAAAAATTCTAATAATTAATTAAGGAGGAGAGAAAGTGAGCTATTTCAATAAAAAAAAAAAAAAAAAAAAAAAAAAACGGTAGGATATTGTCTCTTAGTAATAATTGTTTTTTATTATTTTAAAATAATTTAATGACAATTTTTTTTTTTAATTTCACCATTAAATTTAATTAAAAGTTCATAAATTTTGGAAATTAAGTTATAGAAATAAAGGAAAAAAACTTTTGGAAATTAAGTTATAAAAATAAAGAGATTTTTTTTCTTCAACATATTCTAAATATGGATATGAAAATGTAAAAAGATGATAAACAATTAATGTTATATTTTAATTAAAGAATAATAAATGATACAAAACTTTAAAAACAATAGAAAAAAATTGTAGGATATTGTCTAATAATAAATAATAAAAAAGAACTTAAAAAAATATAAAAAAAATCTGTAAAATATTGCTTTTAGTAATAATTTTTAAATTTTAAACAATTTAATGATAATTTAAGTATTTAACGATTGCCAACAAGAGCATAGTTCAACGACATGATTTACGTAACATGAAGTACTAAGTTTAAATTTTCATCCCAACATGTTGTAAATATATATATATATATATATATATATATATATATATATATATATATATATATATTTAACGATTGTCATATTTGTAATTTTAGATTTGAGAAGACTGGAGTGTTAAATTTGTAATTTTAGATTTGGGATGATAGCAAAATAGAAAGAAAAAGAATGATTCTTACTCCTAAAGTACATTTAAAGATAGTATGATTGATAGCTTTTTATATAATATATACTAAATTGAAAAACCTTGTATGGAATAATATTTTACACAAATTATATATAATTTAAAATATTTGAAAATTATTTGCACGCTGTAATTTAAACTAGTTATTATTTTTCCAGGTGGAAGGACATCCTTGTTTGCAGGTAGGCCTGCGTCCCCGGCCGGACCAATCTAAACAATACGTTTTAGGGTTTGCCAGTCTAGTCTAGTCGTGTGGTTCTTTCAAATTCTCCAGCGTCTGTGATAAAAAAAAATGGCTAATCAACTGCACGGTGGTTACAACTCTGCCTACGGTGCGGGACCTGCCACTGCCATTGCCACTCCATCTCTTCCCAGCACATACTCCTCTTCCCGTTCCCTCTCCGACATCGTCTCCGGCCGTTACTTCGTGTCAGACTCGTTGTCCGGTCTTTCCATCAAGCACTCTGTAACTGATCGTGGTAGCTCCATGTATTCGACCCAGAAAGAAGGCCTTAGGTTATCCGCCGCCGACATTGTCCCAAGAACGTCGCATTTGGTCTCTCAATTCTCTTGGCCGGGTACTGATGTTGCTGCTGCGCTCGACTCTGTTGTTTCTGGCATCAAACGTTCTTCTGACGGTAAGTTTTATTCTTTATCCATTTAAATCTCTGCGAAAATCACTTTAAAAAATGGCGTAAAATAATTAGTTGAGTACTAGGAGATTCACTTTAAGTTTCGCGAAAAGTTCATTTCTGCTTTCAGAAAACATCACCGATGGGATACTTGTATGTTTTGATTCATTTTCCTGCTTTCGTATAACCACGAAATGGCATTCGAGATCATGCGGCTTTGATTTGGCTTCAGTGCTTCGATTCGTGCTGTTCGCTATCTTTTTATTTATTATGTATGTATATATATTTTTGTAAAGTAGTAATTTTCTCGTTTTCCTTTTCCTCATGCAACTTTAGATATGAATTGTGCCATAAATCGCTATGATGTTCTAGTCATTTTATTTTCTTCCATATCTTTGGCATATTGGACGAACATGAACCCAAACAATAGTTCAATACAAATCGGAGAAGAGATAGTAGTCCTCATTCTAGTACGTTCTCTCTGTTATGGCCAGTGGGATTTCCATATGTTATACAAAAGTCATCTTTCTTCCCTGGAGACTGGAACTATGGTATTATAAATCTCAAGTGATTCATGCACGCCCTCTTATGTCATATACATAATTTTATGTATGGGGTTGACGTAATGGTTTATTTTCATCCTGCTGCTGTACCACTTAAGTTGCACCACACCACAACACTATGAAGTAGTCTTAAATTGATATGTTTTTTTCACAATTTTTATGCTTAATTCAAGTGTCAAAGATCCTAAATTCTATAAAACTTCATCCAGACTGTTTATTTTTATTATATATTTTTTGAAAATGGTTATATTTTACATAATCTACTATATTTAATTTCTAAATCTATACAGCCGAAAGAGTAGTTTTAGAAATACTTATATAGTAACGTACATGTTTGTCTTTCTTGTACATATTTGTCTACTATGTACAATAGTGCTCTACGATCAGACTGTTTTGGGTTCCTATAACACTTTGGGGCAAAGTGAAGCCTGGTATTCTTCAAATTCTTTAGCCAAGCGTCCTAGATTTGAAAGTACAAGCAATTTGCCTATATATCCACAGAGGCCAGGAGAGAAGGACTGTGCCCACTATATGCTCACAAGAACCTGTAAATTTGGAGATAGCTGCAAGTTTGACCATCCTATTTGGGTTCCTGAAGGTGGAATCCCAGATTGGAAAGAGGTGACTGTTTTCTGCTATCTTTTATACCTATAAAAATGAATTATGATCGAGAAACAAACAAATACTTTATACCCATATACTTTAAAGGTTTATCACATATGCTTAAAATTAAGAGTGAGTGATCTGGGGTTTTGTATTCGTAATTTGAATGATATCTTGATTTTGTGCTGTACTCGATGCCACCTTTTCTCTATGCCGTGTAGACAAATAATTTTTTTTAATTGATATTCCCTTTTTGCTAGCTTAAATTATGATTTGGAAAATATCTTCGTGTAAATTATGATGCAATGCTAGCCTTCTATTGATTTAATTGATGTGGGGGCGATTTAGTAAATCAAGTAAATCAAGTATCTCAATTAATTCTTGAATTTGAAGATTTTGTTTCGTATCTTGTACAAAAAAAAAATTAATTCTTGAATTTGAAAATTTTGAATTGTATTTGGATAGTTTTTGGAAGCTATAATCCATGGATCTACTTCTTTATGACTAGGAATACAGTTAGGGAATTATATTAGGTTGTCAGGTGTGATTAGTTTTGCATTAGAATTATATTGAGATTTGGACTTATTACTCGGCAAATATAGCTTTTTCATTAAGTTATGTGTCAAGAAGTATTGTAAATTAGACATATTGTAAATTTTAAGTTGTGCATGTTTTATTTTTTATTCTTTTTCCCCTCCAATTGTCTCTTTTTGCTATTATCTAAGGGATTCAAAAGTATTGATATAATGCGTGTTTTTTCCATCCGTTTCGTATTCTTTCTTTTTGCTATTCTTCTTTGAGGTATTGAACACCATTGATAATAATATATATGTGGATTTTTTTTATTTAACTTCTTTCCTTCATAAGGTCATTGGAGGCTAGAATCTTAGATTTTTTCCCCTTTCAAGTCCTGCAATCATGTTGATGTCATCTTTTGTGATTTTTTCTCTTTACCTCAAAAGATCTGTTGAGCTAAGGCTCTATTGTTTGCATAATTTTTTATTTATTTTATAACATCTTTTTATTTTAATAAGAAACCAAGTTTTCATTTAAGAGAATTTAAAGCATAATATAGGGCATAGAAAAAGGCAGCCCACCAAAAGAGTCCAACTAACTTCACGAAGGACTCTAATCCAAAAGAATAACACTTAACTAATAATTATAGAAAATCTTAGAAATAGAAGCCCACAAAGAGGTATTAATTCTAATGACATCCCAAATCTCGTCTCTGGATCTCTCACCTCCTTTAAAAGTTTTGTTATTTCTCTTGAGCCAAATGTCCCACAAAACGGTGAATAAACAAGTTTGCCAAAGAATTCTGCCCTTAATGGTTTTATTGTTGTAGGGTAGATTTCTCTCTTGATTTATTTCTACGAATGTATTGTTTGAAGGAAAAGGAAGTGGTCATGTTGTAGGATGCCTCTAGCGAAATGTACCTTAGCTTAGCAACTAGTTTCTGTTCTTTAGATGCATTAGTTTAATAGTTTTCCTATTTAATATCTCCTCTATACTTAATTGAGTTTATCCCTTAGTGTAGCTATAGTTAACTTCCACTCTTTTCATTTGACGTCACTAAGCCTCTAGTGTATGGCAGTGGCCCTTGGAGCCTATGGACTCCTTTACAACTCTCTCTCTTTCTTCATTGTGTTGATTTCCACGTTAAACCCAATGCCACCAACCCCTACCATTCTATAAGGTAATAGGAAAAAATCTAATATTTAAATTTTAGGAAACTTTTTCGAAAAAGATTTAAGTTTTCCTTTGAGAACACACCTTCCATGTAAGAAGGACTTGAAAACTCTAGGACACTTATTTCTAGCCTCGTTTGGAACCCAGTAAAAAGCTTGTTTAGAATGTCGTTTCCTTTTTGTAATTATAGTCTTACTACCTTCTATAATCAACGGAGAATTTTTTTGTAAGTTTCTCTCGATAGGATTATATTTTGTTTGTTCCCCATTTCATCATATCAATGAATGATTACTGTTTCCTATAAAAAAAAATCAAGCACTTTACCTGGTGCTTTATGTGTAAGGACTTGAAAACTCTAGGACACTTATTAATTTTTTTTTTTTGAACAAGAAACGAAACTTTTCATTAAAGAAATGAAAAGAGACTAAAGCTCAAAGATACAAACTTCACAGAGGAGCGAAAAAAATCTAGAATATTTATTCACCTTTTGCTCCTTCGCCTACAAATATTAATCATTCACCATAGCTACCTTTAATGAAATTGGCTTTCCCCGTACGATATGATGGATTTTTCTTTTACTTTTGGTTGGTCACTCCTTCAACAAAGGAATAAGGAATGAGGGTCTTTTTACTATTGGTTGGTCACTCCTTCAAAAAAGGAATACGGAATGGGGTCTTTTACTTTTGGTTGGTCACTCCTTCAAAAAAAGGAATAAGGAATGTTCTTTTGTTGCGTTTTTTTTTTTGAAAGATTTGGCATGGAAGAAACATCTTAACCTACAACTCTTCCTCAAAGTCTTTTAATGCATTTTTTTTTTGGATAAGAAACGGTAACCATTCATTGATATAATGAAGTAAAAAAACTCCAAATCAAAGTTACAAGCAAAGCAACAACTTCAAATCAAATTACACCGAAAAAAGCAAACAAGATTGACGAGGAGTAAATGGATCGATAGGGCTGTCCTTATCAGAGAAAACCGTCATGTTGACCACAAGAACGCTCTAACAAAAATCAGCTAGGGATTCTCCTTTTCTTTTTAGAGAGGACGACCAATTGGACAAATGATTTTGTGAGTCTTCCCCATATTTGCAAATCAGGCAGCAACTTGGAGAGGGAGAAAACCAAGGCAAATGATGTTGAAACTTTTCAAAAAAAATTCAAGCATTGTTGGCGTTGCTCCCATATTGAAAATTTGTTCTTTTGGGGGTAATTTTCTATCCAAATCGATCGATGAGAGAGGGATTTTCCTGTAAAATTACAAAAATAAAACATTCCAAAGAGTAAGGATGTCTCCAGAAGTTTTATAAGCTTCCAATAATGACCAACTTACGAAACGAGAGCTCCAAAAAATGTTCAGATTGATATAGGGAGAATTGGTATTATGGAGAATAATAATAGAAAGGTTGTGGCCAATGAGAGGTTCATTGATAAGAGTTCTCTTTTGTGGAGATCCAAGACTTCTGTCATACCAAGAAATGACTATTATTTAGGCTTTTTCGACCCTTCACCCATGTGTCAACTGTTAGTGCATTTATCATAATTGATTGTTGATTGGAGATTCATGACTTTTCTATCCCAATTCCTCTGATTCTTAGTAGCAGCAGGTTGTCTCTGTTTGGTTGGAAGGCGCAGTATGCGCATCCCATGTTTGATCAACTAGGGAAACAAAAAGGATAAGTGAGAGGAAGGATCATCAATTTTTCCCATGTCTTCCTTTGCTTCGGTACCATTAGAGATCCCTTATGATAAAGGATGGGAAGAGTGATCTAGTGGTAAGGTTGGGTTCTTGATGGCCAATGGTTCAATAGCTAGGGGATGCCACATGTTATCTGTCACTGGGCTGTGAGGTAAAGATTGGTAAAAAAAAGTGGAGAGGGATTGAGGGGAAGAGGAGAAATATTTCTCTTTGGGTATGTGGAGTGCTATCTCAAGAGCAAGGAGAGGACAAAAGGTCGTCCGAATCAGTGATGACTTTTTTTTCGATGTGGAGAATATTTTCCCAGTGACTAGATGGGTACTTCTAGAATTAATGATCGCTGGTTTAAGGATGGAGATTGAATCAAAGGTAGGAAGGAGAGGGCTAATATAGGGATAGGGCAAAATGTTGGAATCGGTCAGATCTAAAACCCATTTTTGGATGGCCTATTGATGGACAAATTGGATAAAGCAATGTCAGTAAAGGGGGGTTGATGGATGGGAGCAAGTGACATTTATGTTTGCTTCAAGTTGAAAAGAAGGAAAAGGGAACCAATGGGTAAAGCAGAGGCATGGAAAATACCCGATGGGTGCAAGATAGCTTCTTTCCCTTTGTTCAAAGTCTTACACTGTATAGGGGTGGAAACTCGAGGGTACGAATCAGCAGCTGGGGCGTGGGAAAGCTGTATTTTGGCACCCTTGTTGGCACAAGGCAAAACTTCATAGGCGCGTGGAGAAAATGAGCTCATCTTTTGATGCACTTTTAAATATAGTTCTTTTATTGGTCCTCTATTGGTGTAATGTTTTCTCCAATTATAATCCCAATGTTGTTTCTGTCGATTGAAATCCTTCTTTGTAAATTGACTTTCCTCTCCTTTTTGTAATATATCGTACCATCAATGTGATTTTGCTTCTACAGTTTGGAACCAATTCTTTGAGGAGTTTGGCCTTGGCCTTGCTAGGCTTAAAGGGGCTGTAGTCATCCTCCCCCAACGAGCCTCTGATTTCTCTCTACAAGCTGATTTGGAAAGGATTATACCCTAAAATGTGAAGTTCTTCTTGTGGGAGATCTCACACAAGGCCATCAATACGCAAGATAAGCTCCAGAGAAGAATGCCCTACATGGCTGTTTCTCCACAATGGTGTACAATCTGCAAGCAACACTCAGAATCACAAAGCCACCTCCTTCTAAATTGTCATTTTTCACCGAATTTTTGGAGAATTGTTCTACCATTCTACAATTGGCATATTGCCCTCCCCGTAGATCTCAAGCTTTTTCTTTCTCTCACCCTTGGCGTGCACCCTTCCTTCAAACAACATGACCCCTCCCACTATGAATGCCATTTGACATATTTTTAGTCTAATGCGGGGGTTAACCGAGGGGATAGACCTACACCTCTCTATGGGTTGCTCTACTTGGGGTCCCACTCCTTTTTGGTTTGAAAATATGTGGATGCAACATCACTCTTTCTACCCGATTGTTGAATATTGGTGGAAGAACACAACCCTTAGAGGCTGGCCGGGCCATGGGTTCATAAACAAGCTTAAGGGTCTGAAATTGATTCTTAAAATATGGAATAAAGAGGTTTTTGGCTGCATCACCACAAAACGTAACCAACCCATGACAGAAGTTGCCATTATTGATCAATTGGAAGAGACCGGTCCTATTGCTTTGGCGCATCACACTCACAGAAAATTGATGAAAGTTGAGTTTTGTCCTTGATTACCAAAGAGGAACATAGTTAGAGGCAAAAATGCAAGAAGCGTTGGCTCGAAGAGGGCGGCTTAAACACCAGTTTTTTCCACCGCACATTGGCTAAGAAAAAGCGCAAGAACACCATGTTGGAAATATTATCTGACCAAGGGAGAAGCCTCCTTCAAGAGGTAGAGATTGTCAATGAATTTATTATCTATAAGGCTCTATTCAAAAAGAAAGATTTTATTTTCGAGATGCCACATGGTATAGATTGGAGTCCAATTGATAGGCGACTAGCTGATAATATTGAAGAAGTGTTCACTGTTCATTGAAAATGAGGTTCGAAAAGTGATACACCTTCTTGGCACTGATAAATCTTCTAGCCCCGATGGTTTCACCCCCAAATTCTTTAAAAAGTTCTGGAACATCCTCTAAGGTGAATGAGAGTGTTCCAAGATATTTTTAAGAAAGGAATCATCAATGCCAATCTCAACGAGACTTATATATGCTTGATCCAAAAGAAGATCGAAGCTAGAACAGTGGCAGAATATAGGCCCATCAACCTCACTACTAGACTTTACAAGATTATAGCTCGTGTTCTTTTCGAGCGTTTAAAGAGAGTTCTCTCATCCACCATCACTGAATACCAGAATGCTTTTGTCGAGGCAAGACGGATTATCCCTCCTCTTCAGCGTATCCGTGCTTCATAGCTCAAAGGAACAAACTCCACTTAGGGGTGAAATAAAGCGATAAAAAATAACAATACAAGAAATAAAGTTACAAAGGAAACATAAAGGCGTTCCAATTTAAGTTACTATCTTGCAAAGAATAATCATCAAATGAGCTTGAAAGAGAATACCAAAGTGAAGCTTTGAAGTGAGTTGAGTCATAACGAACAAGCCAAAAACCATGAGAATCTTCAAAGAACCTCGAGTTCCTTTCCATCCAAATTTATGAAAGGAGGGTCTTAACTGCATTAATCCAAAGTAAAATAGACCGAAGGAGAAGAAGAGGACTGGAAAGAAGTTGAATAACATTATCCTTGACACTTGCGAAAAATACCCATTGTATATTGAAGGAACTAAAAAATCCGAACCAGCAGGCTTGCGAGTGACTAAGTGCACCCAAAAAATAGATAGATTCACATGGTCAAGGTTGGGTGATAACTCTTCGCATTCCCTAATTGATAGATTCCTTGTTTCAAAGGAATGGGACTTGTTGTTTGATAACTCAAGGGTTTCTAGGCAAGCTCGCATTTTCTCATCACTTTCCATTGTTACTTGAAGTGGGAAATTTTGTTTGGGCCCATCTCCTTTAGATTTTACAACAGCTGGTTGGTTACTCAAGTAAGATTGTGGGGCTGTTATTGAACATTCTCTCAAGATAGTTCTTATGGTTGGGCAGACTTTATATTAGCTTCCAAGTTCAGAAATCTGAAAATTGTCATTAAAAACTGGGATGCAGAATCTGAAGAAAGAAAAAAAAAGTAAAGAGAAAAGTCTTATCTAGAAATTACTCTCTTTGATACAAAGTCAGAATCATTTGAGCTCTCTTTACACGAGCTTCAAATCCGCACTTCTATCCTCTTGTATTGGGGACAATGTGTCGTACAGCTTTTAGCTTTCCTTGCTTGCTGCCCAATTAGGATTTTGTTTTTTTTTATTACTTTTTTTTAATGGCTTTTGATGGCGTATACGTGGACTCCCAATACTTCTAGGGGGTTTTCATGTAACTCCTCCTTCAATCTTTTATCCAATTCACACCCTCGTGTCCCTCGTTCGTTCTCTTCATTGCGAAAGGTTAAGATCTCGAAGAAGGTTGAATGTTTTGCTTGGCTGGTACTTTTAACACCATTGACCACGTGTAGAGATCTATGTTGTTAGGGCGGCATTGGTATGTGATATATAAATTTGCTTAAGAGGATTGGGATCACGCCTCACGGAGATGCAATTTTGCGTACTTGATATGGGATAGAGGTTCACAATAGATCTTGTCCCTCGATGATGGAGGTGCTGTTTCACACTATTTTGAGATAAGGGAGGAGCTCTTTGACATGCAACTTTGTTTTCTATTTTGTGGAATATCTAGCCTTAGAGGAATAGAAGAGTTTTTGGAGGGCTTGAAAGCGTGGTTAGGTTTCAGCTTGGGGCCACCATTTTGGTGCCAAGTTAGATAGATTCTTTGTCAAGAATGAAATGAGTTGCAAATTGTTCCTAATAATTGGTACGGTTAATGTTTCTAATCCGAATTCTTTTGCACTTGTAGTCTGAAGGTAGCTTGCGCTTCTAATTCCATGTTATATTGCTTTTTCCTTTGGCTGTTTATCTCATCTATAATTTATTTAGGTCCCACAAATAGCTAATAGCGAAGATCTTCCAGAAAGGCTTGGGGAGCCAGATTGTCCAGTGAGTTCTATTTGAAATAATTTCTCTGTTTTTTTTTTTTTTTTTTTGAAGCAATAAGCACTTATTTTGCTTGCATTTCTTCATGACCTTTTCAATTCCTGCAGTACTTTGTGAAAACTCAAAGATGTAAGTTTGGTTCAAGGTGCAAGTTCAATCACCCTAAAGATAGGTCTGATTCCGTGGTAAGTTGTATGAACCTGATGTCTTCAAGCTGTATTCTTGTCTTGGGTACCTTTTTTTCCTTTGTTGATTTGTTGATATGATATTATGTTTGTACTGTTTTCAGGGTGCTGAGAAATCTGATGTTTCAACATTACCTGAAAGACCGTCTGAACCACTGTGTGCAGTAATATACACGTACACACACATGCACACACACAAATGTTCTTTACTAACTGTTTTTAGGTGTGCAAGTCAGATATTGACATATTGTTCGATTTATTCCCCTGCAGTTCTATGTTAAGACTGGAAATTGCAAATTTGGTGTTAACTGCAAGTTCCATCACCCAAAAGATATCCAAATTTTATCTGGGGAAGAAAATAGAAATAGCGAACTAACTTTGATGGAAGCTAAGACTGAAGGAAGAATTGGAGACTTCAAGCTTGTTAAGCCTCCTGTTTCATTTTCACCAGCACTAATACACAATTCTAAAGGACTTCCGATTAGACCGGTAAAAATTGGAGTACATTTATAGAAGTCTAAATATTCTTTTCAAAAAAAAGAAATTACTTTTTAAGTCTAAATATTTATTTTATTGTGTCCCACAGGATGTCAGTGTTCTTAATACTCTTTCTTTTGTGTTGATTGTTGCTAATTACTTCACTTTCTGGATTTTATGATTCATGTTTTAGTTGAAAATCCTTAATTTTGTATTTTTTTTTAATTGTTTTGCACTCTAAAGCACGGACACGTGTCCAACTCGCTATTTTACGTTTTTTTTTTTTTTTTTGGGACATGCATGGGACACAGTGTAGACACGTAGGGAAAAAAGTTTAACCAAAAAAACCGAAACATACATTTTCTAGAAGGTGGAGAGAGATGGAGGGAAAGCAGAATGGGCGCTCGCCTTAAAGAAGAAGAAAGAAAAAGGGAAAAAGGGTGGGAAGAAGAGGAAGAGAAGGAAAATAAGAAAGGTCGGAAGAAGAAGTAAAAACCAGCATAGAAAAGGAGGGAAGAAGAAAAGTCTATCCACATTTCCTAGAAGCATTAAAGATGCTAGCTGTCATAATTAAAAAGAAAAACCAGCATGGTTTATGTGGCAAGATTAATTAGGTTTGTATTAATTAATCACGACACTATGACACTATTCTCTTAGCATATTTTATAAAGTTTTTTTTTTCTTTCAAATATTCTCAGTTTTCATAATTATTTAAGTTATTTTTCAATATTATCTAATAAAAATAAAACAAAATAAAATAACGTGTCTCCGATGTATCCGTGTCCTACATTTGCAGAAATTGGCATATCCGTGTCCTACATTTGCAGAAATTGGGACATCGTCATGTCCGTGTCTTCTTAGGTTTTGCAGTAAACAAGATCTAAACTTTACTAAATAACTTTCTTGTAACAGGGTGAAGTGGATTGTCCATTCTACTTGAAAACTGGCAGGTATATCATACAACTAATTTGTTGATAGTACCACTTGAGAAAACAATGATGAGTCTTATGTTTATTGATTGTTACGTATCAGTTGCAAGTATGGTACCACTTGCCGTTACAATCACCCTGACAGAAATGGTATGCGATGTTCTCGTTTGCAGTTTTGAAACTTGGAAAGGTATGTAACGATCACTTAAAATATTCTTGGGAATTTTGGCAGCAATCAATCCATCTACTCCAGCAATGGTTCATCCTGCTATGGTCTCAGCTGCTAATATGAATATTGGAATTGTTAATCCGTCTAATGCTATTTATCAAGCTATTGATCCCAGATTGATTCAGCCACTGGTAAGTCAGTCTCAATTGGTCCCTTGTGTTTACTAATAAATTTCCGAATTTGATAGTTGTGTTGTACTATGTTATTAGGTCTTAATCTTCTAGATTAGAGCCCCTTCTTGTTTCGATAGATAGTTTCCTGCTTGGATTCTTTTTGTTGGTTTTTTGGTGGTTGTTTTTGTAGGCCTGTCTTTTGTTGGTTTTTGTTTCCTAGTTGTATTCTTTCATTTTTCTCAATAAAAGTTCAGTTTTTTTATTAGAAAAAAAATTTGACGTCCCCTTGTGCCAGCATTGCAAATTCATTTGTATCGGTTAATTAAAAATGAATTTAAGTAATTCTAAGTATGTGAATTTTCGAAACTTCATTACAATAACATCCTGTTTGAACTTTTGAAGTTTATGAATCCTCTTGTAGTGAATAACTAACTCAAACTATTTTTTATTATTTTGCAGTTGGAATCTAGCTCAAGTATTTACCCTCAACGACCTGGGCAGATAGAATGTGACGTGAGCACCTCTTCCCGTCCCCCAATAGGATCTTGAAGTTACGATGTGATTATAGTATATTGATGGCTCTCCCTTCCTCTCCCCCTCTCCTAATAGGTTCTTTAGGGAGTCACGATGTGACGTTAGTATGAATTTCAAGATACGCTAAAGCGTAATACCCTCCAAGGTTTAAACATGAGACGCAAAAAAAAGAAGAAAAATATGGAGTGGGCTTTTTTCTTTTTCCTTTGCAAGGTGCTCTAAATACAAAATAGTGTTGATGGTGAGATAGGTCCATGGCGAGCACCTTCCACAGGGCGTTCACCATGGTATGCCATTGGAAGATGAGGCGAGTGCCATGTTGAAGGCGGGTTTAATCGGCTTTTTCTTAAAAAAAAAAAAAAAAAATACATAAGAAAAGAAGGGAAGAAGAATGAACAGTCGGAAGAAAAGAAGAGGTGGAGAAGGAAGGAAAACAAAGATTTTTGTTTGACTTATTAACTCAAATTTGTTGGTTCAACATTATGTTTTATTTAATAGCACTCAAGTATTTTTTTTCCATTACTATTATTCATATTTGATCTGTTACTTGGAAGTAATGTTATCATTCATATTCACTTCTTATTGTTATTATTATTAATTTTAGTTTTAGTTTTTTTATTGTTTTGTTGATATGCTATTTCACGCTTAAATGTCATTTTTGTAGTATTATATGAAGACTGGGGAGTGTAAATTTGGGGAACGATGCAAATTTCATCACCCTATTGATCGGTCAGCGCCAAAGCAGGCTGCTCAACATAATGTGAAACTAACACTAGCAGGACTACCCAGGAGAGAGGTATATATATCTGTTATATGTGCCTTGTAAATTCACCTTATAAGAAAGTTTAGTACACTCTATGTGGAGTAGTAATGCCGGAAACTGTTATCATAAGATAAAGCTTTTGTCTTTATTTCCAGAACATTTCTGTTTAAAAAGTAACCACCAACCATCTATTAGTTTGAGAAGTTCTTACTTCTTAGTTCTCATATTGCCAACTCTGAGGGAGTTGTTCAGGGGAAGGATCGTGTTTTCTTGCAACCTGGTTTCTCCGTTGTTATGTGGTATATTTTATTGCGAAGGAAGAGAAGAGCTTTCATGGGAAGGAAAAACTTCTACCCATTTTATTCTTTGTTTTTTCATTTGTCTTGATGGAAGTTGATTTCCCATAAAACTCCTTTGGAAGTTGGGTTCCCATAAAGATGAATTTTGTCTTGAATCTCTTCCTCTGAACCATGGATGTATCTTGGAACTTGCGGATACTCTATTTAGACAAGATTAGTGCACTCATTCAATCAAATACCATTCCTCAGTGTAGTTACCTTCTTGGTCTTTTGGAAAAACTGTATTGAATTATTCTATAAAAACAATGCTTCTGAGCTATTTCCAGGAACAGACTTGTGATTTTCCCCCTATGGATGAGCCTTTCTTCTCCTGTTATGGAGATTTTTCAAATATGAACGGAAGGATTAATATCGAGTACCTTGACAGGATGCCATAATTTGTCCATATTATCTGAAAACTGGAACATGCAAGTATGGCTCTACTTGCATATTTGACCACCCACCTCCTGGAGAAGTGATGGCAATGGCAGCAATACAATCTATTCCAGGAAAAGAAGGCGAAGAACACGGATAGATGAATCAGTTAATGAACAGCAGCAGTAGAGATTCTGGTGGAATTCAGAAATATTAGGCTACTTTTGGTTTTGTATCTGTACGGTTCTTAATCTAATGTCCACTTTCACAACCATTGTAGCTCTGTTGAAATAAATTGAAGCTGTGATTTCATAGTCCTGCATCGAATTTATTATTTGTATTTGATTTGACAGAGCAGTACTTGTTCTTTCCACCCTCCCCCCTTTTGTAATTTGACACGTAATGTGTATCGTTTCGCTGTTTTGGCCGCTCCATTTATTATCCCGGTTTTTGGTGGCACTTTGGAATTCAACTAAAGTGGACAAGGTCAAGTGGCCAAGTTTGGGTTTTTATTTATTAATATTATATATTTTAATACTATTTGTACAGATATTGTTAAAGGTGGATAGAGAAATCGTGTGTTAACGACATGATTTCATGTAATTTTTTATTGAATTCGTGTCTTCAAAACTCCGATTTCAAGGGGAAAATCAGGAAAATTGATTTTTAAGCATGATTTGCTGGAGAACAAAATTGCGGTCGGAGAAAGGTTGGGGTGGAGTAGTTAAGAGAGAGAATGACGAAGCAACGAAACCTAGAGAAATTTGACGGATTAACTTAAATTTTGTGCTCCCTGATATATTCAGAATCCAAAGACAGATTAAGGATAGAGATTTTGAGGACGAAATCGTCGGTATATTAGATAAGTCAGATAAGTCGCCAAGGTAGCTATAACATGGTATTGAAGGGCTGTCAGATAAGTCGCCAAGGTAGCTATAACATGGTATTGAAGGGCTGGGTGTCAGCAAACCTTGACAAATTTAGCAAACTTTAAAACATTTTGTAAATATGGCAAAAAAATCAGTGGCTATTAGTGATAGACTACTAGATTAAACTATTGTCATATTTGCAAAAAAAAAAAAAAAAAATACTATATTTTTAATTATTTTACTCTAAATTGACATATGTTACAATTTTCCTATTAAATTTTTGTCGACATGTCGATATTTCCATTGACATTTCCACATATCTATAGGTTTGACATCGACATTTTCATCATGTCGTACAAAATCGATGAAATATAAAAAAACACACAAAATGTAACCTAACGTGAATATAATATTATAATAAATGTATTTTAACTCATTTAAAAGTGTAAAATGTTTATCTATTAATTTTAATATTTTTTAAAAAAAAATATTTTTTAAAATCTTCCGGAAATATCCATCGGCATCGACATTTTATCGATATTTCTATTGACATTTTCACAAAATTGAGACCTCGATATTTCTGTCGATATTTAAATCATTGACTATAATATAAATTTTAATATATTAGTATAGTAAAATAATTTAGGAAAATTATGTTAGGTGTAATTTAAGATAAATTATTGTAAATATAGTACTTTTTGAAAAGTTTTGCAGATGTGACACTTTATAATAGTTGCTGATAAAATAATTGTAAATATATCACTTCTTTCCTTTGAGGGAAACGTGGCATAGACTATAGAGGCATGTAAGGTGAATGTGATATTGGTTTATAAAGTATGATATGTGGTGGTATTTAGATTTTGACATGTGTCAATGGTTTCTTTTAACCATTTAAAAAATAAAGTACAAAAAAATTATAGAAAAAAAAAAAGAGTTTACCTTGGAGAGAGAATAGGTCTTTTTAGAATGGAAAATAGCAAAGGAGCTTAATTGGGAGGTGCAACATCGATTACTTGGAACTTTGAGGTGTTATGGGGTGATTTTGGTCCAAAATTCATATTTGGTTGAACTGAAATTGGAATAGTTGGCAATCTGAATTATATCGACAATAATTTTGTAACGGGTTTAATTTATGAAGTATTTTTTATTATTTATCTGGTATTATGGAACTTCAAGGAGAATATAATTATGTTTGATTTTAGAGAAATTGTGATGAGATTGACATATTTTAGTGATTTTATGATTTTAGTTGAAATTATTGTTTTAGACTTGTTTGAGATATGACAATTGTTAATAAGGTCGCAGGGGAATGTCGGGGCCACCAAGTGCCAAATTTGGATTCCAAATCCTGGACCTAGGGCGTTACAAATGTCAGAGATTGTTATGCTAGCGTTACAAATGTCAGAGATTGTTATGCTATTCATAGTCTGAGCACGATCTTATGATTATCTAGAATTATTTGAATTGTTCATGCTTTGAATAACTGCGATTTATGGAAAGAGAGTTCTTTTATTACGAATGTATCACTCGCTTGACTTTTTAGCTCATCATTAATGCTTATTTTTTTTTCACTAAGTTGTTCTTGAGTTTCAACTAGATATAGCTGAGATTAACATCTACCACCAGTCTCATCGAGTTCTTGCATATCATTCACTGTTGTAAAGAGTGTAAAATTTGTTGCAGTGTATTTATTTAGATTCCATTGCACTCTTAGGGTCGGTTGTCGTCACAACTCATCCTAAGTTTGGTATCGATATTTTGGGACAGGATGTGCCATTTATGAATCATGTATTTGTTGACCAAAATTTTTTTTAATGCACATTCCAGTGATACTTTTTGTAAAAAACGATAACATTGTCAAATTTTAATTATGTTTCCTTATTACATATGCACATATAACTCGTATAGTTGGATCCCTAAAATGACGCGCCCATAAATATTTGTTCTCGAGTGCATTATTCACATGAAGAATATAATTCGGCTATCTTGGACGAATTACAACAGTAGACTTGGCAAAAAGACTAAAAATTGCAGAGGAAAGTTTTGAAGACTTCCAGAGATATGAATAAACCCTCTTCCGGTGAACGACTGTCTTAAAAGTTGAAAGCACTTTTTGAAACAGTAAGTTACCCTAATCAATATTCCTAGAGAACTAGTGCTGCACTAACAGTAAAAAATGTCCAGCTTTGTCTTATAAATAAAGCCCTTAACACTAGGACCATATAACAACTGTACAGCAAGCCCAAGGACCTTCAAGCAAATCCTCCGGAGTGATTAACATAAGCGACGGCCGTCATCATCAACAGTGGTTTACATCTTTCCAAGGGCAAGCTACTGCATTGCCATATGCAGCAGCATTTAATAATCCATTCGCAGACTTCGGGGTGTGTCCATTTTGCAGAATCTTTATCTTGGCGTGTCCATTGCTTATCGTATCTGCTGCCGATAATTGGCTGACATTTCCATTGTTTTGTAGGAAGGGCTCTAATTGGCCACATGCTGCCTTAATGAGCCCTGCAACACGAGATTTGGTACCATCACAGCGCGAAGCAACAGGCAAAATAAACATTGCCAATCTACTTCCCAAGTACTAAAAGCAGAAGTAATCACATAAAATTATACAAGTACTGTACCTAAGAAGAGCGGGGAAGGTTTCCCTGGTCTGGACTTAAATTCAGGATGAAACTGAACTCCCACAAAGTATGGATGGCCACCCAGCTCGACAATCTAATGCACATTCCAAACACAATATTTTTCAGGACTAAAAAACTAAATATTGCACAACAGTAGAAAATGCGCTCTCACAATCATCATTTAAAATAATGCATACCTCCATACGACGACCTGTCTCATCACTGCCAACAAAAGATAAACCAGCATTTTCAAGTTGAGACACCATTTCAGGATTGACCTACCCACGGAAAAAAAATAAAATAAATACATGTGTCTTAACTAGTTAAAGACCACATACAGAAAGTTCCCAAGTAAAGTAAAAGAATACCTCATATCTATGTCTATGTCGCTCATCAACAAACTTTACATTGCCATACCTAACGCAGTTGCAAAATAATTGAAGTTACAGTCAGTGTCACAGACAGGAATGAAATATGAGATTCAACATAACACATGCTAATAAAAGCCTTCTTAATCCCATCAATTCTAAAATCTTCCACAGATATTACACAATTCAGGAGTAACATTGCCAGTAAGTTTTAATCTATACGAGGTCCTTACAACTTTGCAGATTTGCAGTCCATAACATTAAAGTAAGTTCTCCTTGACCCTAGACGCATAGTTCCTCCCATATGAGTCTTTGAACCCTATTATCAATAACAGAAACTCAAGTTCACAGGATATGTGGAAGCAACTTGAGCAAACTTGTAAAGTGCACACCTCAGGCATAAAAACCACACAAGGATTCGCGGTTTCAGGATCAAACTCTGTGCTGTTAGCATCATGTATGCCAAGAACAGATCTGGCAAATTCAACGACTGCAATTTGCATCCCCAGGCATATGCCCAGAAATGGAATCCCATTCTCTCTAGCATATTTGGCTGCTAGAATTTTCCCTTGTACTCCCCTATCACCAAAACCTCCTGGAACTAGAACACCATCAGCACCCTGAAAAATAGTATTAACTAAGTGTATAAAAATTATCATTTACAACTACAGAGAAGGATAAAAGAAATTTAGAAACAAACTAAAAATGTTGGGGCACCTTTAAAAGTTCCCATGCAGCTCTATAAACCTGAGGGGCCTGCAAGCAATAAATAAATTAACAAAATGATCAAAGGCAGAGAAGCCACTTAAGACCAAAATGTACCTCTTTGGCAGAAATATCTTCAAGATCCCCAGCTGGAACCCATTCTACAATAAGCTTTCTATTGCTGGCGACAGAGGCATGTAAAAGGGCCTGACCCATGAAGCTAAATATTAGGTTCTGAACTATGATTTCTTCAACTATAATCTTCTTTTACATAAAATATGGTATCTTAAAAAATGGAAAGAAAGCAAGCAGGAGTGAATTGCATTTGAAATGGAAGAAAAAACACCAAGCATACATGAACTATAGAAATAAAATTTATTCTCCTTCCCTTTCTCTTACAAGCATTCTACAATAAAGAGAAGGTTTAGGGGTGTTTGGGGCACCAACTTGGAGTTGGGTGGACTGAGGCCTGAGTTATTATAATTCAGTCTACGTTTGGCCCACCAATTATTTAAGTCCAGAGTAAATAAAGTAACTACACCAACTTCAATAGTATTTACTATTCACAGACTATTATAACCACCGACTATTTTAACCCACTCAGCGCCAAACAACCCCTTAAAGTTTAGAATGAAGAATTTGTAATGGCCCGGAAGGAAAACATGAAAAAATGTAAGAAAGTCATTGTGGAAAGAAGTGCTAATGTTGGAAACTCATTTTCCCCTTGCTATCACAATTTTAGTAAATAAGATGACTTTTGTAATAAAATATTTAGAAAACATTCCAATAACACCAACTTCTACAAACTAGTACTTGAAGTCCTTGCAAATAGGCCGATGACTGTTCTGCCTTGTACCATTTCCACGTCATTGGTAATAGGCAAATCCGAAAACCATTTCAACTTCACTGGTAATAGGCAAATCCTCAATTCAGTACTTAGTGCAATGTTGAAGATTTGAGAGTTAGAGAGAAGCTTGGAAGTTTTAAAATTCAAGAACTTACTAGATACAAAATTGAAACTGAAAGTTTAGGAACTTATTAGACAATTTTTAAAGATCAATGACTTATTAAACATAATCTTAAAATTTTAGGAGCTAAACCTATAATTTAACCTTAAAATTTCCATGTCTCTAATTTTAATGTAAGCTTGGAAGTTCTCTTGTACTCGATGTTTTCTAAGGTGTGAGGTGCACCAAGAGCTAAGCACGAGGTTTAAAGAAAATTGTGGACTTTTAAGTGAGGCACATAATGTAAAAAAAACAAAAAAAAACACATATAATATATATATATATATACAGTATAGTGAAGCATGATATGATGAAAGAAGTGTTCAGACATGAGAACTTTATTTAAGAGATTGTTTAAAAGAAAAGACAGCAAAGACTATCTTCCTTGCATTATTAATTCAAAAAAGAAGAAATAGTAAGACATTCTCTGAAAAATTGCAACTGCTTGATCGAACAACCACTTGGTGCAGTGGGTGAGCACTCCGCCTAAGATAGCAGAGAGTGGGGGTTCGATTCTGTCCTAAGGCAGATTTTCAAAAAAATTATCAAACAACCATTGGTGCAACGGGTGAGTGAGCGCATCACCTAGATAGCCGTGGGGATTGATTGATCCTGCACCTGTGCAACAAACCACGCACGGGGCATGAATTTAAATGCATTATTACCTACCGCCCAAATTGGGCCCAATTTTTTACCGTTGCAAAAAAAAAAACTGCAACTGCTAAGAGGTGTCAGAACAGCACTTGTGCCACAGCACCTAGGCACACTTTAAACTATGCTTGGACTAAATATCCCAGGGAAGCAGAGCCTTGAGTTCTATTTTGTTTTTTAACAAGAAACAAACTTTTCTTTGAGAGATGAAAAAGTTAAAAAAAGATAACATTATAGATGGTAAGATAATGAAAATACAGAATTATAAGCAATAAAATAATAAGAATTTTAAGAAACAAAAGCTATTGAGGGAGATTATTGAGAGAAATGAACATTTTTTACGAATTTATCAGTTTCTTTATAAAAACTAAAATAAATTTAAAAAAATGGGGTTTGATCTTGAAGCACCGAGGCTCACTTTTTTGTACAACCAAAAGTATTACTCGACATTTGGTAGCAGTCGATGATTATGATTTTTCTCTCTAATCAAATCAACAAAGCAAAACTTATGGGACACTTCTCCAAATGATTCTTTCCAGAAAACTGGCAACCAGAAAACATTTCAAGCAAGAGCGATGTAGATATTCCTTGGAGATTACTAGGCCACACCGAAGTTAGTAAATAAAATTCCAGCTTTTGGTGGCAAACTCAGACTGTATGAACTAGTCCATAGATTCCCCATCTTCCTTGAAATTCATATGGAAATGGATGAGGGAAAAAAATGAGGAACTTCCCCCGTACTCTATTTTGAATGTTCAAGCTTTTATAGGGCTAATAGACTAGATGGAGAAAGTTTAGATCACGTTTTGTTTTCTGCTCTATCTTGGTAGATTTCCCATGAGACAAGTAACACCATGGATTGTATCCAGAGATTGTCTTCTGCTCTACTTGGTCTTTAGTGGTGTAGAGTATGTAAAGAAGACTGCAGAAGGTTTAGATCACGTTTAGTAAGATTGCCAATTCGCTTCAGCGATTTGGAATAGATTCCCCGAGTCTTTAGGTGATCAAATGGCTTGCAGCAAATCGTGCAGGATTATGATGGGGGAGGTATTTTACCACCCCCTTCTTTTGATGGCCATTTCTTCGATAAACCACTTTATTTGCAACTTTATAAAATATTTTCCGGAAGAGAAATAGGAGTCATCAATGACTCCCTTCGGGCTTCTGTCACTCCTTTATCTCTCAGTCTTTCAAATGGAGCCCTTTTTCTTCTCTCGTTTTTTGTTTGGGCTCATTTTTGCATAGGCTTTCCTTTTTTGTTATCTCATTCGTTCTAAACTAGGGATGTTCACGAGGCAGGGCAGTCCCATTTTCCGTCCCTACAAAATTCTCCATTTAATTTTGCAGAGATCGGGTTCCCAGCGGGAATTATTTCCCGTCTATAATTATTGTTTTTTAATTTTGATTAAATAAAATACTTTTCTTTCAGAAATTTTCTATTTAAATTGTTCATTCTCAGTGGAAAGTTCTCGTTTAAAGAGAAAATTCTTTAATTTCCTATATATATATATATATATATATTAAGAAAATAGAGAAATTTGGGTGGGGTGGGGTGAGGACGGAGAACGGGGCAGGGACGGGGTCGGGCAATGTATTCCCCATTCCCGTCCCCGTTTAGCTAACAGTGAAAATTTTGTCCATGCTCCCTCCTTCGTTCCTTGCAGGAAAAATGGGCATCCGTATTCTCAATGAAAGTCATTTTTTTCATCAAAATAATAATAATAATAATAATTGCACTACTTCAATTTAAGCCAATTAAAGTGAATTTCTATAAGCTAAAGTCGACAACTTTCTTTAGAGTTCGGTGAGACTTGTAAGAAAGAGGATCAAGATGTCTCTTGTGAATAGCTTGATGAACTATTTCCCTCCAACCCTTAGACTTAAGTTGCATAAATAGGAAGGAAAATCTATGGAATGACCTTAACCTCCCCACCTGTAGGAACTAGATCACCCTAAATAAGCCTTTTGGTATTCAAGGGTCATGGACCAATCTTAGAACCTTTTTCATTAAGTGAAATGCATTAGCAACCACTCATGGACCAAAGAGTGGTTGGGCAATAAATGACGGAAAAAAGTAAGAAACGAGCATTTTTAGTACCAAAAACAAAAGGGCAGACATGCCTCATCTCCTCTCTCTCTTGTACTCTAATTGAGTTTTTTTTTTTTTTTAATAAATCTGTGCAGGCTTATTTTTACAAATTTGCAATGATGCTTCTGCCCGCTTCAACATATACATTGCAGTAACTGTCCTACAAAACCATCTGCTTTTCCACTGGGACCTTAGCTAATTTAGCACTGAGACCTTCATTAATTGAGTTTAATGAAGATCCTTTTCCTACTACAAAAGGCCAAAAAAAAAATAGAGGACACAACCTGCCTAGTCTCCCTGTCCTTTGTTTTCCAGGCACAAAACTATGGACTAGCTCATAGTGTAGTAACTCATTACGTAGGTAAGATTGTGTATACACACAAACCAATTATGAATGCAAAGCATATAAAAGACAAGACTTATAATTTACGAAACTATACAATTGCTAAAATAACAAGGGAGGAAAAAATCAAAGTAGAATGCACGATAGATTATTTACAAAATAAGGTGTTCATTAACAATAACTATATAAGAAATTTAGCAGACAGCAAAACATCCAAAATGCATTAATTATTTTAAATTTCAAGAAACCCCAAAATAGGGTCCCCAGCCCCATGCGGGGATGGAGATGTTTCATGTTCTGGGACTTACCTTTAATACAGAGAGGTACGAATCTGAAAGGCCTGTATATTTACCAACCATAGCAATTTTGACCTATATATGTCCAGAGTTTGAAACAAAAATTTGAATGAATAATTTTTTTTCTAAAAAAAGTAGAAATATAGGATAAAGTTCAACAAATTAGATAAGTGCTCAAGACCCACAGAATCATGTAATTTATCATATAACCTTGTCCTAGACGTCCATCCATCCAAATCAGGTTCTCCTGCTACACTGGAAATTTGTAAATGTTAGTTGACCAATGTCTTTAGAGGAAATACATCCAGGAGATTCAGACAAACAAGATGCAGTGACACTAGATAAAGATTTTATGTTAAAAAAATGACACTTGCAATACCAACCTGTGAAGATTCAGTCCTTTCAAGAGTGCATTGTGAGCCTTCTGATCCTGTTGAAAAAAAATGTTCTAGCATTTCCTCACATAAAAAGAAATATGACCAAAAAAATCACTTACTCGTAATAGCAGAGGAATATGCCAGATATTTGGCACATCATAGAGAGTGATTATATTCTCTGCCTGTCAAGAACCCAACTCATTAGAAACAACGCAAAGCATCAAATGAGCATGTTGAAGAACATCATCATATAGTACCGGCACATGACAAAATTGAGCAAGTTTTTCCTTAACATTTTCATCGAGTTCCTGTTAAGGCCAAATAAAATCAGATCATAAACTAACTGCAGTCCCAAGCCCTCAAAGCAAGTAAAAAGGGAAAGGGAAAACCTTTGTGCTGCGGCAAGCTAAAATATTTGGGACCAATCCCAGTCCTCTAAGGCCTCGAACACTATGTTGAGTAGGCTTAGTTTTCTATGGTTCAAAATAAATAAAATAATCAGGAAAATCAGGCAATTATTTAAAAATAGTGCATAAGCTTGTGCCTCAGTTTTCTTTCTTTTCTTTGACAGATAGAGATAGTACAGTGGGTACAAATGTGAGTATAGAAGGCACATTTTCCAAGCTTACCTGTTCACCAACTACATTGAGGACTGGAACAAGGCTAACATGAACCAGGCAGAAATTCCCAGGACCTAAAACAAGACATGTTGTTGTGAAGCAGGATGCTCAAACAAAATTTAAAGAAGGTTAAACTGGTTCATCAAAGAAACAGATATATAAACAACTCTGACCTACGTGGTACGAAAATTGCCCAAGTGCTTCAATAAATGGCATTGATTCAATATCTCCTACATGAAGTAAAACAAAACAGAGGCTAGAGGCTCTAGTTTTTTCCAAATAAAAAAACGGAGTAAGTTTCTCAAGAAACGTGCTTTGAACTTAATGTACCTATGGTGCCACCCAATTCAATTACACACACATCAGCAGGACCTTCTTTACCATCCACTGGTATCATTGCTACACGTTCGATCCATTCTTGGATTGCATCTGTAATGTGTGGAACAACCTAATAAAAATAGAAATAAAATTAACATACCATTAACATTTGATTATAGAACTGAGAACAAAGACAACACAAAGTTGAAGCAGACCTGAACAGTCTTTCCTAGGTAATCACCTCTTCTCTCCTTGTCAATCACTGACTGTCAAAATATCAAGGGAGGAAGCAAAACTAGTAACGACATAAGGCATGACTACATATAAACACAAAGGTGGGCGAACACATAGAGGCAATGTACCTGATATATTTTTCCGGTTGTGATGTTGTTATCACAAGTTAGTGTGATGTCTAAAAATCGTTCATAGTTTCCAAGGTCCAGGTCAACCTTAAAAAATAAACAATTCATATTACATATATGAAACAGAGAAATTTCATAGAAGTGCAGAAATTCAATATACATGCCAGGTTAGAAATCCAACCACGATTTAATTATCTGTACAAAACGAATTCAAACTGATCATCAAAAAGCCACAACTTCAACAGCATATTCTACTTGGTAATATTTAAAAACGGATGTCCCCAACCCACGCATAGAAGAACAAAGCAAGATTATGAACTGACCATATATAAAAAAAAAAAAATGAAAAACAGGGCAGGACCTCAAGGGGCTGGGTTTTATATGCACATAAGAAAGACATTAGATGAAAAATAATTACTGGAGGGTCATGCATGCTAAAACAGATAAATGCATCAATTTACCTCACCGCCATCATCCAAGACAAACACTTCGCCGTGCTCAAAAGGAGACATGGTACCAGCATCTGTGTTTAGATAAGGATCTGGAGATATGAGGAAAATACAGAAGATTATTAAAGTAGTAACACTAAATTAAGAAGACAGTGAGGATGGCGCAAAGTGAGAAACATTTCTGGACATGTAAAATACCAATCTTAATGGAAGTAACTCGAAGACCGCAAGCTTTAAGGAGGACTCCAATACTACTAGCAGTGACCCCTTTGCCCAGTCCACTAACAACACCTCCCGTAACCAATACGTACTTCATATTCCTCAGGTTCTGAAGTTTCTTCTTTGGAGATGGTAGGTCCGATAGTGCTGCAAGCATAAATGTTATAGAGTTATAGCAGTAGCGGTAGCAGTTGGAGTAAGTAAGCAGTTCTGAGGACATCGAAGAACACAAACAGGGATATTAGAGAAATATAATTAGGTTTAGTTGGAACGGAGAGATTAATGAGAAATCGACCTCGTTCACAGTGACGGTCTTTACAAAGTTCCAGCCCAGCCTCTTACCGCATTCTTCTTTTGCTCCTGCATTTTCTTTCTCTCCAGCAGACTATCTGGAATTGTTGAAACTCTTTATAGACTGTATCAAAAGTCTTCCTCGGAAGAAAAATATATATACTATTTTGGGTTATCTTATCTTGCTTGGAATGAATCAACCTAGGAAAGCTGGCGTCCGGCAGGTGGAAGGATAGGACAGGACTCTTCTTCAAATTCTAAACGAAGAAGCTTGTTCAAATAGCCGTATCTGCCTCCTGTGCCTCCCTTGCTCTTCTCTCTTGGGCGGCGGGTGCCTGAGGAAGAAGAACAACACACTTCAACCAACAAAAATTACGTATAAATATGAAACGCGAGAAAGCATCAACAAGTTTTTTCCTTTTCTTTTTCTTTTTCTTTCCCACGCTTGTGGGTGTAAAATAATTCAACTGCAATTCATTCTTAAAAAAAAATGTTTTTTTTTTTTTTTTTTTTTTTCTACAATTGGGTGGTGGACGGATTCGAACCTTAGTCGACCAAATAAAAAATGTTTATTTTTTTTCTTTTTTTTTTTAAAAAACAAATATTTCGCATATCAGATTGAAATAAAAGTTTACTCAACAAAAAAAATTGAAATAAAAGTGTGGTAATTTTTAGGGAAATTGTACTAAATGACAATTTAAGACTTATTGTTTGCAAATATAGCATGTTTTTAAAATTTTTGCGGATATAGCAATTTCTAAATTTCTATCGCTGATATCTTATGACTGATAGAAGTTTATCGCTGATCACCTCAGCTTTTTATAGATTTTTGTCAGTGATAATAGTCTATTAGAGATAATAGTCTATCACTGATAGAAGTCTATCACTGATAGAAACAGATTTTTTTGCCATATTTGCAAAACATTTTAAAGTTTGTTAAATTTGCAATTAGTTTGGGCCTGATTGCTATTTGTGCAACCAGCCCTAATTTTTATTAAAAAAAAAATGCTTCATAAAATCTATTGGAAATAAATATATAATACATATATTCTAATTTGTTCATTTATTTTTTTATCTTTTTTTCAGAACCTACATAAAGCACAAATTATCATCGAAAAAGTTAATGATTTGTTGAACTAAAACAAACTAATGCCTATTGTTTTTTAGCTTTTGCACATAAGAACAAATTCCTAACCGAATATATGAGACATGAACACTACTAATTATACGTTTTTATTGTCCATCGCTAAATTTTGGACAAACAAGAGGGAATAATTTTTTTTTTAATTTAAATATCATTCGAAAATTTAGTGGTGGCCGATAAGAGAATAGTCATATCCGTTTATAATGTATGGTGTCAACTACATAAAACAATGGCATTGGAATTCATCCATATTCAATATATGAAAAAGAAATTGCCTAGTTTTAGCATTATAAAACAACCACATATAAACTCTAACAAATGTTATTGGAAAGTTAGCAATGAAAGGATGTCGATTGAGAGTTGGAGATGACTCTTCTATTGATTTGTATGCTGACTAGTGGATTCCACGAGAGTTTCTTTCAGACTTTTCTCTCTTCCACGTTCGTTAACAAACTACATAAGGTTAGCAGTTTCGCACAGGTGGTGTGTTTCGAACGATGACCAGATTAATGAGTTTTTATTTTATTTTAGATGATGTAGTGTTAATCAAAAGCATCTATTTGCTTAGTTATCCTTGATTTGGCTATTTCTTTTGGCATTTTGATAAACAGGATTCTTACGTTGTTAGGATGGAATGTGTATCTTGGATTATTTGGTTTCAGAGTTGTTTTGAAAACAAATTAAGGGTTTAATGGAATACCCAGGTTAAAGAAGCGTAGTCACGCCTTGAATGAGGGTAAAATAATGGTAGGAAACAACGTTGAAATTAATTGTATACAAGTAATTTGATAACTAACACAAATAAGATTTATCATTGATTTGGCTCGAGTGGTTTGGATTGATGCCCAACTTAAGTTTTATCCCAAGGTTCAAAACCTGGTATTGTTAAGCTTTTTTTTTTTTTTTTTTGAAAAGAATACCTTTCTTTCTTTCTTTAATTATTATATTATTATATACATATCTCATTTTTTTCATATTTCTAAAAAAAAATATGTTTAAATAAATATTACTAATTTAAACACTTTATTAGTAAAATAAAAAAATATTAATTAATATATCAAGACAAAAAAAAAAAAAAAAAAAAAAAAAAAAAAAAAAAACTCGATTTTAAAAATTATTGAAAAATCAACTATTAGATAAGATATTTAAATCTAACTATGACGTGAGTTTCTAGCTCAGAAGCTTGTTTTTTTAATGTTGTGTTAGACATGAGTTGTAATCTTACATTACTCTATGCTATTTTCAACATTGCCCTCTTCGAGTCGTGACTTTAGTAGGACTCGATGTTTTCATTATGCCAAAAGATCTTCACTTTCTCCGTTGTGTTCGTGGTTGCATTTGTTATGACTTGGTTGGTGGGAAAGAAAATTCAAATGTCCTGAGAGGCAAATTTGATATTGGCATATGGCTTGGGTAGGACCCGACACCTGTATTATATGAATCATCACTCTGTTTTAGCGGTTGGTGGAAGACAAATTTGAAATGATGATTGCGCTGACAACCAATAGGCCTGCAGGAAGAGACACTAAATCTCAAGTACCATTGTCATCTAAGGCATTCATCTCCTCTACCATTGCAGCGCGCCAACCAAAATGAGACAAAGCTTCATAAATAGATTTAGGACTAGATAAAGACTCTAAAGATGCAATGAAAGAGCATGTAGGAGAAGACAAATGGTTATATGACACAAAATAGGAGATAGGGTAAGTGCACTGTCGTGTACCTTTACGAAGAGCAATGGGACGATCATCGCTTGCACCTGGATCCAATGACGAAGAAGCCTCTGATAAAGGGCGTATAACTGTACCTGGTTGTCGACGAGAGTAAACCTGAGTCAAAGGTGGGTGAGTAGAGACAGGGACAAAGGAAGATGATTTGTTACGTGTCTCACAAGAAGACACAATTGTATAGATAAGAAACTCATCATCATCGTCCTTCGTATGCTCCCCCTGACTCTTATTGGAAGGCAAAGGGAAAAAAGACGAATCTTCAAAAAACGTGACATCAGGAGAAACCAAATACCTATCAAGACTAGGACAATAACACTGATACCCTTTTTGAACACGAGAATATCCAAGAAAGATACATTTTAATGACTTTGGATCCAATTTGGTGAGTTGAGGGCGAACATCCCGAACAAAACTAGTACAACCAAATATTTTTGGTGTAAGCGAAAACGATGGTTGTTTAGGACACAAAGTACGATAAGGTATGCGATTGATCAAGAAACAAGTCGTCGAAACAGCATCAGCCTATAAATGTTTTCGAACATGCATCTGAAACATTAAGGCTCGTGCTGTTTTGAGGAGATGACGATTCTTTCGTTCTGCAACCCCATTTTGAGATGGAGTATCGACACATGAGGATTGATGAAGAATTCCATGTGCACCTAAATAAGATCCAAGAGCATGCGAGAAATATTCCTTAGCATTATCACTCCGTAGGACTTTAAGAGAACCGCTAAATTGCGTTCTAATTTCAGCATGGAAGTTACAAAAATGAGAAAGCAACTCAGAACGACTTTTCATTAAATATAACCAAGTTACACGAGAATAATCGTCGACAAAGGTAACAAAATATCGAAACTTTCCCTTGGACTCGATAGGACACGGACCCCAAACATCAGAATGAACTAACTCAAACGGAGCACTAGCTTGTTTATCGACTCTCGGATACAAACTCACACGATGAAACTTAGCAAATTGACATGACTCACAATCTAAAGAAGACAAATGACTAAATTGAGGACGAAGACGCTTCAAAACTGAAATAGACGGATGACCCAAACGACAATGTTCTTCAAAAGGGGAAAACACTCTAGAGCATGTGACGGCAGTAGGTATATGTGGTCCAAAGATGTAGAGACCTCTAGATTTACGCCCTCTACCAATAATCCTCTTCGTCAAAAGATCTTGAAATAAGCAATAATCAGGAAAGAATAAGACACAACAATTAAGATCATGAGTGAGTTTACTGACATAAATCAAATTGAAGGAGAACTGTGGTAAACTTAAAACAGAGGATAGTGACATTGTTTTAGTAAGATTGACTGTGCCCGATCCTAAAACATGAGTAGTGGTTCCATCGGCTATAGTAACATTAGGCAAAGATGTAGATGGAGAAAAATGAGAGAATAAACTAGAATTACCTGTCATATGATCTGTAGCGCCAGAGTCAATGACCCATTTCGAAGAGGAGGAAAGAAGACATTTAGATTTGTTACCTGTCTCGGCGATGACAATAATAGGAGTAGAAGATGATGCCGTCAATGACTTTTGATACTGTTGAAATTTAGCAAACTCTGCCTGAGAAATCGTGAAGGGCTTTTCAGGGTTATCAAGAGTCGATGCAACATGGGCAGATTAAACCCTCTGATCCTGACCGTGACCCTGGTTCTTATACAAGAGTCTTCTGCAATCTTTTATCACATGACCGAGCTTATGACAATAATAGCACACAACATCTACGGAATTAGATTTTTGAGTAGTAAGAGGATATCCTCTAGAGAAGTTGTTTCCTGCCCGTCGATTACCTCTATGCTCATTGGTATACCCAACAAAAGCACTGTTCGACTCAGATGGTGAGACCAAATGTGCAGACTTTTCTGTACAAAGTATACGAGTAAAAGCATATTCCAACGATGAGACATCTGAACTAGAAAGAACTTGATCTTTTGCCATATCATATTGAGGATCAAGACCAAATAAGAAACTCATGATGAGCAATTTGTCGCGTTGGGTAGTATGAACCTTGACATCAGGACCCACAGGCAACAAAGTACTAAATTCAGCACAATTTCGTTTGCATTCCATAAAATAACTCAAAAGAGATTTTCCACTCTGAGTAGGTTGAAAGAGGGTCTTACACACTTCAAACATTTTGTTGAGGTATCTTTCCCAGAATAGAGAAATTCCAAGTATTCCATTAGGTCTTTGACCGATTCGCAGTGATTCACGAACCCAACAACCTCTTTCTCAATCGAATTCTTGATTCGTAAGATCATTCTAGAATCGTCCCTCAACCAAGTCTTCTTGGTGTCATCCGTTGGTGGTTTTTTAGTCAAGTGATCCTCCATCTCAATGCTCCGAATATAATGACGAACGTTCGATCGCCATGCATAGTAGTTAGACCCATTCAACTTGTCTTCTGTAACCTTCGAAACCATCGGTATCATGCCGAACATAACTACGGTTGTCTTATCACCCATAACACAGAAAAAACATAACTGAAAACTCGAAAATCAAACCAAAACCGAGGGAAAATAAAAAAACCAGAGGCAAACCGAGTAGATTTTGTCAAACCTACATACACAGACAGGCTGGAAATCCCCTTGCGAGACGAACCCAGGCGGCGGAAGCGAGAACGGCCGGCGGACGCGCCGGCGGAGACAGATCCCTTCGGTGGCGCGTGGGCTTCACGCACGGCTACTTCTGACCGACGGCGACAACGAGTCTCCTCTCCTGACGACGACGCAACTGCTGAAGTGGGTGGGGTTGACAAACGATCACTCTAAATGAAGACCCAACCGTCAACCTACCCTCACTTGAAAAATCTTAACGCCAAAAAAAAAAAAAAAAATCTAAAACCCTAGCTCTGATACCATGTAAATGCTAAGGGGGGCGTTTGGGGTGCAGGGTGGGTTATTATAGTTGATGGGTTATTATAGTTGGTGGGTTATAATAATCTGTGGGTTATAATAGTCTGTGTTGTGTTTGGGGTGCAAAGTTGTATAGTCTGGGTTTAGTAAGTCTGTGTTTGGGGTGCAGAGTTGTTTAATCTGTATTTAAAATACAGTTTTCTTTAACATGGAGTTTGAAATATGTGTTTATGTTAGTTTATTTTGTTCTACAACTTTTTGTTGTATTTGTATAGTTAAATGTATATTACATATTAATTTTTTAAAAGTTAAAAAAATAAATATTATTTAGGAAATCACAAATAATCGACAACAAGAGGCTCGGTGGAAAGAGAAATAATACAGTTTTCTTTAACATGAAGTTTGAAATATGTGTTTATGTTAGTTTTTTTTCTACAACTTTTTGTTGTATTTGTATAGTTAAATGTATATTACATATTAATTTTTTAAAAGTTAAAAAAATAAATATTATTTAGGAAATCACAAATAATCGACAATAAGAGGCTTGGTGGAGAGAGAAATTTGGGATGATATGGAAGATAAAGAATCGTGAGGTGAGGAAGACAAAGAAAGACGAAAGATCGGTAAATTGGGTGAAAAAAAAAAAAAAATGTAACACTGCTACAGTGAACAGTGTAGCGGGGGTTATAATAACCCCCAACCCCAACTTATATAGTTGGAGCTCCAAACATGGGGTGGGCTATTTAAGCCCACTCCACCCCACTGATATATATATATATATATATATATAACAATGTACAAGGTTAATCTAATTAGGGGAAGGGGAAAAGACAGTAAAGAACATTACAACTAATAAAGTTGGGTTGGGTTTCGCGAGTACACCCCTAACAATCCGTACATACTTCAAATAGACGGAGAACTTTTTTTAAAAGTGAACTCTTTAATTTATGAAAAAATTGACAATACCATTGTTGCATGTTATCAAGTTTATATATTTAAACAGAAAAATAATAACTCAAACATAAAATAATAAGCGGTGATGAACATAAATTGTTGAACCAAAAGTATTCAAGAACCTTCAACTATGCATCAATCATTTTCAACCTTCATTGAAAATCAATTAGAATAAAGATGGTAGTACTCACACAATCATGTTTAAACCCTAGGAATCCCATAAAAATAAATATGGATCATGAAACTTACCAAGAACAAAACAAATTAGAGCAAAAATAAAAATAAAAACTTTGAATGAAGAAGAAAAATGAAAAAGATGATGAAAAAAAACTTACAATCAGCACAATAATGGAGAATTCAATGGAGTTGAGCTCTCACATTTTTTAAACTTACGCATTTCTTTCTCTGTTTTCTTGTAGGAACAACCCCACTTCGACAAAGACGGTTGCCGCCATTCCAGATGTGTCGTCCACCGCCGTCGCTCTAGTCGGCTACTAAAGGGTCAAACACAATGAGGAGAAGGGAAGCGTCACCGACGAATGAGAGAGTCAAACACAATGAGGAGGAGAGAGGCGTTTTTACGAATGAGAGGGGATGAAATGTTTCTTTTAAACCCTACTTTTCTTTTCTTTTATTATTATTTTTAAATGGATAGAATCTAGAAAGTAAAATTATGGAAGAGATAGTAAATATATTTTAAAAAATAAATAATTTGTAAAGATAGTTGGAAAATAAGGAAGGGTAAATAAAAAAAGAGAGGAGAGAGAAATGAAAAACAAAAAAAAATGACATATTTCTGATCCTTTTTAAAAAAGAGACATGAATCGCTGGAGCATAACTCGCATAATGTATCGACTAGGTTCAATCCCCCACTAAAAAAAAGACATGAATCCAAACAATGTCCCAAAAATGATCATTTACTATGACATCAATATGTTATCGTCATTGATTGCTACTTATTTTGATATATATATTTGCAAAGTTGAAAAAGTGTTGCTATTAAAGGCGATATTGCAACAGTTTTGACTTTCACTTCCAACATTTTTAAAAATTGCCACGATTGATCTCGCAACACCGCCTTTCCAAGCGGTTGTAAAATCGTTGCTGTATCGATTAAAAATTGCCGCAAAAAGCTAAAAAAATTGTTGCTATAGGTAGGTTTGTTGTATCAAGTATATATGTTTATATCATTTGTATATCGACATTTATATTAGGTATATCAAATATATATTTTGTACATGTACATCAACATTCATAATCAAGTATATCATTGTTATTGATTCCTTGAGTAATATAACAAATCAAGTATATCAACATTCATATGAATTATATAAAGACGTGCATTTCCTCTAAAATCAATAAATAACAAAACAAAATTCAATAAGTGAAACTAAACACATTAAATATGTAAGGTATTTATATCAACATTCATATTAAGTATATGTTTGTATATTTAGAAATAAATTAATGTGTTTTGCTATTGTTGCAGACTATATTTAACTATATGAAATGAGTGAGGGGGAAAATAAAAAATGTAGGTGTTTGGGAGGAGAAGTGGAGTGTATTAGCGAAGGAAATTGATAATTAAAAATCAATCCATTATTAAGTATTGAACATAAGTGCGGGAGCTTATTGACAATGGTAAAATTGATGAAATCCCAGCAAACTTAGAGTAGCTCAATGGGGTAAGGTGAGATTATTGATGAAATCCCACGAAAGTGATAGAACTGGTTAAAAAAAAACCTAACCCAAGTTGGAGAATTTGATAAAGTCGGAGGCAGAGCGGGGATGGGGATGGGGATAGGGAAATGGAAATGAAAAGTTTTTGGAGTTAGGAAGGTGATCCGGAAGCGTAGATTTGGTAGGGGAATAATGGTGATCCGAAGCAAGTAACCTATTCAAGAATGACCAATCAGTGTTGAACCGCTCCTGTTGTTGCAGGAGCCCACAACTTAGCCTCCACATATTTTGAGGACATTCTAGAATAGGTGACGTTGGTGTTGCAAGCTGCGACGGACATGGAAGTAGTGATGACTCTGGACTAAACAACTGCGGCAGCTGCATGCACCCATCAAAGCTATAATCATTATTATATGCCGCCTCTTGCATATGATGATTATTATTATTTGGCTGTGCGGCGGAAACAGCAACACAATTATTATAATCTAACTGCTCTGGCTTGTGACTTTTCTTCTTGAAAACCTTGCACACCACCCACCCATCTTCCTGCACCACCTATAAATAAATAAATAAATAAATAAATAACTTAATCTAAATAGATAGAGAAAGAAATACGGTGACATTAATATACCTGCAGAAGCTGGGGATTATTATCGTCATCTTGAAGACGGTATTCATGCATGATCCAATCAGTTTTTTGGCCATGAGGAGCACGACCTGTGTAGAACACCAGCGTCTTCCTCATGCCAATCCTCTTGGTCTTGGAATTGGCCGCCATGTGAATGGCTTTGTCTCTCCCTGTTGCCTTCCAAAATCCAGCACTGGTTGCCCTATTAGTTCGAGTTCCAGTTGGATACTTTTTGTCCTTGTGGCTAAAGAAATACCACTCGTTTTGATGCCCACATCCAATTCTACATTTATCTGAAAAAAAGAAGAATCAAACCCTAAACCCTAATATATATATAGAGAGAGAGAAATTACCTTTGAGGTCCCAAGGCTCCAGTTTGTTTAGATCCACTTCCCTGATAACATCAAGCTCAATGGCTTCATACGAAACCTTCTTCCTAAGGTAGTAATAAAGAAGCTCCTCATCTGTTGGATGGAATCGAAACCCTGGAGGAACACTACTTAATTCTTCTCCATTTTCGCCCATCATTATCGTCCCCTGATCTATCACAAAGAGAAAGAAGAGACGAGAAGAAGAACAGAATTAATTAAGAAAGAGGAAGAAGTAAGTATCCTATACGATTCAGAAGTTGTTGCCTTCAACGGCACGACGTGAATTTAAAATGAAATGAAGGAGAGAGAAATATGTTAAGATTGACTGGCAACCGATCAAAGATGGGCACAGAAATAAAGGATAAGGAAGGATTTTTATTTTATTTTTTTCCAACAATAACAGGCTTTTCGTAAAATGTCTGTTGAACGGGGGACCTAACGCCCAAAAAACATGAAGAAAATCTGTACAACTCTCACAATTTAATACTTTAATTCACCCTTTTCATATATTTTCCCCTCTTCACCCCTACCTCTATGGATAACTTATACTTTTACACCTATTTGGATACCAAAATATAACCCACATATTCAGGATTCATTTTCAACATCAAAATTTCAAGACTACATGTTTCTGAGTAATTGAAGATGATATTTAATTACAATTAATTTTCATATAATATTTTAATGTTTGGATTGAATTGAATTTTATATGATTAAAAGTAATTTTGATTTATTAATGTTTGTTTTACTTCATAAGTGATTTTTAAATTACTAAATTTTTAAAAATGAAATTATTTGAAAAATTATTTAATTATTTAATAAGTAATTATATATATATATATATATATATATAAAAGAATTAATATCATTACAATTGATTTATTTATTTTAAAATATATATTTTTATTCATTTATTTCATTTTAAAATTTTACTTACCTCATACATTAAGAAAAACATATGTAATACAATTCAAAAGAACATTTAAAAATCCATATATCTCATTCAATCTAGTACATTATAAAAATATAAACTACATGTTATATGTATTGAAACATAAACTATATAATAAAAATATTAACGAAACATACTTTTTTTTCTTTTTTTTTTACTGCAACTCTATCCTAGACAAACTCATTGAAGTATAATTACTTCAAAAATATTGCATCTCGGTAAATCTCTTGTTCTATATTTAATGAGACATCACAAAGACGATCTAATTGGTGTACATCGATCTTCAAATATCCAACTTTGAACAAATTATTTTCTTCTTTTTTTCCCTCGAGTATGTATGCCAACCATGTAATTTAACATTCGTGTAAATATAATTTGAAATATATATATTTATTAATTTTTTTTTTTTTTGCAAAATTGAAGAAACAAATTAAAACAACAATCGTTAAATTCAAACCTGGGTTTAGGGATGCAGACGACTGAATTACTTTTTACCAACAAAGGAACACAATAATTAGTATAAAAATCACTAATCATCAACTTTTGACAAACATCACAATTTTGAAATAGAAGTGATTTTGGGCCTGGAGAAGTGATTTTGATCCTTCCAAAATAAAGACATGTTTAGGAGTGATTTTAAAACAGTTAAAATATCACTTTTGTCATGTTTAAACGAACTAATATCTACACTTTCTAACGTCTAGAGAAGTGGTGCTTAGGAGAAGCACAAGAAAGAAGAAAAAAAGGTTTATTATAGTGGTTTCAACCATACGATAACCCTACATCCATTAATTGAGATTTGAGAACTACTCTCACAGAGAATAGAACACTCACATTGTCACTTTTGTAATGACTGCTTCCAATTTTACAAATATTGTGTCTTTATTATATTGAAATATAATCGGTTTAAACAATTAGCTTAATCTGGAATCTGTGTTTTCGCAATTGATTTAATTTAAAAAACCAACACATTGTCTTCCTACCTAGGTTATCCACAACTTGGTTTTGGACTACGGCATGCTGCTAACTTCTCACCATATTTGACGCCTCCATATGTCCAATATCAATGCCACCCACACCTTTGAGTATTTGGATCGTTCATAAGCAATTCGATTCTATTCTACTATATCAATGGATGAATGTAAACTTGGAGAGAAATTTCTACCAAGGACCGGGTATTTTCGCTCATTTGTCAACCAAATAAGGCAAATGATCGACCTTCCACTAACATCCTCACTTATTTTTTTAATATTATTTTTTCTCCCTCTAGCTCTAATTTCGTCTCACTCTAGCTTGTGCTGGTCTCGCTCAAGCTCTAACTCCATTTCAGATCTGAAAATTTCAAGATCCGAAAGATTTTCCAGATTTGAAATTTTTAGATTTTGTAGATCTAGAAAAATTTCGGTACTTGAATCATCACGGGAGGGTTGTCGTCGATGTGAGTCGCCGACGATGGGTGAGTAGGAGGAAGAAAAAACGCGATGGAGGAGAGAGAGGAAAACGAGAGAATTAGAAAACAAGCTATAAAAAATATTAGAAAAATTGGCAATGTCAAAAGATCAATTTGACTTGTTTTTAAAATTTGAATTAGTTTGACAAACGGACAAAAATAACCGGCGTACAAAAATCACATGTCTCAAGTCTCACCAATTGCACGCATTTTTAGAACACAAATTTACCATGCTCCCGCTATGCTAGTATTTTATGCTTTCTAAGTGCTTAAAAACACTTAAAAAAGTCATTCCAAATGGCGAATCAAAGGTGGCACCCATGAATTTGTTAATATGATAGATGAAAGATGGGTAATTGCTTGAAATAACACAAAATTGTTTTGACCTTTAATAAATAGCAACAATTTTTTTTTTTTGGGCTTTCCCGGTGACGATCTCGATTGGGACCAGAAAAATGAAATTCGTTTTTATAAGCCCTTTTCAATTTTACGTAAACTTGTTTGTGCTTTCTCGGTAACTATCTTCGGTCGGGATCGAGACCAGAAAAAAAACAAAAAACGTTACCCTTGATTTGCATCTTCTTTAATGTTTCGTTTTTCTCGATGGAAAATGGTCTAATGGAGGGCTGCTATTTGTAGGTTCATTGATTGGGTAGGTCGTTGCTGCTGTAGCCATGAATTGAGTTTATAATATAAAATGCTCTATGTTTAGTAAAGTTTTTATCTTTTAAATATAATCGTGCATCTTAAAATTTCAAATTCAAAATCTGTATACAATGAAAACAAAACAGCATGTTGTGAATTTACACTATTTAGATCACATAATCTAGAAACAATTTTAAAAAACAGAATTCAATGTTCAAATACCATAAAAAAAAAAAATTTTTATTATAAAAATATTAAAAAAATTATCACAAAGTTTGAAGTTCAAATTCATGCTCCCATATTAGATTGATATTAAAAAAAAGTTATTGGTGATAGAAATAGCTATGAGTGTCAAATATTTCTTAACTAAATTCAAATAAACTTAGTACCATCATATAATTCAATTTTGTTTCTAATGAATCTTTAAATGTTAAAAAATGTTGAATAAGATAATGATCTATTACACTCAAAACTTGAAAATTCGATGACCCTATTAGATACAAAATTGAAAGTTGAAAAATATATTAAGCACTTTTTAAAGTTCGTGGATTTATTAAACACAAAATTGAAATTTCAAAGATTTATTAGATCATACATTAAAAAAATATATATATTTAAGAAACAATACAATTGTGAATATTTTTTCAAAATATATAAGAAAAAGTACTAACTAAATTACTTTTGGAAAAACTAACAAATAAACTAATAGTAAAGATTTATGTTTAAGATTTGTTCAAAGTATGAGGACTAAATTTGGACATTTGAATTATAATGACTAAAATAATATAATTCTCAAAGTACAAAGACTAAAATGACATTTCAAGTCAAATCGGGCATATAGCTCAATTGACATCAAATTGTGCCATTGACTAAAAGATCCAGAGTTCAATCTCCCACCATTATTATAGAATTAAATATTTAAAACTAAATATGAAATGTGTTTATCCATTGGTAATAATAAAAAAAAAAAATTAAGAAATTAGTTAGATATGTAGTCAAGAAAAAATAATATGCAAATGCTAAGTGTCAATTTTTATTTATTTATTATTTTTTTTAGATCTAAGTTAAGAACACACAAATGCGCATTTTGTTGCGCTTGCCACTACAGCTAAATGCCCTTTTCATTTACTATATTTTAAGGTAATATTTTACCTATGTATATAAAAACTTTCAAATATTTGGAAGTCATGATCCCTAATCTCCAAATAGGGCCGCTCTTAGTTGACGTCACATATTATTTATTGCAAACCACCCATCAAGGATCCATTACCAACCCCTCTTGATTAGTTAAGATAAAATTTAAAGTTGGATAATATTTTTTTTTAATTGTAATGTGCAGTAAAATTAGTTGTCATATTTACAAATATGTTAATTTAGAAATATAATAATTTTTAAAATTTTGAGTCTATGACTATAAATTTTATGTGAGTGAGGACAAAACAGGTTCAAACAATCATTAGTGTGTACAATAATCTTCACTCTAAGAAACAGCTCCACAACTAAGTCGTAGGGATATGCAAGAGAATGGTGGAGTGAGTTGGTTGATGTCGAAATCTAAATTTCAAATCTTCCTTCGAAATCTTGGACTATGGCTTTAATTTGGTGTGTGGATGGTAGTTGAGAAGCAGGAGGGCAGCATAGAGTGATGTTGCATTGCATGTGCAGAGAATGCACAATTCAAGGCCTCCATTGCCTCAATCTCTATGTACAGCTACAGACTCAGACTCAAAGGGATTCCCACGCAATCGCTTTCTGCTCCGGGTCAAAATGTACACTATTAGTATTACTTAATTACCCTTCCTTATCACCACAAATACTGCTAACCACCCTTCTAGTTCAAAAAGGATACATATTCATTTTTTTTAGGGTAACGTGACAGAGACGGAGGTTAATGTTTTTTTTCTCTCTTTCTTTAAATTGTGCATGTGGTGTGCTCATTTAGTGGACATGCTGTAGTATGAAAACTCCTCCATTATTATGTGTTATATGATATATAAACACTAAAACCCATAAATAAAATAATATATATAACCTCAGCTAATTTTCGGTATACTGTGTGAATGTGTTTTCATAGAGTGGTTTTGGGTTAACTACCAAAAAAAATCACTTTTATCGTCACAAGAAACATGTCGCAGAAAGCCAAAAAACGTAGCTAAAAGTATTATCGACGCGTTGAAGTTTTCTTTGTATCCGTTGCTAAAGTCGTGATTTCTTAAGTTTTAGCGACGTTTTGACCGTGCGTCGCTAAAACTTAACATTCAGCATATAAAGAAACTAGGTACCTCAACTGTTGCTGGGTACATGAATACTCTGACCTTGTTAAAACCAAGACAAAGAGAGACCTCAAACACATAAGGCAATGTTATTTTTTTACTACAAGTTTATACCATGGACTTTAGTGGCATATTTAGACATCAACTTTGCTCTAACCATGTCATGTTATACCATGAGGCCTAGCGACCTTGTCCCAAATGCAACGATAATGATTTCCATTCTACTTCACTTTAGCCTTGTAGATATATGTCAATCACTTTCTTTGGTACCAACAAAAATTGAAATCAAACATATAAAGATAGCAGGTTAAAGGAAAATGAAAAGGGGCAAAAGAAAGAAACAAAATTCATCCAAGAGAGACCTGATAATGGATACACAACTTCATGAGTTCCCATTTTTGCAAGTTCTGACCTAACAATAATGTAACGAGGTTCCTTTTTCCACAACGGATGTGTCGTCTAAATCATATCATACTCATATAACACATAACACATGAATTCACAATACGACAAATCGAAAAGCGAAAATGTTGTGTGATTTATTGCGTACCGCAAGTGTACGAGTCAAATTTTAATATAGTGATTTAAGTTAAAGAGTATTGTCCACAAAGATTGATTCACGTGATTTATTGCGCAAGTGTACGAGTCAAATTTTAATATAGTGATTTAAGTAAAAAGTATTGTCCACAAGATTGATTTTCTAGATCAATTGAGTACTGATAACAACAAAAGAATTTATTTAGACTAAAAATAACCTTGAGATGAAGTAAAAATTAAATGGCTGAAAAAAATAACGATGAACTTTTTGAGAGAATAACCCAAAGAATTGACTCATCAAATAGATTCATACCTAATTAATCTAACAATGCAAAGAATAGTCATGGTTAGAAGCCAAGAGGGATAAAATCATAAGTGGCTCGCTAGAGTCCAATTAATTCTCTTATCTTTTTTAACTAACATGCATGCCTAGTTTTTAATAGAAAAGAAAGACATTACGCAACTTCTAATAACGACCTCTAAGAGAACTCTTCACTTTCATGCAAGGATTTACAAGTAGTCATGCATTTGAGTTCTACCCTAAACTCTACTTTTCCAAGCAAGAATTTAAGTAAGCAATAATTTATACTTTGACCAGAAGAATAAAAACATTAAACAAACAAACACATGAATAACCGTTGCAATAAGAAATATATGACTTAGATTAATCAAACATGAAAGCTAAAACAATTACATCAAACCCTTAAGTATAAAGTCTAGCTACTCATAATCACTAAAACAATGCTTATACAAATTCTAGGGTTTATAAAACAATGCAATAATTAAAAAAGTAAATGAGAAAAATTATTGTAGCGTGCCAAGCCCCGTTCCCAATGTGATATGCACGTTCCCGAGCTTCAAAATCTCTTCTTCAAAGATATCATTAGGGATTCAAAAAAATAAAATAAAAAATTACTCAGTTTACAAGCATGGTCTCATAGTCCATAACAAGTATAGATTATCAAAGTCTATAACACTTCCTAGGTTGTCTTAATCACGAGCGATACAACAAAAATTCAACCATGAAGATCATGCTAAAAAATTTAAAATTTTCCTAAAGCTTGCATAACATGCAATAATCCCACACCCCCAAACTTAATTAAAACATACATTATTGTCCTCAATGTATAATCAATATCATGCAAAAGACAATAAAAAAGAGGTAGGGGTATCGAAACTGCCCTGAAATGCCAGTTAATCCACTATCTTCTGAGATGAGAGAAATACTTTCGTGATCAGACTCCTACACATGATAAGCAAAGGACTATAAGAACAATAACACGCAACAAAAGAACAAAGCGAAAGACAAAAACTCAAAACTCAAAAAGTAAACTTGGGTTGTCTCCCAAGAAGCGCTTTGTTTAACGTCTTCTGACTAGACACGGGATAAACTTTGATGTGTCATGATACATAAAATTCCTCTATTTTCTTTGGTCCCTTTTTGCTTGAATTGATGGAGCCTACTAATCACTCGTTTCTCATGAGTACCTGAAAGAGACTATTTTTGTAATTTTTGTTTAAAAAGATAAAAGAATAAAAAAAAATTATAAGACAAAAAATCAAAAATAAAATTACAAGACTCGTGAGAATAAGAAAATAACTATCAACTTCAAGAGAATTTTCTAGAAATAAAATAAAGGTGGGGATTTTCAACCTCATACTCTATCACTTATTTCCTCTTCTTCATTTTCTTTCTTTATCTCACAAACCTGGTCCTGAATGGTTCAAACTTCTTCAACTCATGATCCCCACTGTCTATGACTTCACAAATTTTTGCATTATCATCCTTACTAGTATCAAAACAATTTTGCACTTGTAAGGCTATAATTGCGTCATTCATTTGACTAACTTGAATTTTTATAGAATTTAATCTCGCCACATTAGACTTCAATTGAACCTGAAATTTATCTTCCATACACAAATATGTAGCGGTTGACTCAAGAATATAATCTTGCAATAATTTTTTTAAGGGAGAGTTTTCCTCAGTTTTGTTGGGATAGTAAGAATTTTGGTTCTGAAGGCTTCACTGTGACGACCCAAGCTCTAGGTAAGAGAAAATTATTTAATTGTTATTGTTATTGGTGAGTTTAAGTAGAAGGATCATGTGAAATTTGTGCTTAAAAGATGTTAGGATATAGTCGTTTCACTAAGTATGGAATGAGTTATTATTAATAATAATAATATTATTATTATTATTTTAAAAAAAAAACATAATTAGAGGCGCTGGTGTAGACACCATATTTGGTCCGACTATTTGTTTATTATTAATGTTTTTACCTTTTTTTTTTTAGTCTTTTAAGTTTTAAATTCACTTTTTTATTGTGTATTTAATTAATTTTGAAAATTGGAGAAAAATATAAAAAAAAGAATGTGTTTAAACTATTTGGACAGATTTTCTTACTTAATTAGACAATAAAATCAAGTTTTAAATGAGTAATAAATTTTAAATCCTTTTATGGCTAAGATTTGATATTCCTTCATTAAATTGAATGAGTATAAGATTTTAATCCATTTTTGGGTTAAAATTTGATACTCATTTAAGAATAAAATTTGGTTTTAATCCATTTTGGTCAAAATCCGTTTCAATTAAAAATGAAATTTCGAGTCATGAATTATTTGATTCTGACCTTATTTGGCATTCCATCGTCTATAAATATCAGGAAAAAATCATTCAAAGGGACAAAAAATAGAATATCAGAGCAAAAAGCTTGTAGGGAGACCGTTTAGAGAATTTTAAAGTCAAAGTTTGGATTTTGACCCAAAAATCAATTTTCTCTCTCCAAAACTCCACTTTTTCTTTATTCCTTTTCCCATTTTTCAGGTACACGTAGATCGAGGTCCCTACTATTCATCATCTTCATCCAACCACCATCTCCGACGAAGTTAACGGCGGCGGGACCTCTTCTTCTTCCCCAACTCCACCTCCGGCCAACTACCACCATTCACGGCGACGGGGGCAGACGAAGTGCACGGCGGAAAGCAGGCAGCGGAACGAAGATCCTCGACGGCGATCCAGGCGGCCTGCAACGACCTCGGCGCGATCAGATATGCGGCGGACTCGAACGGAGACGGTAGAACTTGAACGACGGCAGAAGAAGCTCCACGACGACTTTCGATTTGCTCCGGCAACAACATTGAACAAACTCAACATTGAAGTTCGAAGAGCGACAACGGAGCTTTGGGTTGTCGAACGGCGACGAAGCTTGTGAATCCGGCAGACATCGACGACAACGACAAATGCAGACGAGACTACAACGGGCGATGCGACAACGAGCTTCACGACGACGCTAATGGTAGACGACGACGGAGTTCGAACCCAGACGAACGGCGGCAGGGCTTCGCGAAAGCAGACGACGGCGACTCCCAACCTTGAGTACGACATCGGGCGACTTTCGGCATTCCGGCGACGGCGGGCGACGATCTTGGAGGACTAGGTTTCATCTTTGCGCGTATGAGTATGAAGTTAAAATTTCATTTTTTAGATTTTGTATTAATTATAATTATATCCTCCTGGTTTATATGAAATTTCAAATATCCCATGGTTTATATGAGTTCCAAATATACCCTAGTTTATATGAGATTTCAAATATACCCCGGTTTATATGAGGTTCCATTTATGCTCCTGTTTCTAATTATATTTATTCCCGTGCATGTTTAATTACATCTTTGCTATTGATTTTAAATTACAAATATGTCATCATGTGTCATTTACAAAAATTGCATTTTTTAAGTTTTTCAATTGATTTCTAAATTATTTTAAAATCTAAAATTTAAATGATTTTCAATTCTTTTCTAAATGAATTGTCAAATTGATTTTAGAATGATTTTTAAAACTTCGGTTTTCATTTATTTTTAAAATCTAAAATTAACTGGGATTTCAAAATTTTATTTTTAAAACATTTTCAAATGAATTAGCTTTTTTTAAAAGGTTTTAAATTGACTTTTAAGATTGTTTTTCAAAAATGAAATTTTAACTTCATACAAAAATGGGATTATGGCAAACTAACGGCAAAATAAATGGATGATCTCACCCACAGATCGAGCCCTTACTTTATTTTAAATTTAAGGCAAGATTAGTTGAGACATTCTCTTTTAATTTTATTATTTTTTTTTTTCTTTTTCAAATTAAAGACATTTTAATAATTTTAATTGGATAATAAAGATAAAATTTGGCTACCGTTTTACCGGTTGTTGTAGGGTGCTAACACCTTCCCTACACTCAACCGACCCCCGAATTTGATTTATGTTTTCTTAGACCAGTTTTTGTTTTAAGGTGACCAATCACACCCAAAATGTGGTTGGTGACGATTTCATCTCTTTTATTTTTAGTAGACCTATATCTACAAGGCTAAAGTGAAGTAGAATGGAAAAGAAAATAGTAGACCCCACCAAGATATTGTAATTTTAAGAGAAATCATGGGTTTGAAATAGTAACCCATGAGTTTGGGTTCCCAAATCCGAGATATCCAACTCCTTGCCCCAAACATGATTTTGGGTTTGAAACCCAAAACCACACCAACCCAAAAGGACCCCAAACGTCCCCATTGACTTTACTAATTAGTGCTTTTCCACAATTTTTCTAAGGTGGTTCTAGCAAGAGCCCAAATAGATTGTTTAAATTTCTAAAAGTTTGATATAATGGTTATCAATGAGATTAATAAACGTAATCAACAAATCCTACCCTGACTAGCTGTAGTGCAGAACTGAAATTTTGAACGCCCTATACATAATAGTAGCTTATGTCAATTGACAACTACGCGAATTGGAAGCTACAAACATAGTATACGAAACAGTAACTCAAATACTCAGAAGGATGCAGTATCTCATGCAATAAATGCATTGTCCAATGTTCAAGACATGGCCTTTAAGAACATAGCTAGTGTTCATCATAACTACTACAATAATTAGGCCATCTCCAATCGGACCATTCTCGATTTGGTTGTAGGTCATGAGAGGCCCTCGTAAGGACTCCACTCCTTCACACTCGTTCTTAAAGGTTCCGGAACAACAGCAGACCAGGAGTGCAATTCTGGAAATGGTCCAGTTAGAGCAAGATAATTCCCACCCTTCCCTTTCGGCAATTTTTTCCAACACAGCTGCAATTAAAATGTTTAAAGTGAGATCTTCGACTACCATTTCTAAGTGCAAAATATCAATGGTCAAAAGTATATTTCTCGATGATATCAAGATCGCAGTTTTTCCAAATGAGGATTTATAAAATAAGGTGGGATCAGGTTGACATTGATAATAGCCACTTTTGACCATCATGTGGGAAATTTTATTATTTTTCCCCTCTTCTTCCTCTTTCTGAAAGGGAGACGGTAATATTGATAATTATAATTAAAAAAAAAAAGGAGAATACAAAGAGATAAAAGTTCCAACTCTACAAAGAGTAAACTATAGAAAGGAAAAGCAAAGTAATGCATAAGCTAGCTAAAGAACGAAAATGCAGAAAGCCATTAAAAGGTAGAAGAACCCAAAAAAACTATAAGAAGGCTCCGCGTCAGTATTCTTATTTGGATTGTGTTGAATGGTTCATTGAATTGCTCAAAAGTTCTTCAAAGGAGGCTCTCCAAGCATATTATTTCTCCCACAATATATTCTTTGTTTCTCAGATGCGGATGCCCTTCAACACATTTTCTTTGATTACCTACTCTCGGTAGTGCTGGTTTATTTTTTAAATTATTTTCATTATTCAACTTTCAGTGGGTGTTTTTTAAGTCTTTCAAAGACAACGTATTTCAAGTGCTTTTTAGGTCGGCCTTGGCTCCTAAGTCAAGAATTTTGTGGGTTAACGCAGTTACAGCTCTCCTTCCTGAGATATGATTTGAATGGAATCAAAGGCTTTTGGACAAGTATCTTTCTAGGCTAGTCTTAAAGCTTCTTCTTGGTGCTCTCTTTCTAAATTTTATGCAGATTATTTTTTCCAAGATTTATGTCTTAATTGAAATGCCTTTATTTCTCAGTTGTAAATGTAATATGTTGTATTACTCTCCTTTACAACTTTTATATCTTGTATTTTAGAACACTAGTCTCTTTTCATTACAACAATGAAAAGTGTCGTTTCTCAATAAAAAAAAAAAACTAAAAAGATAGACAAATAACTAAAAATAGACTGAAATCAAATATAAATAAAGATAATATTCAAATTTAAATATAGAAATCTACATCACTACTACCTACAAGATGACCATACACCAACACTAATAATTTTATCAATAATGAGAATATTGTTTCCAAGTCATGTAGTCTCATCAACAAGACTGTATTTTTCACGGAGCTCCAACCAAGATTATTGGATCACGCCTTACATTACATATAGCAAAATATTTTGGAGCTTTTTATTTTCCTCTCGGAGAAGTTATTAATTTAAGATTTTTTTTTTTGATATCATAACAGAACTTCATACAATTTAAGATTATGCCTTACCTGTTTAGGAAATGCTTCGGAGAGCACCTCAATCATTGAATTGTGCGGCCAGAAGCAATCGGTTGAGGATACTTCACTGCAAATACTATTGTCAGTGACGTTGGCTGCTTCATTCCCTCCACAGTTAATCATGAGCCGACCACCAACCATCAATCTATTTTTCAAATCCAACCACATGCTAGCCTATATTATAGAAATGAAATGAAAAGATTGACATCATATGCATGAGAAAATAACGGCAGAGTAAGAAAACAATCCTATGCAATTATCTTGAAAAGATCAAGGAAATAACTTACAAATATGATGTAGTGAGTTAGTTTAATAGTTTTGGTTAAATTCTTTAGTTTTTTAAATACTTAGTTTGTTGTTAAATCCTACTACAGATAGAAGGTTTCTCTTGTAGTAAACACTTTCGAATCATAATAAAATTCTTTAGGTTAGATTTCTTGGAGAATTCTCTACAAGTCTTCCATTTCAGAGTTAAGCCACTTATGTTTGAAATCTCTTAACAAGCAACAACTTCTTATTTGCAAATCTGGGAAAGAATCTCATAACCAGCAGTTCATTTGGTATAAACAGGCCAAAACTATTTGGGATTAATTTTTAAAGGATTTTGGTCGGCTTTCCCTATGGTCATTGGAGATTTTCAACTATTTTTTTTAGGTCATCCTTTCTAAAAATAAAAAGAGATTCTTTGGTTGATTTTTGTTTGAGCGATCCTGTGGTCAACATGGCTAGAGCGATTTCTCAGGTTTTCTTCGTATTGGAATAGCCTTTTCGATCTTTTTCTCTTCTTTCTCATTTTTGCTTTTTTTGGTGTATCGTCTCATTGTGCTTATTGACATTCTTCTTCAATTTGGAGATGTATCTTGTATCTATTGGATAGAGTCTGTTATAATATATGGAAAGTATATTATTCATTGTATTGAGAGAGAATTACATTGAGATATATATAGAGATTGCTATGACGAAATAAGGAAAGAACAAATACAAATAAGGATAGAATTACCAATAACAAATAAGGAAAGAATAATCCCTAAACTAAACCCTAAATCCTAACACCCTCCCTCAAACTCAAGATGGTAGTTGAGAAACCAAATTGAGTTTGTTAGATAATTTTGGACGAACAAATGCAGATTTGAATCTTCATGACGGAGAGTTTGCGCGAACATGCGGAGGCAGATGCATAACGAACATAGTGAACCAAAATAAACCGAACCGAATCAGAGTAAACTGAATAAGATTTAACGAAACCAAACCGGATTGAACCGGGGTTGAAACGAAACGAACTAGAATGAACCAGGCTGAAACGAAACCGGGCTGAAACAAAACTGAATCGGGGTTGAACCGATTTGAACCAGAACCGAATCGGGGTTGAACCGATTTGAACCAAAACCGAACATTGAACTGAAATAAACCGAGACCAAAATAAGTCTTTCATTGGATCGAAGGAAGAGGTGCCAGATGGAGGAGGACTGCGACAACTAATCTGAAGGAAGAGAGGAAGAGCTCTTCGGTGGCGGCGGCGCGCAGAGGTGAATGACGGGTCTGGGCAGAACGGATCTGGCGGCTGCGGCGGTGCGCGGAGGAAGCAGCGGCGGCGGCGAACGGATCTGGCGGTTGCGGCGGTGCGCGGAGGAGACGGCGGCTGCGGCGGTGCGCGGAGGAAGCAGCGGCAGCGACGAACGGATCTGGCGGTTGCGGCGGTGCGGAGACGGCGGCGGCGGTGCGCAGAGGAAACAACGGCGGCGACAGACAGAGATGGGCGGCGGCGGCGGCAGTGAGGGAGGAGAATGAAAAAAGAAACCAAATGAAAATCTAGGGTTTCTTGGACGAACGAAAGAACAAGAACAAAATTGGGTTGGGGCGACGGCCGCCAAACGCAAGCCGCCGCCCTAGGGTTTTTTTTTTTAATTCTTAGGATTTCAGAAGGTGCTCTGATACCATGTTATAATATATGGAAAGTATATTATTCATTGTATTGAGAGAGAATTACATTGAGATATATATAGAGATTGCTATGACGAAATAAGGAAAGAACAAATACAAATAATGATAGAATAACCAATAACAAATAAGGAAAGAATAATCCCTAAACTAAACCCTAAATCCTAACAGAGTCTATCCCCTTTTGACTTCAATGTGTCTTCCTAGTCTTATTTTTCCTGATGTTACCAGTCCTTCGATGCCAAGTGTAGAAACTTCTCAATCAGGGAGAGAAATACTATACAGAATGATCCTATTGATCAAGTTCCTGAGTTACAGTTTTATACTAGAAAAAAATTCAATCAGAGGAACCAAGACCAGATAGTTGATCCTTCGCAGAGCCAATCTGAGACTCCGACGAATGAAACTAAAAATCTTGGTAATCCTTCTTCCATTCCTACTTCTTCAAGTATTCAAAATACTTTGCCAGTTGTGTTTGATCGTGATGTTCCCATAGCCATTAGAAAAGGTACTCGAATTTGTACCAAATATCCTATTGCAAACTACAAGTCATATCAAAATTTGTCAAATAGTGATAAAGTCTTCACGTCTAGGATAAATGACTTGTTTGTTCCAAGGAATTTACACGAGGTCTTAGAAGATACAAATTGAAAAGTAGCAGTTATAAACGAGATGAATGATCTAAAACAAAATGGGACTTGGAAAATAGTAGAATTGTCAAAAGATAAGAAACCGGTAGGCTGTAAATGGGTGTTCACTATAAAATGTAATGCAAATGCTAGTATTGAGAGATATAAGGTCAGACTGGTAGCTAAAGGTTTCACTCAAACATATGAGATTGATTATGAGGTAACATTTGCCCCTGTTGCTAAAATTAACTCTATTAGAGTTTTTTGTCTCTTGCGGTAAATTCAGATTGGCTACTTTACCAACTTGACGTGAAAAATGTCTTTCTAAATGGTGCCTTGAGGAGGAGGTTTTTATGAGCTTACCACGAGATTTTGAAAAAGAACTCGGATGTAGTAAAATTTGCAAATTAAAGAAATCTTTTTTATGGTCTTAAACAATCTCTGTGAGCTTAGTTTGAGCGTTTTGGAAAAGTTGTGTCTAGCTATGAATTTTTTTCAGAATCAAGCAAATCATACTATATTTTATAAACAGTATGAGAATAATAAAATCACAATTTTGATTGTCTGTGTAGATGATATTATTCTCACAGGTGATGATGAAGTTGGTCTAGTTGATCTTAAGAAAAATCTTGCAAGTGAGTTTCAGATCAAGGACCTGGGACCATTGAAATATTTTTTAAGGATAGAATTTGCAAGATCGAGGAAGGGTATCTTTGTTAATCAAAGAAAGTATGTCCTCGACTTACTCAAAGAAATCGGTTTGTTTGGTTGCAAGGTCGCAAAAACTCCTGTAGAACCTAATCTAAAGTTACAAGACAAAATGGGTTCCTAGAAAAGGGACTCCTAGAAAAAGGGACTCTAAGTTAAAGTTACAATATTCAACAATTAAGGTATCTAAAAGGGATTCCTAGAAAAAGTATTTTATTCCAGAAACATAATTACTTCCAAATAGAAGTTTATACTGATGGAGATTGGACGGGAAGTATTACAGATAGAAGATCTACCTCTGGTTATTGTTCTTTTGTTGGTGGAAACCTAGTTACTTGGAGAAGTAAAAAACAAAATGTGGTGGCCAGGAGTAGGGCTGAAGCAAAGTTTAGAGTTTTAGCGCATGAAATTTGTGAAGGCATATGGATCAAAAGGATACTAGAAGATTTATTGTGACAATAAGGCTGCCATATTTATAGGGCATAATCCATTTCTACATGATAGAACAAAACATATTGAGGTTGACAGACATTTTTTGACACAAGAAACAAGAAATTTCAGTGAGAGGTTGACAAACATTTTAGGGTTTTTCAGTTAAATCATTAACCCGTCACTTCACATCCTCTTCAATTCTCGTGGACGACGAAGTTTACTTTTCTCTTTGGAAAACCAAGTGTCCAAAGCGAGTCAACATATTGTTATGGATAATGCTAAATGGATCCTTGAATTGTTCAGATGTTCTACAAAAAAAATTGCCTTTTCATTGCCTATCTCCGACAGTTCCTTCTGCTTCTCAGACTCAGATTCCCTTCAACATATATTTTTTGACTGTCATTACTCAAGAAAGATGTGGAACAAGCACTTCGAGGTATTCAGAGTTCTTTGGGTTTTTTATTGCTCTTTCAAAGCAAACGCGCTTCAGTGTCTCATTGGTCTTTATACGGCTCCTAAAAAAAAAAATTATGGCGGAATGCGGTTAAAGCTCTACTTTCAGATTTGTGGTTTGAAAGAAATCAAAGGGTTTTTCAGAACAAAAGTCGTCCTTGGCTCGATTGTTATGAAGCGGCTCATCTGAAAGCTTCTTCTTGGTGTTCTCTCTCTAAGTTCTTTGAAAACTTATCTTTGCGAGATATTAATCTCAACTGGTCCTGTTTTATTTCTCCTATGTAATTTTATTCTTAGTTTTTTTATTTATTTTCTCCCTTGTGGAGTTTGTTTCTTTTGAGCGTTGGTCTCTTTTCATTTTCTCAATGAATTTTCTTGTTTCTTGTGTCAAAAATAATTATGTAGATATTAATTGTTAATATTTAGTCTTTATTTTCTTTATTTATTTCCTTATTGTATTGGGTCTTTCTCCTATATAAGAAGACCTAGGTTGCACATATCTAATAAGATACTATTATTCTCCTAAATTCAAGAAAATATATAAACATAAATCAATAAACCAATAACCCAATAGAGCAAAAGATATCAAACCAAATTCTTAGACATAAAAGATCAATAGGAAGAAAATTAGGCAATTCCAACGTATACTAACGTATGGAGAAATAAATGAATCACTGGTGAGAAAACTTCTAAACCAAACTCAGAAATACAAAAATTTAGAACATCTACCAAGGAACATCATTAGTACAGTTACAACTAGTGCATTGACACATTATTGAGACCATAGAAATTCAAACACCAAAACCATAATTACATGCATGAGACAGAAACTGCAACTGCAACTGAAAAATACAAGGTACATACCTGTTGCAACTGAGGCAAAATAGTTCCATCAGAAAACAAGTCAATAACAATTCCTGAATATTATAAATACACATCAGCACAAGGACGGAGAAAAGAGGAAAGGAGGGGGCAATTTCCCCTCTTGATTTGCCTTAGGTTAAAAAAGTATGTAAAAAAATTAAGATTTTAAATTTCTTTCCCTAACTTCCCCCTCCCTAAATTTTCAGAATAGAGAGATTACATATATAATAAGTTTCAATGCATTTTTCCCCTTCCTACAAAAATTCCTAGCTCTATGCCTGTCAGCATATATTTTCTTTTGAAAAGGAAACAAGGCTTTTCATTAATGAAGAAAAGATTATACGAGAAGAAAAAAAAAAGATTACAAAGAGTAGACTAAAAGAGAAATGAGAAACCGAAAGAAAAAGAAAGAGCAAAACAGAAAATACACAGAAAATTAAGAGCACTTAAAACATAAATCTACATAAAAGCCCCCCAATTGTTACAATTATCTAGGGAAGAGTAACCCTCAATTTTTTTTGAAAGGGAGCCCCAATGAGAGACTTTAATCTTGATAAGCTCAAAACGATCCGACCATGAATAAAATTTGCCCTAAAAAAATCTTTGATTATGTTCCAACCAAATGTTTGAGAGAATGGCTTTAGCAGCTCAAGCACTGATCCAAATAAGCTTTTGATTGAAAGAATCGAAAAACAAAGAATTGGGAATATGTTGCCATGACATTTTCAACAAAAACAAAGCTAATGTTGAAAATAGAGAACAAAGAAAACCAGCAGAACCTTGAGAAAGAACATCGAAAGAAGATATGAACTTGGTCTTCCATAGCCGTGAAACACCAAGGGAAAAAAGATGGAGATAAGGCCATAAAAGGAATCTGTTTTCAAGAATCTATGATGTAATAACTCCACCGTATACTAGAATCCATATACACATGTATACAGCCACGAGTTTCCATACTTCCTGTGATCAAGTGAGTGTATCTAAAATGTTGTATTTGATCTTAATGGATGGATGATAGAGAAGACAATGAGAATTTAAATGTCTGCTGCCCAAACTCTTTTCATGGAACTCTTCTCCCCAAATAAAAAATGTGTAAAAAAGAAGAAAAAAATTAAATGAGGGATAAATTATAGCATATATATTACAAATTTGTTCCATAAAAACTTAGAGAAACGTAGAACTTTACCAGCATAACCCCCAGAGATTCTGACTGATGGATCAAGGGCATCACCGATATGAATGTTAAGTATCCCACCATCATCAGAATGCTTCTCAAGATCAGATAGCCCGAAAAATTCTCTTGCTTTATCAATTAGCTAGATTGTTAATAAACAAATTGTTCAAGATGAAGTCACAAGGAAGACAAAAAGATAAATGTAGTTTTAACTTTCAAGTAAACATTTTAAAAATGTTATAACTTCAACCAAAAGGTCGGAGGTTTGAATCTCCACCCCTACATATTGTTGAACTCAAGGGAAAAAAAAAGCAATTTCATACTACAACAGCCATAATCAGTATATTGTTTCAAATTACCAATACTAGAAACGACTCAAAATTTTCGTAAGCTAAAAAACATTGAAACAGGGAGCAAAAAATACAAGGGTGGGATAGATCCGAGACTAGCTCCCCTTACCACTCTATTTCACATCTTGAAGGGGCTAGAGTAGGGAGGGAATTCCTTGAATAGGGAAATAGTTTCACATAGGTCTCCCTTCACCATTCATTTAGGGGCCGTTTGGATTGAGGGAAAGAGGATGTGAATAATGATGGGATTGGGTATGAGTTCTACATCTCCTTGTTTGGAACAAGGTTTGTAGGATTGGGCATGGGAATGATTTATTCCCATGCATCTCTTATGCCCATGATTAAAGGTATTGTATGCCCTCCTCCCAAAAGTATGGGATTTCTCTATTCCTCTCTCTTTTTCCTTCTCCTTATACTTCTTTTTTACCTCTTGCTTTATTTTAAATATATTTATTTGTAACATCTAGTTAAAATTAATTATTTTTATTAGTAATGTGTTTAAATTAAATTTCTCCACGACTTTTGTTGATTTTTTGTTATTTGATATCAATTTAAATTGACATGCTTTTATTTACTCCTCAGTAATTTTTACTTTTATCATTTCTTCTACATCTCCTTGTTTGGAACAAGGTTGTAGGATTGGGCATGGGAATGATTTATTCCCATGCATCCCTTTTGCCCATCTATGAAGCACGGACACTCCATTTTAGGGGTAGTGTCCGTTTTAGACACGTGCCAGACACGCCAAATTGCATGTCCTTCTATTTAATTATTATTTTTTAATTTCAGACACGCATGGCCCTCTATTGCAAAGTTATCCTCTCTTGTTCTCCATTTCAAACAAGAAGGCAGCAACTATCAATGATACTTGGAACCCGGTTTTGAGTTTTTGGGATCTCGGTTTAAGAAGACACCTTAAGGAAGAGGAGATTGAAGAGTGGGCTTATTTATCTTCTCATCTCCAATCTTTTCAATTATTTTCTTCTCCAGATGAGTGAGTTTGGAATTGGAAAAAGATGGGAAATTCACTACAAAATCCCTCCTCACGGACATAGCCACCAAATTGGACCATATCAATCAATGGCCTCATAAAGAGCTATGGGATGGAACTTGCCCCAAAAAGATCAAGTTTTTCCTTTGGGAAGTGGCCCATTGTGCCATCAACACACACGAGAAAGTTCAGCGCAGATTGCCCCATATGACCCTTTCCCCCATTGGTGTGTCTTGTGTAAGAAGGCAAATGAGTCACAAGATCACTTATTTCTGCATTGCCCATTTGCATCTACTTTTTGTTGGATAATGATGAATTTCTTACTATTAATAAAGCACATTTTGTTTTGGTATGTTCAATTTGTGTGATTAATTTATTTTGAAGTATTACTACGACAATATATACACATATTATCTAAAAAACTGTTAGAAATTCTAGTATTTATAATTATGTAGATATTAATTATTAATATTTAGTCTTTATTGACTTTATTTTATTTTTCCTTATTGTATTAGATCTTTTACTTTCCTTATTGTATTAGATCTTTTACTTTCCTTATTATATTAGGTCTTTCTCCTATATAAGAAGACCTAGGATTCCACATGTCTAATAAGAGATTATTATTCTCCTAAATTTAAGATGGTATCAGAGCAGGAAACCCTAGCTCTTTAAAATTCTAGCCGCCGCTTTCACCACGGTCGGAACCCTAGCCGCCGTTGTCGCAAGCACACTTCTACACCCAATTTTTTGTTCACGCGATGAAGATGAAGTTGGGTTTGTGAAACCGATCCAATTTGGTTTGGTTTACTGCAATATTCGGTCAGGTTCAGTGGTTATTTGCTTGGTTTGGTTCAATTTTGGTTTTCTGCAATATCCATATCCTCCATTTTTTTAAAATTGGAGTATCGTTGTGTCTGTGTCGTGTCGTGTCCGTATCAGTGCTTCATAACTCATGATTAAGGGTATTGAATGCCCTCCTCCCAAAAGTATGGGATTTCTCTATTCCTCTCTCTTTTTCCTTTTTTTTACCTCTTGCTTTATTTTCAATATATTTATTTGTAACATCTAGTTAAAATTAATCGTTTTTATTAGTAATGTGTATTAAACATCATGGGGTTCCATCCTAAAACCAATTGGTGATAGGAGGAGTAACCCATGTGTATTATATTATGAGTGAGGTCCCTTCATCTTTGCGATGTGGGATCCTCAACATGCCCCCTCAAGATGGTGCCTCTTTGGGTTCACCATCTTGGGTATCCCATTTTATCGAATACCCGTTTGAGCTTCGTGGGCTCTGATACCATATTAAACATTATGGGGTTCCATCCTAAAACCAATTGGTGATAGGAGGAGTAACCCATGTGTATTATATTATGAGTGAGGTCCCTTCATCTTTCCGATGTGGGATCCTCAACAATGTGTTTAAATTAAACTTCTCCAAGACTTGTGTTGGTTTTTTGTTATTTAATATTGAAGCTATGTATTCATTGAGTGAAAAAGAGGTGGATTTATACAAGAGGACTTCAATCAACTATGCAGAAAATCAGCTAACAATCTAAACCTATATGGAAAGAAATATACAGTTATAAACATATACAAGGAAATAGCTATGAGCACATTACAAGGAATCAATCACAAATATTAAGCCTCAATTTACAGCTTGATTTTCTACCCTCCCCCTCAAGTTGGATGATATATGTTTGTCATGTCGAGCTTGGAAATCAAACTATCAAGACTAGTTCGATGTAACACATTAGTCAATATATATGCAACTTGTTGTTTGGAAGGTACATATCTCAGGCTAATAGTGTTTGTCTCTATTTTCTCGCTGGTGAAGTGACGATCTATCTCGACATGCTTCATTCGGTCATGATGTATTGGATTCTTTGCAATAACTATGGCAGATTGATTGTCACACAATAATTCTATGGTACCTTCTATCTTGACCTTGAGTTTGGTGAGAAGACGTTGTAACTGAATTCCTTCGCAAATCCCATGGGCTAGTGATCGAAACTCGGCTTCTGCACTGCTTCGAGCCACAACATGTTGTTTCTTGCTACGCCAGGTAACTAAGTTTCCCCATACATAAGAACAATATCCTGAGGTTGACTTACGGTCAACAGGTGAGCCAGCCCAATCTGCATCAGTGTAAACTTCTAAAGATCGATTTGTAGTCTTCCTGAACATAAGGCCCTTTCCAGGATCATGTTTGAGATATCTCAATATTTTATACACAACTTCCATATGTTGTTTAGAAGGTTTGTTCAGAAATTGACTCACCACACTAACAGCGAAGCTAATGTCTGGTCTAGTATGGGTTAAGTATATTAACTTTCCAACTAGTCGTTGATACCTACCTCGATCGACTACTTCATCTTCAGGGTTAACCCCAAGTTTTGTATTTGCATCCATAGGTGTGTCAACTGGTTTGCAGCCACTCATCCCAGTCTCTTTTAAGAGATCTAAAGTGTATTTCCGTTGAGTAACAGAAATCCCTTTGTTGGACCTTGCAACTTCCATTCCTAGGAAATATCTCAGATGACCCAAGTCTTTTATTTCAAATTGAAGTACTATTTATTCAGAAACATTTCCTGTGAGAATAATATCATCGACATATATTATTAACACAGTAATATTACTTGGTGAAAAATGTTTGATGAACAAAGTGTGATCTAATTGACACTAAGTCTTAAATTTAGGAGAATAATAATCTCTTATTAGACATGTGGAATCCTAGGTCTTCTTATATAGGAGAAAGACCTAATACAATAAGGAAAGTAAAAGACCTAATACAATAAGGAAAAATAAAATAAAGTCAATAAAGACTAAATATTAATAATTAATATCTACATAATTATAAATACTAGAATTTCTAACACTAAGTGTAGCCATCTTGCTTCAACACATTTGTAAATTTTTCAAACCAAGCCTGAGGTCACTGTTTTAGCCCATAAAGTGATTTCTTGAGTTTACATACCTTTCCTCTAATATATCGATCTTCAAATCCAGGGGATACGTCCATATATACTTCCTCTACTAGATCACCATTAAGAAATGCGTTTTTTACATCCAGTTGAAACAATGGCCAATCTAAATTGGTTGCAATAGATAGATATTCAACTTGGCGACCAGAGCAAATGTTTCCTGATAGTCAATCCCATAGGCTTGGGTGAATCTCTTAGCCACAAGACGAGCTTTGAATCGTTCTATACTGCCGTCTGGTTTGTGCTTGGTAGAAAAAATCCATCTACATCCAACTATTGCTTGGAGGCAAATTTGTAAGAATCCATGTCCCATTTTTTTCAAGATTTGGAATAGACTGCTAGTTTCAGTCTTCTCTTTCATAAGAAATGTCCAACTCAAACGGGTGTGATCGTCAACTAATAGAAGAAACCAACGTGCCTCATTTACATTTTTTATTCTTGACGGCCCCCAAATGTCCCCATGGATAAGAGAGAAAGGTTGAGATGGAACATGAGAATGTGGTGAAAAATGAGCACGGGTGTGTTTGGAAAGTTGACAAATTTCACAATGGAAGAATTGACTCTTTTTATTGATAAATAAGGAAGGGAACAGACGCTCAAGATAGGAAAAATTTGGATGACCAAGGCGTTAATGCCATAGCATGACAAGACTATCTTTATTGGAATAATCTAAAAACTTTGAAACATAAGCTAACTCACAACTGGACTGAACTACAAGTGTATTGCATTCCTTTGTTATTGGAGGATTTTCTACTTTGAGAAGGTACAACCCTGCACACATTTCAGCATTGCCAATCGTGTTCCCCGAACCCAAGTCCTGAAAAATACAAGAGTTCGCAAGAAATTTAGTTTCACAATTCATGTCTTTATTCAGCTTACTCACAGACAATAGATTGTATTCCAATTTTGGCACAAACAATACAAACTGAAGAGTTAATGAGCTTGATATCTGAATACTTCCAGTTCCAATTACTCTAGTAGGTGTTCCGTCAGCAATTCGAACAAACAGGTCACCCTTATAAGGGAAAAAAGACGAGAATAAGGATTTATCACCTGTCATATGATCGTAGGCTCCAGAGTCCACTATCCATTCAGATGGACGAGTTTGAGTATGAAGAGCAAGGGAATGTTGGTTACCTTGTTGTTGCATACTCCCAGAACCACTTCCAGTTGTTGGATTTGTTTTGTTCAACAATTCTTGTAGCATATCCAAAATATCTTTATTGGGTGGTGACCGGTTAGAAGTCTCAGAAGTAGCAACATTACCTCTAGTTCCTCGATCAGATCTGGCACTATTTGGCTTCCAATTTGCTGGTTTTCCATTTAATTTCCAACAAGTTTCTCTGTCATGTCCATGTTTACGACAATAATCACACCATCGTCTCCCTCTGTGTGATCTGACATCTCCATGCACTTGAGAATTTCCACGGGCTGCAAGAGCTAGCGGATTATTAGGATGATCTTGGTGGGCAATGAGAGCAGGACCACTAAGAGCAGGAGAATTGCCAATTGGCCCCAACATCACTTGTTTTTTACTTTCTTCCCTGCGAACCTCAGAAAACACTTCACGAAGACTAGGTAAAGGTTTAATACCAAAAATTCGACCACGGACCTCATCAAGGGAATTATTGAGACCCATAAGGAATTTGTAAATCCTCTTTTTCTCCACAAATTTGCAAAATAGAGAGCCATCATCATAACATTTTCAATCATGAGTCTCGAACAAGTCCAATTGTTGCCAATAACATGATAAACTGTTGAAATAAGTTGTGACACATAATTCACCTTGTTTGAGATCTAAGAGAGTAGTTTCTATTTGAAAAGGTTCAATAGTGTTTTCTTGACTGGAGAATGAATCACGAGCAGCCTCCCAAATTTCTTTGGCAGTTGAATAGAGAAGAAAATTCTCTCTAATTTCAGTAGTCATGGAACTGATCAACCAACTCATGACTTGATTATTTTCAGCCCTCCATTTGCGAAATTTTGGATCCTCAGGTTTGGGTGGATCGTCTTTACCAATGACATAATCTTCCCATCCACGACCATACATGAGCATCATCACAAATTGAGACCACTGAAGATAGTTGTGGCCTTTGAGTTTGTGACAAAGGAATTGAGAGATGTTGTTGTCATTAGAGGATGAAATGGTAATTTGTGAGTCTAACCCTGACATTTTGGGAATAGAAGAGCAAAAAAAAATATTGGTGAAATAAAAAACTGCACTTCATATGGCAGATCAGATCAAATCAGATCTGAATGTGGCAGCGGTGGCGGCGTCGAGACGTGAGGACGACACTGTCTGTATTTGAGGACAATGTCGTCTGGAAGCTCGGCTAGCGGCGGCGGCGGCTGAGTGCTAGGTTAGCGGCGGCGACGTCTGGATGCTCGGCTGGCGGCGGCGGCTGGTAGTTAGGGCAGCGTCTAGATCCGTAGGCGAGATCGGCTCGGTACAGAAGCAGTGAAGATGGCGTCAGAGTTAGGATTCCGACGACAACTGGTAGGGTTCCAACGATGACGGCTAGGGTTATGGCGGCAGCGACTAGGGTTTGAATAGTTTCAAGGCTCTGATACCATGAAGCTCTGTATGAAGGATAATTTTTTCCTTATGTTTTATTGAATGAAAAGAGGTGAATTTATATAAGAGGGGCTCAACCAACTATGCAGAAAAATAGCTAACAACCTAAACCTATAGGGAAAGAAATAGTTGTAACCAAATACAAAAGAATAGCTTTCAGCACATTTCAAGGAATCAATCCCAACTATTAAGCCCTAATTTTACAGATTGATTTTCTACAAATATCAATTTAAATTGGCATGCTTTTAGTTGAGGATACCCATTCCCTTCGTTCCCGTGTATTAAAACGACCCCAAAGGGGAAAGAAAAGAATGGGAAGTCACAGAGATAATCTACGTTGTTTCTCAACTTTTGAATTTTCAGAAACTGATGGTAAAGAACCAAAATCTAGCTTACGATTCCATCAATCTCCCAACCTTCAAGCTGCAACGAGGGCCATGAAGCAAGCATCAAATGGGCAGTAGTTCCCCCTCCCTAAAATTTAAGTCATGAAATCAGTAATTTGGTATAGAAAATTTCATATTTATTTCAAAAAGGTATGTCATTATTGCAGAATGAAGTGATTTACCAAGCCAAATATAGCAATTGGACCCTTTGGAATTATAGCTGGCAAGCTAGCGAACTCATCCTACAAGATGCAAAAATACACAGCAGTTGACAGTAAAAATAAATTCACAATATAAAAAAAAAAAATATAGAAAATGATTGGTAATAAACGTTTTTTTAACCCAAAAAAATATATAACTTAGGCAGATGAGCGAATTATTGGATGTTGAAACAGAATCATTTTGATCACTACACCAAACATAAAAATACAGAAGGATAAAATGACTAAATATTAGTGATTTTACAATGATTTCACGTTGAAATTTTTTTTAGCAGATAGAATATTGAAGCTCATTTGGGGTTTGTAAAGAAAATTCCAACAACCTTACTCTCGTCCAAAAAAAAATGAAAACAAGCATCACAATGTATAGTGTTAAAAAAAAAAATGAACAAAACGGAACTTTTCATTGAAAAGATGAAGAGAGACTAATTGACTCCCAAGATCAAATAATATTTCAACACGAAAGAGAGAAGGATGAAAGCAATATGGAAGATTTTCTTCCTGGTAGTTTTAACGTTATTTTTCCGAATGATTATTTTTAGCATTCAGCGCAGCCAGTAGTAGAAGAGCCACAAGAAGTCGTACCCATTGTACCTCCTCCCTCAGTTCCTGCCAAATTCTCCTCTCAACTAGAGACTTGTGGCATCCAACTAAAGACAATTCCCTCCTCTCCAGACACTGTCCAAAAGGTTGAAGCAGTGCCTTAATTAATGAAGATCCTTTCCCGGATCACTAGAGGGCTGGGGGATCCTTCTAAACGAGTTGAATGGTGATTTTTCAAGAGCCAAATCAAGAGGAGTTTGACCGTCTTTTGTTAAATTCTCTGTGGAATTCAAGAGAAGTTAGCTGGATTGAGCTTGCTGCTATTGGGAAATCAGGTGGTTTTCTTATTATGTTGTTTGAATGCAAGGTAAAGATGGGGACAAATCTAATCACTTAGTAAGATGGATCTTGGTATTCAAAGCACAATCTGATGGTGGTCTCGATATTGGGGGCTTGAAGTATAGAAACCAAGCTCCTCTTGCAAAATGGGGCTGGCGGTTTATGAAGGAACATGAATCATTTTGGTATAAAGTTATCATGAGCCTTCATGGTATTTTTTTCTAAGCTTTGGAATAGGTGCATGTGCTTGCTTCCTTCAAATTAGGCATTGGCAGAAGTATCTCCTTTCGTCTTGATCCTTGGGTCAATAACAGCCCTTTCAAGATTTGTTTTTTGCGGCTGTTTAGAATCTCTTCCCTCCCCAATGAGGCTCTTGACCAGCATGTCAGCTTCTCAGATTGGCTCCTCAGCAGTTTCTAGAAATTGGTCTCTCGAAAGCTCGGGTTTATTTTCAGTCATATCTCTATCGAGACATTTGGTGCTTTCCTCCCCTTTGGATTAAGTAGTTTTTACTGCTCTTTGGAAGCCCAAGAGTCCAAGGACAATAAATTTTCTTATTGGGATATTATTGGGCCGGCTTTGGTTCCTGAATCCATAGTTTTATAGTTTGACGTCGTCAAAGCTTTTCTTTCTGAAATCTGGTTCGAGTGAAATCAACGGCTATTCCAAAAACAAACATCTATCATGTTTTGATCTTTTTTTATTCAGATTGTCCCAAGGCCTCTTCTCGGTTGTCTGGAATGCTTTTATTTTTCCATTGTATCTTGGTTGTCTTCTATTTTTATCGCTTTCTGTTTTTATTTACCTTGCTCCTTTGTGGAGTTTTGTATTTTTAGAGCATTAGCCTCTTTTCATTACATCAATGAAAAGTTCGTTTCTTGTTTCAAAAAAATATATATATATATATGGGAAAAAACGCGCCCCTCAAAAGAACAAAGAAGCTACTACAAAACAAGCTTGTAAGAAAACTTGGAGCCTCAAACCAACCTCGAAAACCTGAAAAACCCTCCAAAACAAAAGAGAGGGAAAAAACCTTGAAAACAAAACAAGACGGAAGCTGACAACAAAACAAAGGGAACCTGCAGAACACCAAAAACCGATAACCAAGAGAAAAAACAAAACTTAAACCAAAGATGAAAACACCAATCAGACAACCAAACAGGGCTGGAAAGCTTGAAAGAAGAAACAAAACACCAAAATCTCAGAGAAGACAAAACAAAGCTTTGCAAAGCTAAACACTGCCACAGCTTTCTTCATGAACCAATGGAGGATTCTCACGAAACTCAAGACCACAAGCTTCAATAAGCGAAACGAATTTGGCCGGTATGGAGGGTGGAATAGGAGGAGGAGGCTGCTTGTCACTGTTAGAAATTCTAGTATTTATAATTATGTAGATATTAATTAATATTTAGTCTTTATTGACTTTATTTTAATTTTCCTTATTATATTAGATCTTTTACTTTCCTTATTGTATTAGGTCTTTTACTTTCCTTATTGTATTAGGTCTTTCTCCTATATAAGAAGACCTAGGATTCCACATGTCTAATAAGAGATTATTATTCTCCTAAATTTAAGATGGTATCAGAGCAGGAAACCCTAGCTCTTTAAAATCCTAGCCGCCACTTTCACCACGGCCGGAACCCTAGTCGCCGTTGTCGCAAGCACACTTCTACACCCACTTTTTTGTTCACGCGATGAAGATGAAGTTGGGTTTGTGAACCGATCCAATTTGGTTTGGTTTACTGCAATATTCGGTCAGGTTCGGTGGTTATTTGCTTGGTTTGGTTCAATTTTGGTTTATATTTATTATTTCCCATTAACTCACGATTTGATACAATGGCAAATGAGCAAATTCATCAAATTTTTAAATTGCTACCAACCAATTTATCATCTAATAATTCTTGTGTTTCATTGGCACAAACAGAGAGTTATCCTCAAGTTTTCTCTAGTCACACTTCTTCTCCGTGGATTATTGATTCCGGAGCTTCGGATCATATGACTAGTTCTTCTCATTTTTTTGACTCATACTCTCCTTCGTATTCTAATGAAAAGATTCGAATTGCAGATGGCAGTTTTTCTTCTATTGCAGGAAAAGGAACTATTAAATTGACTGAAAATATCTCCCTCCAGTCTGTCCTCCATGTTCCAAAATTAGCCTGTAACCTTTTATCTGTCTCGAAACTTTCTAGAGACTCTAACTGTCGTGTTATATTCTTTGAGTCTCACTGTGTTTTTCAGGATCAGGAATCGGAGAAGACGATTGGCACTGCTAGGATGTTTGATGGCCTCTACTACTTTAGTGAAGGTTCTTTTAGCAATAAAATAACTCAGGGTCTCAGTAGTATTAGTTCTCTTCCTGTTAATGAACAAATTATGATTTGGCATCATAGACTAGGACATCCAAGTTTTCCTTATCTCAAACATTTATTTCCAAACTTATTTAAGGGAATTGATTGTTCCTCTTTTAATTGTGAAAGTTGCATTTTTGCAAAAAATCATCGTTCCACATATTTACCAAAACCTTACAAAGCTTCCAAACCTTTTTATTTAATTCATAGTGATGTTTGGGGTGCTTCTAAAATTAGGACTCATAGTGGAAAAAGGTGGTTTGTGACTTTTATTGATGATCATACTCGTCTATCTTGGGTTTTTTTAATGGAAAAAAAATCTGAGGTGAAAGATATTTTTAAAAGTTTTTACAATATGATTGAAACCCAATTTCAAACCAAAATTTGTATTTTACACTCTGATAATGGAACAGAGTACTTTAATGAAGTTTTTGGTGATTTTTTGAAAGATAAAGGTATTGTTCATCAGTCTACTTGTCGGGATACTCCTCAGCAGAATGGGATTGCTGAAAGGAAAAATAGGCATTTACTTGAAGTAGCTCGGGCTATAATGTGTTCCATGCATGTTCCAAAATATTTATGGGGTGAAGCAGTTCTCACGGCTACTTATCTAATAAATAGGATGCCTAGTAAGATCTTGAATTTTAAAACTCCACTTGACTGCTTTAAACATATTTTTCCAACATCTCGCATATATTCTGATTTACCTCTCAAAGTTTTTGGGTGTACTACTTATGTTCATATACCTAGTCACTTTCGATCAAAACTTGATCATAGAGCTGTTAAATGTATTTTCTTGGGTTACTCTTCAAATAAAAAAGGTTATAAGTGTTTTGATCCTCAGACAAAAAAACTTTTTGTTAGCATGGATGTGTCTTTTTTAGAAAATCAACCATATTTTACCCAAAGTTCTCTTCAGGGGGAGAAAGCAATTTTGGAAGATAACTTCTGGGATGTTTCTACTTGTCTTCCTAGTCTTATTTTTCCTGATGTTACTAGTCCTTCGATGTCAAGTATAGAATCTTCTCAATCAGGGGGAGAAATACTACAAAATGATCATATTGATCAAGTTCCCGAGTTACAGTTTTATACTAGAAGAAAATTCAATCAGAGTAACCAAGACCAGATAGTTGATCCTTCGCAGAGCCAATCTGAGACTCCGACGAATGAAACTGAAAATCTTGGTAATCCTTCCTTCGTTCCTACTTCTTCAATTATTCAAAATACTTTGCCAATTGTGTCTGATCTTGATGTTCCCATAGCCATTAGAAAAGGTATTCGAACTTGTACCAAATATCCTATTGCAAATTACATGTCATATCAAAATTTGTCAAATAGTCATAAAGTTTTCACTTCTAGGATAGATGACTTGTTTGTTCCAAGGAATATACATGAGGCCTTAGAAGATCCAATTTGGAAAGTAGCAGTTATGGAGGAGATGAATGCTCTAAAACAAAATGGGACTTGGGAAATAGTAGAATTGCCAAAAAATAAGAAATCAGTGGGCTGTAAATGGGTGTTCACCATAAAATGTAATGCAGATGGTAGTATTGAGAGATATAAGGCCAGACTGGTAGCTAAAGGTTTCACTCAAACATATGGGATTGATTATGAGGAAACGTTTGCCCCTGTTGCTAAAATCAACTCTATTAGAGTTCTTTTGTCTCTTGCAGTAAATTCAGATTGGCCTCTTTATCAACTCGACGTGAAAAATGCCTTTCTAAATGGCGATCTTGAGGAGGAGGTTTTTATGAGCTTACCACCAGGTTTTGAAAAAGAATTCGGGTGGAGTAAAATTTGCAAATTAAAGAAAACCCTTTATGGTCTTAAACAGTCTCCGAGAGCTTGGTTTGAGCGTTTTGGAAAAGTTGTGTGTAGCTATGGATTTCTTCAAAGTCAAGCAGATCATACTATATTTTATAAACACTCTGAGAATAATAAAATCTCAATTTTGATTGTCTATGTAGATGATATTATTCTCACAGGTGATGATGAAGTTGGTCTAGTTGATCTCAAGAAAAATCTTGCAAGTGAGTTTCAGATCAAGGACCTGGGACCACTGAAATATTTTTTAGGGATGGAATTTGCAAGATCGAGGAAAGGTATCTTTGTTAATCAAAAAAAGTATGTCCTCGACTTACTCAAGGATACCGGATTACTTGGTTGCAAGGTAGCTGAAACTCCTGTTGAACCTAATCTTAAGCTAGAAGTAGCAAAAGTAGAAGAAATAAAGAACAAGGAACGGTACCAGAGACTTGTTGGAAGATTAATTTATCTATCTCATACACGCCCTGATATTGCATATGCCGTAAGCATGGTAAGTCAGTTTATGCATGCACCAGGACCAACTCATTTTGATGCTGTTTACAGAATTTTGAGGTATCTAAAAGGGACTCCTGGAAAAGGTATTTTATTCCAAAAACATAATCACTCCCAAGTAGAAGTTTATACTGATGCAGATTGGGCAGGAAGTATTACAGATAGAAGATCTACTTCTGGTTATTGTTCTTTTGTTGGTGGGAACCTGGTTACTTGGAGAAGTAAAAAACAAAATGTAGTGGCCAGGAGTAGCGCTGAAGCAGAGTTTAGAGCTTTAGCGCATGGTATTTGTGAAGGCATATGGATCAAAAGGATACTAGAAGAACTGAAGTTTTCTCAGACTAAACCTATACAAATTTATTGTGATAATAAGGCTGCCATATCTATAGCGCATAATCCAGTTCTACATGATAGAACTAAACATATTGAGGTTGACAAACATTTTATTAAAGAAAAGATTGATACAGGTGCAATATGTATTCCTTATCTTCCGACGACAGAGCAAATTGCTGATGTACTAACTAAGGGGCTTCCGAAGAAACAATTCGATAAATTGATTGACAAGCTGGCTATGGAAGACATCTTTAAACCAGCTTGAGGGGGAGTGTTAGAAATTCTAGTATTTATAATTATGTAGATATTAATTAATATTTAGTCTTTATTGACTTTATTTTAATTTTCCTTATTATATTAGATCTTTTACTTTCCTTATTGTATTAGGTCTTTTACTTTCCTTATTGTATTAGGTCTTTCTCCTATATAAGAAGACCTAGGATTCCACATGTCTAATAAGAGATTATTATTCTCCTAAATTTAAGAGTCACAATCCCGAAATAAAATGTCAAAAGCTTCAGAATAAGACTCTTCAAGAACATCATTCTCCATGGGAAAGTTAAGGGCCCTTAAAGAGGTGTTGAAAACTTGGAACCACCAGGTTTTTGGGGATATCAGAGTGAAGAAGCAGGAGGTGATGGGCAGAATTAAAGTTATTGATGATCTTGAAGAGGAGAGCCAATTAGAGGAGGCCTTGAAAGAAGAGCACTTCACCTTTAAAACTGAGTTTGTGGTGTTGGTAAGGAGGGAGAATATCAGCTGGAGTAAAAAAAGCAAAAGTTTTTTTTGAACAAGAAACAAATTTTTCATTGATGAAAAAGAGACTAATGCTCAACGGATACAAACTCCACAAAGGAGAGAACGAAAAAGGCAAAGGAAGCAAAAAAAAAGTAGGAAAAAACAGCCACTAAAAACCAGGAGCTTCAAAGAACTAAAAACAGCAAATAAAAGACTGCCCAAGAGAAAACTCCAACTGCAAACCATAAATCAAAAAACTGCCAAAGATAAACATCCAACTAATCCAAAGAAAAAGAAGAGGCAAGCAAGGAAACACCAATAAAAAGCCAAAGTCAAATGAGCTAAGGAGAGGGATTGTAATTTTGGCTTCTTCCATAGAGTGGCAAGTGGTTGGAAAAGTAAGAATCTTATAAACCCCTTGGAGAGTGATAGGGAGGAGCTATTACAAGGGGATAAGGAGATGGAGTTGGAGGTCCTTTCTTTCTGTAACACTCTTTATGCCCCAACAGTGACCCAGACCGTTTGTTAAGGGGTTGGATTGGAGTCCCATCTCGGAGAGCGAGAAGGTTGGGTTGGAGGCCCCCTTCTCCTTAGAATAAATCAGAAAGGTGATTTTTTACCTTGACAGAAATGAAGCCCCTGGGCGTGATGGCTTTTCTATGGCCTTTTTCCAGGTTAATTGGGAAGGTATTAAGCAAGATCTGCTGAGGGTTTTTCAAGAATTCTTTGAGAGGGATATTTTGGATAGCACCTTGAATGAAACCTTTGTTTGTCTCATCCCCATAAAGGAAAGGGTGAATAAAGGATTTCAAACCCATCAGTCTTATCACATGTGTGTACAAAATCATTACTAAGGTTCTTGCTAACAGACTAAAAAGGTCTTCCCTTCGACGATCATTGAGGCTGAGGGTGCCTTTATTGAGGGAAGACAACTCCTTGACCAGACTCTCGTTGCTAACGAGTCTATTGAGGATTATTAAGGTCCTTGAGAAGAAAGGTTTGGGTTACAAATGGAGGTCGTGGATTTGGAGTTGCACCATAAAGGTTAAATTCACTATTCTCATCAGTGGTAAGAACATGGGGAGGATTCGTGCTACAAGAGGCCTTAGACAAGGGGTTAGAGTTGAGGAACATGAAGGCTCGTAACAAATCCTTGCTGGCTAAATGGCTTTGACGGTTTCCTCGTGAGTCCAATACCCTTTGGTGTAGGATTGTTGTGAGTAAACACGAGCCCCATCCATTCGATTGGTTGTCGGGTCGGGTCAAAGACACTTTCAGAAATTCTTGAAAAGAAATTTCCTTTGAGCTCTCGTCTTTCTCTTACCTAGTTTGTTGCTTTCTAAGAGATGTGAGGGATACCTATTTTTGGGAGGATACTTGGGTGGGGGATATTTCCCTCTGCTCTTTTTTTCCCGTCTTTATCACTTATCCTCCAAGAAAAACTGCTTTGTGGCTGATGTTTTGGTCTCTTCTGAGAGTTGTCCTTCTTTATCGCTTGGGTTTTGTTGTTTGTTGTCTAATAGGGAAACGACGAGCGTCCTGGCTCTCTTATCTTCGATGAGGGAGATTTCCCTTAGGTCGGCCGGATAGGAGGGATGTTCGTTATTGGAGTCCTAATCCCACTGGGGGTTTTCTTGTAGCTTTGTCCTTCGGTTTTTGTTGGATCCCTCCCTGGATAGTGAGTCTGTCTTTTCGAGTTTGTGGAAGGTGGAAATTCCAAAAAAGGTCCAAATCTTCGCTTGGCAGGTCATCCATGGCACGATTAACACCTTAGATAGGTTGTCAAGAAAGATGTCTCACTTGGTTGGGTCTTTTTGTTGCATCCTTTGTTGGAGGACGGAGGAAGAACTTGATCATTTGCTTTGGAATTGCATTTTTGCTCGGGCTGTTTGGAGTCTCTTTTTTTATGTGTTCAGCTTTCAGCTTGCTAGACACAGAGGCTGCAGAGAGATAATCGAGGAGTTCCTTCTCCATCTGCCCTTTCGCGAGAAAGGAAGGTTCTTGTGGCAAGCGGGGGGGTGTTGTTTTGTGGGGTTTGTGGGATGAGAGGAACAATAGAACCTTTCAAGGGATGGAGAGATCCCATTGTGATGTTTGGTCCCTCGTTAGTTTCTATGATTCCCTTTGGGCGTCGGTGACAACGACTTTTTGTAATTACTTGTTAGGTTTGATTTTACTTTATTGGAGTCTTTTTCTTTAGTGGGGTGGGGTTCCTTTTGTGGACTTAGTTTTTTTTTTTGGATGCCCAAGTAATCTTTCATTTTTTTTTTCAATGAATGCTCGGTTTCTTATATAATATAACAAAAAAAAATAACTTCACCCAAATAATGTTGGAGTTGTCACGAACACGAAAATTTGCTAGCGTAAAAAAAAACAAAAGTGGCTTTAGAAGCAAATGATGTGAGACACTAGCCATTAAAGAAAGCAATAATCCTGCATTCGGCCACTAATATCATATCTCAAGAGCTGGAATAAAAATTTAAATAGATATTAATTTTTTTTAAAAATGGACAACCCCAACCATAGTTTTCACCAAGGCAGCTAAACAAGAAAGTTGATACCAAACGACGAGACAAGAGTTACAATGAAGGAGATTTAGTTATATGATACATCTTAGAAAGTCTAGATTTCCATCGGGCACATATAATAAGCTGGAGAATAAAAAGTTGGGACCCTTATGCATTCTACGAAGATACAAATCTAATGCTTACAAGATCGAACTCCTTGATGAGCTACACATCAATCCTATTTTCAATGTTGCTAACATATATGCATATGAGACGCTAGACTCTTTTGTTCTAGCTACATAACTCGGGACGGGTTATTTTTAACGAGGAAGGCAAAATGATGTAACTAACTACGGGTTTCTTAATAATTTTAGTCATTTAGTGCATTCCCTTTGTAAATGCTAAGAGTTTGAGAGAATCAGAATAATCTATTTCATTCACTTTAGAGAGATATATATACCAGTGTACAAGGTTAACCTAATTAGGGGAGGGGGAAAAGACAATAAAGGACATTATAACTAATATATTTACAACACTAGAATAACCATTCTAACACTCCCCCTCAAGTTGGAGCATATATGTTTATCACGCCCAACTTGGTATAGAGATAATCTATGCGTGCTCCATTTAATGCTTTCGTGAAGATATCTCCTAACTGCTCTCCAGTCTTCACGTATCATGTAGATACCAGGCCTTGTTGTATTTTCTCACGTACAAAATGACAGTCTACTTCGATGTGTTTAGTTCGCTCATGAAATACTGGATTAGATGCGATGTGAAGAGTTGCTTGATTATCGCACCATAATTTAGTAGGTGTTGTGATATCAAATCCCAATTCAATGAGAAGTTGATATATCCACACTAATTCACTTACAGACTGTGTCATTGCTCTATACTCTGACTCAACACTAAAACGTGACACCACATTTTGTTTCTTACTCTTCCAAGAAACCAAATTACCACCAACAAATACACAATAGCCTGAAGTAGATCTTCTATCTTCCTTAGATCCTGCCAAATCAGCATCTGTGAAACATTCAATGTTAGTATGACCATAATCTTTATATAATAAACCACGTCCAGGGGTAGCTTTCAAATAACACAGAATTTGTTCTAATGCAGCCCAATGGTCAACTGTAGGGGAAGACATATACTGACTCACAATACTCACTGAATAGGCTATGTTTGGTCGAGTTACTGTAAGGTAATTAAGTTTTCCCACCAACCTCCTATATCTTTCAGGATCTTTCAGCAATTATGACCATAATCTTTATGTATTTTCTCTGTGATAGCATAATTCCCTTCTTGCTTCTTATTACCTCAATTCCTAGAAAGTATTTCAACATTCTCAAATCTTTTGTATGGAATTGATTGTGGAGAAAAGTCTTGAGAGATTGGATACCCAATGTGTCATCACCAGTAATAACAATATCATCAACGTACACGACTAACAAGATGAAACCACTCTCAGATGGTTTATAAAAGACTGAATGATCTGACTTGTTTTTCCTCATTCCAAAGTTTTCAATCACCGTACTAAATTTTCTAAACCACGCTCGTGGACTTTGCTTTAAACCATACAAGGATTTTCGAAGGCGACATACCTTTCCATTCTCCCCCTGAGCAACAAATCCCGGCGGTTGCTCCATATACACCTCTTCTTGAAGATCACCATGAAGAAATGCATTTTTAATATCAAGTTGATGCAAGGGTCAATGATGGGTTGATGCTAACGCAATGAATAACCTGACAGAAGCCATTTTAGCAACTGGAGAAAAAGTATCAGAGTAGTCAACTCCATAAGTTTGTGCGTAGCCTTTAGCCACAAGACGAGCTTTCAACAGAGCTACAGACCCATCGGGATTGACTTTAACTGCAAATACCCATTTACAACCAATAGGCCTCTTTCCTGCAGGAAGAGACTAAATCCCGAGTACAATTGTCATCTAAGGCATTCATCTCCTCTACCATTGCAGCGCGCCAACCAGAATGAGACAAAGCTTCACGAACAGATTTAAGACTAGATAAAGACTCTATAGATGCAATGAAAGAGCATGTAGGAGAAGACAAATGGTTATATGACACAAAAGAGGAGATAGGGTAAGTGCACTGACGTGTACCTTTACGAAGAGCAACAGGACGATCATCACTTGCACCTGGATCCAATGACGAAGAAGCCTCTAGTAGAGGGCGTGTAACTGAACCTGGTTTTCGACGAGAGTAAACCTGAGTCAAAGGTGAGTGAGTAGAGACAAGGACAAAGGAAGATGATTCGTTAAGTGTCTCACAAGAGGACACAATTGTATAGATAAGAAACTCATATCATCCGTTGTATGTTCCCCCTGACTCTTATTGGAAGGTAAAGGGAAGAAAGAAGAATCTTCAAAAAACGTGACATCAGGAGAAAGCAAATACCTATCAAGACTAGGACAATAACATCGATACCCATTTTGAACACGAGAATATCCAAGAAATATAAATTTTAATGACTTTGGATCCAATTTGGTGAGTTGAGGGTGAACATCCCGAACAAAACAAGTACAACCAAATATTTTTGGTGTAAGAGAAAACGATGGTTGTTTAAGGCACAAAGTACGATAAGGTATCTCACCCTTAAGAACAGAAGAGGGCATGCGATTTATTAAGAAACAAGCCGTCGAAACAGCATCAGCCCATAAATGTTTTGGAACATGCATCTGAAACATTAAGGCTCTTGCTGTTTCGAGGAGATGACGATTCTTTCGTTCTGCAACCCCATTTTGAGATGGAGTATCGACACATGAGGATTGATGAAGAATGCCATGTGCACCTAAATAAGATCCAAGAGCTTGAGAGAAATATTCCTTAGCATTATCACTCCGTAGGACTTTAAGAGAACCGCTAAATTGCGTTCGAATTTCAGCATGGAAGTTACAAAAGTGAGAAAGCAACTCAGAACGACTTTTCATTAAATATAACCAAGTTACACGAGAATAATCGTCGACAAAGGTAACAAAATATCGAAACACAGACCCCAAACATCAGAATGAACTAACTTAAATGGAGCACTAGCTCGTTTATCGACTCTCGGATACAAACTCAAACGATGAAACTTAGCAAATTGACATGACTCACAATCTAAAGAAGACAAATGACTAAATTGAGGATGAAGACGCTTCAAAACTGAAATAGACGGATGACCCAAACGACAATGTTCTTCAAAAGGGGAAAACACTCTAGAGCATGTGACGACAGTAGGTATTTGTGGTTCAAAGATGTAGAGACCTCCAGATTTACGCCATCTACCAATAGTCCTCTTCGTCAAAAGATCCTGAAATAAGCAATAATCAGGAAAGAATAAGACACAACAATTAAGATCATGAGTGAGTTTACTGACAGAAATCAAATTGAAGGAGAACTGTGGTAAACTTAAAACAGAGAATAATGACATTGTTTTGGTAAGATTGATTGTGCCCGATCCTAAAACAGGAGTAGTGGTTCTATCGGCTATAGTAACATTAGGCAAAGATGTAGATGAAGAAAAATGAGAGAATAAACTAGGATTACCTGTCATATAATCTGTAGCGCCAGAGTGAATGACCCATTTCGAAGAGGAGGAAAGAAGACATTTAGATTTGTTACCTGTCTCGACGATGGCAGTAATAGGAGTAGAAGATAATGTCGTCAATGACTCTTGATACTGTTGAAATTTAGCAAACTCCGTTGGAGAAATTGTGAAAGGCTTTTCAGGGTTATCAAGGGTAGATGCAACATGGGCAGATTGAACCCTCTAATCCTGACCGTGACCCTGGTTCCTATGCAAGAGTCTTCTGCAATCTTTTATCACATGACCAGGCTTATGACAATAATAGCAAACAACATCTCCTGAATTAGATCTTTGAGTAGTAGGAGGATATCCTCTAGAGAAGTTGTTTCCTGCCCGTCGATTACCTCTATGCTCATTGGTATGCCCAACGAAAGCACTGTTCGACTCAGATGGTGGGACCAAAGGTGGAGACTTTTATGTACGAAGTATAGGAGTATAAGCATCTTCCAACGATGAGACATCTGAGCTGGAAAGAACTTGATCTTTTGCCATATCATATTGAGGATCAAGACCAAATAAAAACTCATGATGAACAATTGGTCGCGTTAACAGGGTGCAAGTCAAGTAGAGAAATTCAGAGTGTATTATTATTGACCTCTAAAAGGTAGAGAAGATTAGTTTTATATTAGTTTACAAGGGATAAAACAGTAGGCAAAACTAGTCTTGGAAAGTCAAGATTCCTAAAAAGCCTAAAAAGGAAACAGCAGCCGTAAATAACGAGGCTGAATTACATCATAGCCATTAGCTTCTTTTAGATGTTAGCTTCGGATTAGAAGCTGTTAGATTCGTTGGAGTCGTCTGGTATAAATACCAAGCTCCTCCTAGTATTCGGCACTTGATGAATAATAAAATTTCACAATTTTGGTTTACACCATATCTCATGTGTCAAATCTCTAAATTTTACCTCTGCACTAAACACCATACTCAGCTCGTTTGAGAAACGAAATGTTCTATAAGAAATGTAAAATGACTGAAGTCAATCTCCTCTTAGTCTATGAACTCGTCCAATTCGCATAATTACATTTGTCTAGGCTTCTATTTCTAAGTGATAGTTCTTCGAAATTTAAGTCAATTCCTATTCTACATATCCTCTTCGGTATCGAATAATCTTCATTACAACTTCAACATCTAAGGCCCCGTTTTATATACATTTGGTTTTTTGTTTTTATTTTTTGAAAATTAAGCCTATAAACACTAGTTCAAACTATGATTTTCTTTGTTTCGTGCGTCCGTGTGTGCGCATAGAGGGAGACGAAGAGACCGAGTTTACTGACCCAGTAAGAACCTGTCCACATCTGCTCCTTGTAAAGAATGCTGTGGACATTATCTGCGTCGACATGGGAGCACAGTTTAGAAGATCATGAATTCCCTTTTAGAGGATAAAATTGAAGATAAGGGAGAACATGAGCAGTAGTACTTGAATTATCGAGAAGCAGCACTCTGGATTTGGGAGTGTCTACAATTACAATGTCATTGTAATTGCTAGTCATAGAGGTCAACACTTGAAATACGTCTTCTTCTTCTTCCACTTCTCCCTCTTCTTCGTCCGCGACCCTCCGGAAGCTGGCCTCACCAGTGGCCCTCGTCAATTTTCCAACGGAGGAATCTAGTACTATATCGTTCCGAAACTTGCCAAAGTTTAGTGATCTAGGTAGGTATAGACTACTTGCACGTATAGTTACAAATCCAGAACTCCATGGACGTGAGTTAATTTGAGGAGCAAGTGCGTACGCCATCTCCTTCCTGCTTTATCCGTCTCAGTGCTCTCATATATGTATGTATAAGGAGAATTGAAAAAACTCACCCACGGCCACGCCTTTGACAAAACTGACTGTTTGGGGTGTATGGGGGGCGTTTGGGGAATTTCGCGGGACAGATCGCGCCGAGTAATTTTTTTTATATATATATAATTATACGGGGTGGGACGGGTATGCCATTACCCATCCCCGCCCCGTTTAGCTAACGGGACAAAAAAAAAAATTGCTCCCTGTCTCATTTCTAGTGTAATCGAGGATTCTTTGTCCTGTTCAGGGCGAGGTCGAGCAGGACAAGGTCGAACAGGTCGGGTATCGAGGATTCCTTGCCCTGTTCAGGGCGGGATTAGGCGAGTCGAGGTAAATGAACATCTCTAGTTACTCCTCCCAAACCCGCTTAAAACTTATTCTCTTAAAATCACAAACATCTTTGTGGGCTCATCATTTTCTTTCCACTTTTTTCCTAAGTATGATGGGTTTCGTCATCTCTGGCCACTTTTCTCATAATTATAGTGTCCCACCATTTTAGGCGACTTACTTATATTTTAAAAAATAACATTTAATTTGTAAGTTAACACATTAAAATTAAAAAATAATAATGATTAACAATATTCAATCATAATATTATTTTGTCAACATGAGTATAGTTGATCCTCCACCACATGTTGTAAAAAAAAAAAATCATAACATTATTTTCAGCGGATCCAGAAATTTAAGTCAGGAGGGGCTGAAATAAAATTAACCACAAAAAAACAAAGTTGGGGCTTGAACTTGGGTGGTGAGGGGGCTAACCATGCATTTACCACTAAGCTAAAAGGTACTTTTAAAAAATTTACCACAGATTATATACAAATTAAGTAAGCTGTCATAGTTGAGGGGGGGCTCGAGCCCCCCCTGGGCCTAAGGTAAATCCGCCCCTGATTATTTTCATGGTAACTTTTATTTATTTAGAAAAATAATTCAAAATAAAACATGAATTTACTCTAATTACAAAATTAGTTTTTTTTTTTAATTTCTAATTTTTTAAATTCGTTTTTACAAATTGTTTTTTCTTTCTTTGTTTATAATTCACGGAATACATACTAGAAATTTTATTAAAATATAATAGTAGGTTGTTCTATTTTTTGAAAAATAATTTTCCTATTCTTAGACTATAACATAAACTAACTATTTCATTCAAAAGTCTAACAAAAAAAATTTGTGTCCCATGTTGCTTTAAAAGTTCTACAATGCACAAAACTCCCACTAGAAAAAAGAAAAAAAAAAATAAAGAACAAAACCAACATGTCTCCAACAAAATTAATATTTTGACCTGTTTGAGGTACGAAATTCCTTCTCTACCCCTTGCCCTTACTTAAGAAACTCAAAAATGTTCTTTCCCCTTCTTTTTTTTTTTTTTCTTTTTTTCTTTTCTTTTCTTTTCTTTTCTTTTCTTTTCTTTTCTTTTCTTTCACCTTTCTCAAAGTTTAAACTTAAATATTTTCAATTTTGAGATATTATAGCAAGATTCTTAAAATTTTTGAATAAGTATAAAAACGAGTGTCTATATAGCTAAAACAAACGTATATCGAAAGAGACATGGTGTTCGAAAGATTAACGTAAAATCACATATCATTTGAGTTTTTAGTAGATATGAAAGGATAAAAATAAAAAAATAAAAAATAAAAAAAAAAAATCTTAATAAATAAGCGGACGAATTCTAAAACTATTGTTAACCAGATTTTGCAAAATCACTTTTTTAAGTGGTTCAAAATCAATCCCAAATGGAGCCAAAACAATAGATATCTAGATGGACGTTAATCACCACAGTTACAACGACAAACCGTTGAATTCCATTAATAATAACAAATTTGTCTGACTTCATTAAAGATAAGGAAACAAGAAAGTTAGGAAGCTTACCCCTCCATATAATGCCACTATTTTTGAAATAGAAATTAAGAATGTGTACGGAGGGCACCGATTGAAACCTAACAATATCAGTTATGAAAAGAAGGGGGAAAGAATGTCGCTCAATAAAACAGCTTGATCTTGATTCTGACCCGTCTTCCAGACTTTGAAATCGGAAGGAAAATAGTCAGCATCCTTCCAACTTTTCAATGACGCAAGACAAAAGGGCCCTTGAACGTCCCCCTGAGGATCTAAATAATACCAAATCAAGCTTCTTAATTTGTTATTCCAATCATGCTCTTCAGCCCTTGGTGGTTCATCATCATCGCTCAAATTTATCACTCTAGAATCTCTACTCCGCTCATTCGCTCGACAGCCTCTCTCCACCTCATTCATAAGTTCTGTCTCATTAAAGCTATTATACGTAGATTCTACTGGTTGTGGGAGCTGTTCTTCATCAAGAACACTCTGTCTAGATTCTGCAACAATACAATGAAATAAAGTAATCAGTTCACAAGCCATCTTAGCTTGTTTTCTTCCAATAAGCCATTTGGTCTTGGGATCTCTACTGATATTTTCTGTAACCCGAAAGCCCAGGGGTTGATCAGTAAAACAAACTCTCGTCTTGAAATTCCTTTTTAAAATATTTATTTCAATAATGGAAATAGGAGCCTACTGACAAAGGTAACTTAACTATATTACAAGGACATAAGAAAAACTATAAATAGTATGGATAATGCGGAAGCAAATAACCGCAGGAATTAAGGCTGAGATTAGATAAATTAATAAACAATCTTCACACGCCAACAAGAGCATTGCTCAACTGACATGATGTATCGACTAGTGACTAAGAAGTCCTAAGTTCAATCCTCCACTCTACATGTTTAAAAAAAAAATAGTCAAAATACGTCTTCAATCCTCAATATTAGATAAAATACCTTCGCCCAAGGGTAGGCTTGAACAGCTAGATGGGATATCAAAACCTTTACACAGAAATTAAGGCCGAGATTATAAATAAAGATGACAAACCTGCAAGTTCTTTCATATTGGACATCAAAGCTGCAGTTCTGTTTTCTTCAACATAAATATCAACATTTGGGTTTGAACTAGGTACAGTTTCTCCTTGATTTGTATCATCTGAAACCTCCCTTCCCATCTGCAATTTGGTTTCATCTCCTTCATTAGTGACATAATCTCCTTGATTTGGACTAACATAAATGCCTTTAAATTCTGCTTCCTCTGCAATCACTTGTGGAATCTCACGCAATATGCGCGACTGTTCTTCGGCAGTCTGAAGGAGCTGCTTTTTCTCCAGATATTGGTCAAGCGTACATCAAGTCAGTTAAGGCTCATTTGTATTGTTTTAGCCTTTTAGGCAATCTTACTTCCGAGTGTCACAAAGATCAGAAACTTGTATGTGGTATTTATCACAGCATGCCAGTCTAATGATAAGCATAATATCTGATGATGATATGCCAATATCAGAAGGGGTAAAAAAAATAAAAAAAAATGAACAGCTCAAAAGTTGCTATCAATATGTTTCTTGTTCAAAAACAAACAAACAAAAAATTCCATATTGCAGGCTCTAAAAATAATAAACCGTTGTACTAAACTCCTAAAGATCACTCCATTCACCCAATCACTTCTCTTAAAGATCTATAGCCTATAGTTCCTGAACTTTGGGAAGCAGTTGCTAATAATCCTTGCAGTTATTTCTCAAATTTCTTAAACAGTTGCCCATTTTCAGTAAAGATAGCCTCCAACAGGGTAAATTAAAATTAAAAAACATTATGCTTCGTTGTTTAAACCTGACACAGGCATATTTTTGTAAAAAACATATTAGAAAATAGGTTGAGACTATTACAAAATAAGAAGATACATGCTCTCCTCAAATAAAAAAGTTGTCTACAGAGATGCAATGGGAAGGAACTATTGACTTCAGATGCGTCCTCTCCTCTATCAATCGTGAATAATAATTATCTAATTATAGCAGCAATTCAACAAAAATAACACTTGGAATACAGTAAATATGATGCATATGCTAGCTAAAGTGATCTTGTCTTATAGTAAAATGTATAATGGGCATCAGTGCGTTTGTTATGAGAGTCTACAATAAAAAGAAATCACAAAAGGATATTCCTTGCGCCACCCCTTTTCATTAGCTTGATCAATGAGGTTTTGCAGCAAAGAAATTTCTCTTGAAAGCCACTGAAACAGAAACATAGCATGAGTTGATAGACCAAGTCATCGAAACAAAGATGTGCAAAAAAGAATTGGCATTCCAGTCATGAGACCACAAAAAATTCCTACTAAAAATGAAATTCTTCAACGAAGTTCATGAGACCAGAAAAAATTCATACTCAACGATGAATTTAGCACAGTAAGGAAAAACTTCATCAGATGAGCATGACGGTTGGCATGAACTAACTTTTGCATACAATTCTACAGATGCATATATTCCATAGACTATTCACCTGTCAAGACTTAATCTCTGACTGTAGCCTTTGGGCATAAACATCTATTAAATTTTCAAAGAAGTTTCCAATTAGTCCCCCAATCAAAATTTCCAACAATTTATTAAGTGAAATATTTACTTTTTTTTTAAACCAGAAACGAATACAAACTCTGATTGAAAGTGAAAAAAAAATATCAAAAGAAACAAGTCAAGGACAACAAAGGCCTCCACCCGAATTCATACAAATATCATAAGACAATTTTTTTTCATAAGAAACTGAAATATATTGATGAAATATCAAATATAAGAAAAAGAAAGATTATAAGTTAAATTATAAATTTAGTCTTTAGACTTTGATGGTTCTGAAAATTTAGTCTCTAAAACTTAAAAAGCTTTAATTCCATCCGTGCATTTATATTTTCATTTTAATAAGTTCCAACCGTTAACTTCATTACTTAAACTTTGGCGTGACATGTTAATTTAAAAAATGGTAAAATACTTTTTTGGTCCCTGAGGTTTGGCATTTGTGTCACTTTAGTCTTTAGGTTTCCAATTTGAACAATTAGATCCCCAACATTTGGAAAATGCTCAATTTTAGTCCTTCTATTAAACATTTCAATTTTTAAAATAAAAAAAAATGTAATATAACTAATTAAATATAATAAAAATAATAGAAACCTTAGTCTTTAGGTTTCAATTTTAGTCCTTGATATCTAATAGGAAATTAAAATGGTTTTCTCTATTCTCTCTCCTCTCTCCTCTCTGTGTACCTCCTCCCTCTCTTCCTAACCTCCGATCACCATGACCTCCGCCGCCAATCGGCCATGGCAATACTCCACCTGATCCGTTCTCATTGATCGAAAAGTCTTCTCCATTGCTTTTGATGAACTCTCTCGTGGTAGCAAAGCTAAAATAACAGAGCAAGGGAAAAACTCATCCTACTCCCTCTCCCTCTCCTGGAAAGCTCTCTCATGGCTAGCCGATACGTTGGAATCTCTTGTCAAAGACCCCAGCAACCACAAGTTCGTTCGGAAACTACAAGGTACGGATGGGCAACTTCTAGTTGAGAAGCATAGTAACAAGAATGGATTCTTTGTTGAGATCAACTACCTTCATCATTCCGGAGACCGGCATAAGTTATTCATTCTGGCGAAAATCAACAAACAAGGTTGGTTTTCCTTTTTCTCTTTGATTTCAAAATATCCAGGCGAGGCACACAGGAATAAGATTGCTCCAATACATCCACCAGCAAAGAACTCTCCAATCCTTGCAAAAGCTCCTTCCTTCCGAGATGTTCTCCACCAGTCCTCGATTGCACCTCCGACATCCAAATCACAAGAGCTTGTACACTCAGCATGTAATGAAACTATTGTGATTCAACGAAGTAATCAGAAAGATTCCTGGCCAAATATCCTCCCTGCTATTCAGAAAAACCTGGTATTGAGATGCATAATCAATCCCTTTCAGGACAACAAGGCTATGTTACACGTTTATGACAACCACAAAGCCTCTGAATTAGTTCAACATCCCAATTGGAGGAACGTTAGCTCTTACCGATTGAAGTTCTATCCTTTGACGACAGAATCCTTCTTCCAGGATCGTATGACTTCATCATATGGAGGTTGGATTGAAATCATTGGGCTACCACCTACCCTCTGGAGTGAAGAGATTCTTCGTTATATTGGCAACCAATGTGGCGGCTATCATTCGACATCAAGCCAATCGGAGAGATGGATAACTCTCCTTTCTACACGCATCAAGGTCCGACCGAACCACACAGGTTTTGTACCCTTCTCTATCAGAGTGCCACCAGAACTGACCGGAGGCAACATCACAGTTGAAATCCGACGACTCTCCGATGGAGGAGGAAAACAGGGCACCATTGATGATAGCGCACCAATTTCGGTTGCAGGCATTAATGAGGATTCTCCTTTACGTTTCAAAACGGCTGAATTGGTGTAGGACTCTCCTTTGTGATTCAAATCGGCTGATTTGGTGCAATCTCCCGAGCTGACGTTGGCAGTCTATAAAAGGAAGGAGAAAATTCAAGAAGATCCTCTGGCAGATCTCCCAGATCTTAAGGTTTTCCCAAATCTTTCTCCCCTCCCCCATTTACCTTTCTCCCTCCCCGAACCTGACGCCCTATCTCAAGAACCCATAAATCAACTACAAAGCCCACCATCTATAGTCATTCCCTGGGCCCACTTAAATTCATTCGACCCAGCCACCTCCAACCAAATTCCAATCCTTTTACCTACACCCACCTTCGGAAAATCCTCTCTCCACATTGGATTAAAGGGCTCTACCTCAACCCAACATGATTCCTTCGAGGGATCAGACACTGAAGCTTATCTATCAAGCCCATCCTCACAATCGAACTTCACAGGCTTCCCCACCCTTGATCTAGCCCTAATAGAGACTGACTTGCCCTCACCCACACAAACTCCGAACGCCCACCAAACACTAACCCAAGCCCAACTCATATCGTCTGAACCCCATCCCTCTACCCTTTCTCTGACATTAGCCATATCCGGAGAAAATACCCCTCTCTCCTCTCCCCTTTTCCCCGAAACCACCCCATCGCAACCTCTTCCACCGAACCTCGAAAGCCCTCCACATCCCTCATCCCCCGTCGATGCCCAACCACTAAACTCAGCAGCCCAAAATGCTCAATTTTAGTCCTTGAATAACAATTTTAGTCCTATTAAACATTCCAATTATTTCCTTGAATAACAATTTTAGGCATATTACTTATCTTGGATTACCTTTGGGTGGCAACTCGAAGTTTGTCTCCTTCTGGCATCCTGTTGTGGAGCGTATGCAGCATAAGCTTCATAACTGAAAATATGCCTTCATCTCCAAAGGAGGTCGTCACACTTTGATTCAAGCAACATTGGCCAATCTACCTACTTATTATTTATCTTTGTTTCACTTGCCTGTGAAGATCTCTGATGCTCTTGATAAGTTGGTTCGTGATTTCTTTTGGGAAGGTTCCAGGGATTCTGGTGGAATGCACAATGTCAATTGGGCAACTACCCAACTTCCAAAACTAAATGGGAGGACTCGGTATTGGCAACTTCTGCGGTAGAAATTTGGCTTTATTGGCAAAATGGATTTGGAGATACCTAACGGAGGATAATAGCCTTTGGCGCAGACTTATTTCAGCAAAGTATTATTCGTCTGATGGTTACCTTACTTGGTCACAACCAATCCCCCCAGGCTCTTCTAAGTGTCCATAGCGTTTTATTTGGCAAACCATAGATTTGGCTGCTAGTAGGGCTATTCGATCGCTTGGTAATGGAGCCTCTACCTCCTTTTGGCACGATTCGTGGTTGGACTGTGGTCCTATCTCCTTGGTCTTCCCTCGCCTTTTTCGGCTTACCTCTCAACCCTCTAATATGGTTGTTGATGTTTGGGTGCCCTCTTCACAAGCCTGGAATTTATCGCTTAGGCGCAATCTTAATGATCGAGAAACGGCTGAATGGGCTACTTTATCTCTTCTTTCCACCATTCACCTTCGGACCCATAATGATGTTTGGATTTGGCCACTAGACTCTTCGAACCGTTTTACGGTCAAATCCCTTATGGAGCCTTTAGTTGAGGTGGATGTCCCTTTGAAAAAAGACTTGTCCTTAGTGATTTGGAAAGATACTTATCCGAAGAAAATAAATAAAAAATCTTTGGGAATATCACGGTCCGTCTCCTTTGACCGCGCGGCGCCACGATATGCGTCCATTTATTCCCATGCATCTCTTTTGCCCATCTATGAAGCACGGACACTCCATTTTAGGGGTAGTGTCCGTTTTAGACACGTGCCAGACACGCCAAATTGCATGTCCTTCTATTTAATTATTATTTTTTAATTTCAGACACGCATGGGTCAGTCTTCTCGACATGCATAAGGACCCCTGAGTGCTATGTAAACCCTCTGTCACAGACGCCCACAAAGAAATATGAAATCTCACAAGGGACCAACCGACACAAGGATTCATCTCAATCCCTCTAAAAATCCTACTATTTCTTTCTCCCACAGTCCCCACAAAACAACACACACCCGCTTGCCAAAAACTCTCCTTTCTCACAAAACGGCGGATGGAGAAGGAACTCCTCAATCATCTCCCTAAGGACTCTTGAATCTAGCCAACTGAAAGCCAAACAAAAGAAGATTGTGTACAAACTCACAACTCCAAAGAATATGATCCAGATCTTCCTCCGCCCTACGACAAAGAATGCAACAAAACGGACCCACAAGAGAAGACGACCTACTCGTCAGCCTATCCAAGGTTTAACTCTACCATGAATAACCTATCACATAAAAAATTGAACCTTCTTTGGAACTTTCACCTTCCAAAGGGCCAAAAAAAACCAACACACCGCTCAGGGAAGGATCCAACAAACAAAGAAAGAACGAAGAACAAGAGAACCCCTCAACAAGATTCGAGCTCGACAACCAAATATCCCTTCTCTCAGGCAAAAGGACACAACTCTCAAGCAAAGAAAGAAGAACCAACACCTTCATCATAACAACGCACAACGAAAACCAAAGGAAAAGGAAGGAGAGCTCCCCGAATAGTTCACGACATCAACCACAAAATGATTGTTCATAGCTGAGAGATTGAATAAACGAAAGAACACCGAACAACGGGGACGCTCACCCACCCAAATATCCTCCCAAAAATATGTGCCAGCCCTGTTTCCAACAGAAAAACGAATCAAACTTGAAAATGACGGGAGCTAGAAAGAAATGTCCTTCCAGAGATTCCTGAAAGTGCCTTTCCCCAACCGATACTCACTCAAAGGGATGAGGACCATGCTTACTCACAACTGGATCTTAAATTCCCCGACTGGAGACCCCAAAGACTCAGCAGTTTCCCAAACGTATCCCAACCCACCAAATGCACACTCCTTCCTTTCTCAACCCCTTCCCATATGAAAATCCCTCATAAGCTTCTCTAAAGAATTGCAAACCGAACAATGCGCTCTAAACAGGGAAATGAAATATTAAATAAACAGGAATAAGAGTTAACCTCTCTCCTTTAGTGAAGAATCTTTTCTTCCATCTAGAAAGTCTTTTATGAACCTTCTCCACTCCACCTGAGTCCCAAAACATAATGGTCCTCGAATTATGGCCCAACGTAAATAGGAAATGGGTAAACCTCCCTCCTTTTGTTTCTTTTTTGTTCATTTTCACTCTCTAGTGAAGTTTGCATATCTTGAGCAATAATATATTTTCATCTTTTCAATGAAAAGTTTTGATTGAAAAGTTTGTTTCTTGTTCAAAAAAAAAAAAAAAAAAAACTTTCTTCCTAAAATAAAGTTTATCTATTCAAACACCAATGAAACACCAAGGCAAGTTGGGGACGGGGATGGCTTCCCCGTCCTCATCCTTGTCACTGCCCCATTTAATTTTCTGTCCACGCGAAATTCTCCGTTTAATTTCGAGGGATCGGGGTAGTGGGGAATTCACGAGGAGCTCAAGAATTATTTGGATTTATTATTTGAAGTTTTCTAATATTTCACTTCCATAATTTAAAACTAAACAAAGCATAAGAATAATTACAATCAAGATAAACTCTAAGAAAGGAAAAGATATTCTACCATATCCAAAATTCTTAAAAATAGACCTAAAAGATTACAAGAATTTTTTTTTTTTTTTTAAAAGGAAACAAATCTTTTCATTAATGAAGAAAAGAGAACACATACAACAAGATATACAAGAATAAAAAGGAGACAATTTAAAAATAAATAAAGACTTTTCTAACTTTGACATTAATTTACAACACTCCCCCCGGGAATTATTTCCCATTTATTATTTTAAGTCTCCTGATATTTCACTTTCATAATTTACATCTAAACAAAACATAAGAATAAATACAATAAACCATTTGGTGAGATGGAGTACGACTACAAATTCACAAGAAGATTGACCTTATTTAGAGATGGTCGTTTTGTTTGATGCTTTGTAACTCAGTTCTTCATGCATACCTTTATACTACATGTCTATTTTTCTCATGTCTTCATCGGTCAGTTTGGAGCTCGAGCGACTCTTATGTTCTTTCTTTGTGAAGGAAACGATGGTAGCAAAATAAACCACTTGGCCAGATGAAATTTAGCCTCCAAAGCTCAAATTGATGGTGGACTTGGTATTGGAACTTTGAAACATAAAAACTTGGCCCTCATTGCAAAGTGGGGATGGCATTTCATTCACGAACCCCATTCTCTTTGGAGGAAGATTATAGTCGGCATCCATGGCTCAAATGAAATTGATTGGCATTTAGTTGGAGTCTCCACAACCCATGGGTGAGTATATCTAAAATTTGGAAGTAAAATGGAGTCCATTGCGTACTTTAAATTGGGGAATAGCAGCACGATTTCTTTTTGGCTTGATCCTTGGATTAACAACTCTCCTTTAAAGGATTGTTTCCCTCTTTTGTTCGCAATTTCAGGTGTTCCAAAAGGATCGATTTCTTCGTTTTGGGATGCTCAAACTTGTTCTTGGAATATTATTTCTAGAAGACTATTAAAAGACGACGAAATCATTGAATTCCACGCTCTATTGTTGAGTCTCTCTTCAATTACAATCTCTTCTAATGAAGACTCTCCAAGGTGGTCCCTCGTTACTTCAGGTATGTTTTCTGTCAAATCCTTATCTTGTCATTTAGCTTCTTCATCCTCCATGGACAAAGAGATCTTTGCAGCTCTATGGAAGACAAAATGCCCTAAGAAAAAAAGAATCCTAATTTGGATTATGCTCAATGGTAGCCTCCTCTGATGTTTTACAAAGGAAGCTTCCTTCCAATTGTATAATGCCTTCAGTTTTTTTTTTTTTTTTTTTTTTTGAGAAGGGAAATAATTTCATTGATGAATGAAAAAAAGGAGTAGAAGCTTGTGCACCTATAGGTGCTTCCAATTGTATAATGCCTTCAGTTTGCTCTCTATGCTTTTCAAAAGGGGACTCTCTCAATCATATTTTTCATTGATGGCTCCTTCCCTCGGTCCCGTTGGTTCAAGTTTTTTTCAGTCTCAACATTAAATGGGTTTCTTTAATGTTTTTAGGGAAAATATTTCTCAACTACTTATTGGTCCTCCTCTTTTGAGTCGCAAGACAAATCTATTATGGGTGAATCTGGTTAAAGCTATTCTGTCAAAGTTGTGGTCGGAAAGAAATCAGAGAATATTCAAGGCAAGCACATCTCATCATTTGACAGATTTGATTCAGCTTGATTAAAGACCTCCTCTTGGTTTTCTCTCTCAAAATCTTTCGCTGGATTTTCTTTACAAGACATTTGCCTTAATTGGAATGCTTTTATTCATCCTCTGTAATTGATTGTTAATGTGGGGTTTTTTATTTAATTGATTTTCTCTTTCACTCCTCTATGAAAGTTCTTTGAGCATTAGTAATGAAAAGTTTTGTTTCTTGTTTTAAAACAAAACAAAAAATACTAATCTTGAAAAGCCAAGATTCCTAAAAAGAAAACAGCAGCAAAAATAATGAGGCTGAATTACATCAAATTATTTCATACAAGTGCAAGACTCGTACACTTCAAATACAATTTTCATGACTGATACAACTAATTACTATATATATACTCGTCTTCCTTTTGACATCACTCAATATGTTAAAGAATATGTTAAAGGTTCACTAAATAAAATTTTAAATAACAAGAACTACTCGAGGGAACAAAATTAAAGAAAAAAGGCAGGCAGCCTTCTGGCCAATGCACAAATTTGGAGTTATCATCATACGTACATGCTTAGTAATATCCACATGCAAGACCTCAACTTTTTGTTGAACCTCTGCCTACCAAAATGAAAAATGAGCACATATAAATAAGAGAAATAATCTACCTTGGTAAACGAGAAATAAAGAGCTTCTCCACACTACGTTTGGTGAAATATTGGCGTATCCATAATTGTAACCAGAAGAGAGAGAGGGAGTACTTCATATTAACGTTAAACATCAATGCTCTTATATCATTCACATGTTGAGAACAACAAGAATTTAAGTTGTACAAAAATTATTGGTAATAAGTTCGAAACCCTAGCAAAAATTTTAAAATACTTGAAAGAATAAACTCTTTTGCCTTATCATGTTGGCCATAAGCTTTTTGGTATTTTGAACATTCATTGGATCTTCTACAACGACTCCAAGTGCAATATGCTCCACCTGCTTATTGGGCCTTCCCTTCCTTTTAGGGGTGTAAACAGTTCGGCTCGGCTCGGTTCGAGTGTCAAACCGAAACCGATTAAAGAAATAATTGAAAATCGAAACCAAACCGCTAAAGAAATACAACCGAACTGCTCCGACCGGTTAACAATCGGTTTGGTTCGACGGTTCGCCGATTGGATTTTAAATAGGCACGTGCACGCAGGTGTTGGGCATTAAATGAGCTGTTGATCTGGCTAGAAAGAAGCGAGGAGAAATTATAAATAAAAACTTACGATTCCGCATTTCGAACTTGTTCCCTCCAAATGATCATACCAATGTCAATACCAACTTGTCCCATCTAATTCGCTATTTTAATATTAATTGTATCGATCGATTTCGGATATATTCGATTTAATTTTAAAAAACCCGAAACCGACCACAAATTTTCAATTTTCTTTATTTCAAAACCAAAACAGCCAAGCCGACCGATTTGAACCCGAACCGACGGCGGTTTTGGTTGGTTTGAGCAATTTTTTTTCTTCAGTTTTTCGATTTTCACTTACACCCCCCTACTTTCCTTTTAAATCTCAACTCTTGTGGGTAAATGCGATTAAAGCAGCTATGAATGACATGGCAGCAACTCACAGAGTTGGAAGGGAAAAGGCAACCTTTCATTTGAAAATAAAGACACTTGTTTTTTTTTTAACAACATACGATTTCATTGATATTGTAGATTCTTATTTAGATTAGTTGTTTACTCTTTACTAGTTATTTACTATTTATAGCTTAGTCCCTTGTATTATATATTGAGGCATTTTTTTTTATAGGAAACAGAAACAATTTCATTGATATTATGAAAAAGTGTTACAAAAGATAGCCTATCCGGTTAATTATATATTGAGGCATTATGAAAGTTAATAAAATCAGATTAATATTTGATCCCAATTACATGGTATGGTATCAGAGCCTAAACTCTAGCCGCCAGAAACCCTAACCCTCGAGCGACAACCTCTGCGACAACTTCTTATTCCGGTGACGATCTCACCAGCGGCCACTCCTCAGAGCGCGTCTTCCCGGCCGCGTATTCCAGCCTCAGACGAGTCCATTCTGGTCGGCGTCGTGTCTCCCATATCGCTAGTATCCTCAAACGTGTGTTCCTTTGCCGCCGCGTCTCCCAGATTGGACCTTCCAGGGGAACTCAGATCGCGTCAGTCTAGTTCGATTTTCCCATACAAAGGTTGCTTCAAAACAGTTCTCGATTGCTATCTTAATTTCATTCCAATCATCATGTGCATCAGGACATTGCATTAACTCGACCAAAAAAATCTAAAACCAAACTAGATGCGACAAAGAGAGAGGAATAGAAATCTTAAATTCCATATCTTCAACAAAAAAACGCTCATTTTTTAACCAAATGCAGAAATACTTGTTGTCGATACAACAACTACTATGCTCCATGAAGAAAAGATGACAATTGAACCAAACTTAAAACCAAATGAAGTGCACTTACATGAAAATGATCAGAACAATCCGAAGAGAAGAACGATGCACTTACTTGAAAATGATCAGAACAATCCGAAGAGAAGAACGAAGCTGGTAGGCTAGAAGGGTTTGGGAGAGGTCAAGGTCGGAAGGAGGAGAAAGGGCAGAGTGTTTCCATTTTTTTTTTTCATTGGCAATGTCTCTCTGTATTTTGTTTTGGTTTTTTAACAAGAAACGAAACTTTTCATTTTATAAATGAAAAGGAACTAATGCTCAATGATACAAACTCCACAAGGGAACAAAGAAAAAACAAAATGAAACACACAAAAAAACCCAAAGAGACATGAAGAAGGTAACAAAAACAGAGCAAAAAATAAGAACACAAGTAATCTGAGATGCCTCGCAAAACCAAAGCAATGGAGACAGTTCTCTTTGTATTATGTATTTCATCTTCAAATTGAAAATTGTTTTTTCATATATCTTTTATTATAGAACCAATCCTCTCAATTTTGATTCTGAATCTAAAATAAGTATAATAAACACGATATTATAAATTTTATTTGTATTCCCATTATACAGGGCAATTCTCAACATCTAATGTTGTGGCCCATCCTAGACACATGAGCTAACACCTACCTTTACCCAACTATTATGACATCAACATGTGCTCCCGAGCTCTTCCTAGCTCGTCTTGGACACATCATTTGAGTAGGCCAACAACGTAGAAATACAAGGTACACTCCTATATATGTGCAATTCAAAGATCAGAGCACACAACATTTTTAGATTTTCAATTAGGACAAAATTCACACGGTCATCCGTGGGCAACAAGTTCCAATACTTCATTCAGTCAGATGGTCATGTAAGCAACTCATGTTAGTTTCCATGAACCTAAACCCTCATATCACGCCTCCATGGCCTACTCTCATAGTCATCCCAGCAGCATGCATTTTTATGTCACTTTACGCCTTGCATGCATCCCTTAGATACATCTTGACACTCTAATGTGAGGCACTTTGGCCAACACAATCTCCCGACTTGATTTTTTTTTGGGAAACATCTCAAGACTTGATTGTAGAATTAACTAGCAGTAGCACAACACCACATCAAAATTAGCTGGACCTTCACAATCACCTTCTTTCTCTCTTTGGTAGGATCTCTATATCTTGAAAAAATGGATTTGACTTGACCACAACACCCACAATTTTCAATTTTTCCTCATACTCATTCCTTACTCGCGGAATTTGAAAAGATGTAAAATTTGAAAAGATGTAAAAACAACAGAAGGGTTGGGGAAAGAGAGATCTCCCTCCCAAAAGAACACCTAGAACTATAAGAGAGCTTTACAATTATTCGGCAAACATAGCCTGAATAGAGTGGGAGAATTTCAGGTACTTTGTGTTCCAGATATTCACATCAAAGCCAAATTATTATGGATCAGTGCTTCAAAAGCCATCCTTTTGGCGATTTGGCTGGAAAGTAATCAAAGAATTTTTTAAGATAACACTCTAGACCGTCTCTTGAAAAAGAATTTTATTGTGGTTGGTCCTTCCTGTTGTATTCTTTGTCGGAGGGTGGAGGAAGACCTAGATCATTTGTTGTGGAATTGCGAGTTCGCTCGGGACGCGTGGAATCTCTTTTTGAGGTGTTCGGCGTCCAGTTTGCTAGGCATAGGCGTCTGAGAGAGATGATCGAGGAGTTCCTTCTCCATCCGCCTTTTCGGGAGAAAGAAAAAATTTTGTGGCATGTTAGGATCTGCGCGGTTTTATGGAGCCTTTGGGGGGAAAGAAAAACTAGAACCTTTAGAGGTCGGAAAGAGAGTCTGGTGCTATTTGGTCCCTTATTAGATTTCAAGTTTCTTTATGGGCGCCGGTGACGCGACTTTTTTGTAATTATTCTATAGGTCTTGTTTTACTTGACTGGACCCCCTTTTCTTTAAGGGGCTTCTTTTTGGGCTTTTCTTTTTTTAATGCCCTTGTATTCATTCATTTTTTCTCAATTAAAGTTCGGTACCTTATCAAAATAAAACTTTTGTTTATTAATGATATTATTGTTTCCTTTAAAAAAAATAGTGGGAGAATTTCAATTATCATATTGAAATTAGCAATAAATAACTAAATTTGTCAATTAAGAGAAACAAGGGGACCTTTTGAGCGACAAAAGAAAAACTTACAATGGTTAATCTCTTTACCAAGCCGTGTTTAACTCTCAGATCCAGATCTTTGCATTCCTCCTACAACATAGCAATGGCAATAAGACTTCCAGTAATAATCATAATAAGATGATTCCCATGCAACACATACAAGTAGAAGTAACAAGTAGATGCATGTGCAAGACTACATTTAATCAACATAAGGGGTCAATTTTGGCTTGGAGGAGAAAAAAGGCTCTAACAATAAATAAGTTGGAAAACTGGTTCTTAGTGAAGATGTGGTTGGCAAGGATTCTTCCTTGTTCGATAAAGAAAATCTAGAATTAACACCGAGTGGCAACAACTTTTTTTTGAAAAGGAAACAATAATTTATTAATAATAACAGCCCCCACATCTCATCTGACTCTCGAGAAGCATTTGATAAATTCGGTTGTAACATCCAAGGAGGCATTAATAGCACAAGGGAACATTCTTTTAAATACGAAAACTCTTCTTAATGAAGGAATACCGACAGCCACAGATAGCCTTCTTGAAGATACCGAGATCCAGTCACTAAATTCAGACAAGTTAATATTTGGCAGGATTTTATTGAGCAAAGTCCATTGGATTCAAATTCGAAATCTCACAGTGAAGGTGGAAGACCAACAGTCTCTGCTCTCCCTCTTCAGGTTTCCCAACAGTCACATTACTCAAAGAGGTTCAGAGTAATAATTCCTCTTTAAAAGTTCCCTAAAAGACTCCCAGTCGACCAAAAAGACTATTCATGTCCCAATCTCTCCCATTTCTCCATGCACGAATGATTGTTTAAAGAAACTTAAGGCAGCCTACCCTTTTTATTATAGTAGAAAGAAAGACCAACCTTTCTCCTTCCCTCCGATTTTTGAGCAATCAAGAATTAATTCAAACACTTTAGAAGAATCATGTTCAAGAGTTTTGGTCCCAACATTTCCTCCAACAACCTCGAAGAAGTATCATGTTAGGATACTTCCATTTGTTAGGATACTTCCTAACTATCTATAATATATTGAAATATAACAGTAACCGAGTTACAAAATAAACAAGTACCCTCTTGAGAACACCCTCTCAAGCCCTAATTCACTATTCAATAGCCTACCTTCCTAAGGAGCATCGCCTTCTATTTATAACCCATTACCCTAACTAACGTCCTAGCTAATTACCCTTATACCCCTACTACTATTTCCCTACTAGTACCCTTACACTACTCCCTCCTTGAAAACACACCTTGTCCTCAAGGTGTCGGTTCCAACCCTTACAACCCAAGACGGGCCTCACACAAACAATAAATGAAAAACCCAAAAATAGTAACAATCCTACAACAATTATTGAAAACAATTGAGAAATATCCAGCCAACACATGAAAACAACCCTCTGTTAAAGTATAGACAATTCCAGCCCAAAGCCCATATTTCTTCTTTTCCACCTTCGCCATAAGAAGGGCCTCCATCCATTTCTTTAAAAACATCTCATTTAAAGGTGTCTGGCCCACGTGGTTATGATTAGTTCCATTTGCATCAAGGTTGAGCTGTCCAAGGCAGGGAAGTTCTTTAAAATAAACCTTGTGTTTCTCTAATGGGCTAAGCCCGTAGTTTACTTGCGGAAGTAAGGCCAAAAATAGCCCACCCATACACAACCAACTTCTTCCTTTCATTAAACAGAGGACAACATTGTCCTTTCTTAGTTGGTTTGGCCCCACCCTTAACCTCAACCCATTAATCTTCACGTGAAGTGACCCAACACATTTAAATTGGTCTGGCCCAAGCCCAATAAGCTCATTTCTTAGAAAAAACTCACCCTGATGTAACCCTAATCTTCCATAGTTTTTCTTCTGCCGCCACCCCCAATGCTGCAAGTGTTTCCTCCACCGGCTTATTTTCTTTCTTCGACCAATTATCCTTCCATCGCTGCCAACCACCTTCTGCAATTTTCAGCATACGAAACTTCTTCGTCCACCCTTTGCCTTGCTCTTCCGACCGTAACAATCTTTGGCGTCGGCCATGAGGTTTCGTCTCCGGCCACACATTTCGGCAACGGCCTCTTCGGACCTTTTCTCTCTTTTTCTTTCGACACTTACGACTATTGAATGGTCGCCCCCTCGAGACTGGCCGATGATTCCACTCCGGCAATTCCAACTTCGACATGCCCGATAACACTTCATCCCATTCGCTCGCGATCTTCGAACTACGGCAGATTACAATTCGGCCTCCCCAATGGTCGCTTCCCTCTGGATTGTCGTCCTTGCTTCATCTTTAGACCATTCCGGATTGTGATTTTCCTTCTCTGCAGTTTCAGAAACCCTTCTACTTCTCTTTCGCGTTTTCTGATTCTCTTCCATATAACATCATTCTTCCGATTCTTAACTTTTTTCAATGACCTCATCATATCCATTTTTTTTTCTCTTTCGAGTATTTAGATGTTTCTTACCTCTGTTCTTCGGTTTCTCTTTCACCGCCAACAGCTTCGGCTTCTTTTTGCCCCTTATTTTGACTCGATTTGTTATCCTCTTCGGAGGTACCTTCTCATACAATCGACGTCTTCCAGCCAATGATTTCTGGATGATTTTGCTGCTCATCCTTGATTCCAACTGGTTTTCCTTGCAAATTCTCTCCTCCGTTGGTTCCTTGTTCTCTTCAACTTGGCTTTCATCTTCCTTACTAGGTTCTCGTTCTCTTTTCATCGTTTGGCGATTCCAATCTTCAGACCATTTCCGTAATCCTCCCACCGACTGTCTTCCAATTTCGAACTCTTCTTGTATTGCATCCAAGAGTCCCTGTATCTTACTCTCTCGATACATAGCCCGAAGCGATGCCCTAAGACGAACGAGCTCGGATACCATTTGTTAGGATACTTCCTAATTATCTATAATATATTGAAATGTAACAGTAACCGAGTTACAAGATAAACAAGTACCATCTTGAGTCAAGCTCTAATTCACTATTCAATAGCCTACCTTCCTAAGGAGCATCGCCTTCTATTTATAACCCATTACCCTAACTAACTTCCTAGCTAATTACCCTTATACCCCTACTACTATTTCCCTACTAGTACCCTTACATATCCTTCCCCAATTAGTTTCTTTAGTCAGTCCACTGTAACAGCCCCAGGTTCATATACCTTATTGTCCACCATAATTGAATCAGATGGGGAGTCTGTTGTCAGTGTGAGTAGTGTTGAGCCTGATCCAATTGAGCAAGAAATTTTTTAGCCTGAATCCGAGAGGGATGATAACTTGTTAATGGAAGCCTATTTTGCTGAAGCCTATGATATTATTTTCCCCAACGATCACACTGAAATTGAAGTTTAATCAGATGTTGTATTACCCCAAGTAACAATTGTTAAAGAATCCTCCCCCTCGATCCCTGCCAAATTCTCTTCCATATTAGAGCAATGAAGATCCTTACATGGAATACTCGAGGCCTTAGGGACCCCTAAAAAAGACTTGCTATAAAGAACCTTATTCAAAATCAGTGTCCAAATATGGTGTTTTTACAGGAGACTAAACAGGAAGAAATTGATCGTCTTTTGATTAATTTCTTATGGAGCTCAAGGGAGTTAGTTGGCTCAAAATTGCTTCTATTGGCAGATCGAGTGGTTTATTAATTATGTGCGATGAAAATAAAGTAAAAGTTCTTCAATTCTTAAAAGGAGAGTATTTTTTTTATAGAAGAGTATTCCCTTTTGGTTAAGTTCTCATTTCAGAACAAGAAAATGTGTTGGGCTACTAACGTGTACGGTCTAAATGATTACAGAGAAAGAAGACACTTTTGGTCATAATTATACTCCTTAGCTCAATTCTGTGATGAGCCATGGTGTGTTGGTGGGGACTTCAATATCACATGATGGATAAAGGAAAGGCACTCGGTGAGAAGGCAAACAAAGGGCATGAGAAAGTTTAATAAGTTGATTGAAGATCTTAAAATTAGGAAAGTCCCAATGTCAAATGGGAGATTTACATGGTCGAGAATGGGTGAGGACTCTTCTCGCTCTTTAATTGATCGTTTCCTTATTTCTAAGGAGTGGGGTAGTATATTTGATAATTGCAGGGTATCCAGGCAAGCACGTACAACTTCGGATCACTTTCCTTTATTACTTGAAGCTGAAGACTTTATTTGGGGGCCATCTCCCTTTAGATTTTATAATTCTTGTCTGAGTTTATCAGAATGTGGCACGATTATTGAATCTCTCTTCATCCTATCGGAAATCTGGTTGGAAACAAACTCAAGAATTTTCGAAGAAGTTCAAAGATCTTGGATTGTTCGGTATGAATCAACTCATCTCAAAGTCTCCCTTTGGTGTCCTCTCTCAAGCCTCTTCAAAGATTTCTCCTTGCAAGACATCAACTTAAATTGGAACGCTTTTATTTTTTCCTTATAAATCCATATTCTACTTTATGTTATTGTATTTTATTGCTTTTATTTCACTCCTTTGTGGAGTTTGTTTCCTTTGAGCAATAGTCTCATTTCATTAAATCAATGAAATGGTTTGTTTCTTGTTAAAAAAAAAACATGCAAGTTCCTCAAGATGGGGAAGGTTCACATTATATTCTAAATTACGAAAGCTAAAAGTACTGATTAAGAAGTGGTATGCTGATTTTGAAAGAAAAAAAAGGAAGCAAAAGGAGAAAGATCTTTTAGCAAAAATAGTTGTCCTAGACGTCAAATTAGATTCTCAATTGCTCTCTTCAACTGAACTCGAAGTGAGATCTATTGCCAAAGAAGAATTGATGGACTTTTACTTGCTGGAAGAGAGAAATTTGATTCAAAAAAGTAAGTTGGATTGGTTAAAGGTTGGGGATGAAAACACTCGTTTCTTTCATCGGTTTTTGGCTGCAAAAAAGAGAAAACTGTTGATTTCTCAACTTAGCTCCACAGATGGTAATGTTCTCCTTTCCTTCGGAGCAATTGAGTCAGAAATTCTAGATTTTTTCTCCAACTTATACAAAAAGATACCCTGTACACGCTCTATTCCCTCCTCTTTTGATTGGGATATTGTTTCTTCTGCTCAAAACCTTGCATTAGTGGCACCTTTTTCTCATGATGAAATTTGGGCGGCTGTGAAGAGTCTTGGAAAGAATAAGGCTTCAGGCTATATGGTTTTACAGTGGAATTCTTCTTAAAATTCTGGTCTAGTTTGAAAAATGCCCTCCATCAGGTTTTCTCGGAATTTCATAATAACGGTCATCTGAATGCTCGCATCAAAGAAAACTTTATATGTCTTATTCAGAAAAAGGAGTCAGTAACATTTGTGAGAGACTTTCGCCCAATTAGCCTTACGACGTCAATTGATTTTAGCAAAAGTTCCTGCCGAGAGATTAAAGAAAGCCATGCCTTCAATCATTTCACATTCTCAAAGTGCTTTCATAGCAGGTAGACAAATTTTGAATCCGATTCTCATAGCTAATGAGGTTGTGGAAGATCACAGAGTTCACAAGAAAAAAGGTTGGATTTTAAAGCTTGACTTATAAAAAGCTTTCGACTGTGTGGATTGGAATTTCTTATCTAAAGTAATGAAGCTTAAGGCCTTTGATGAAAAGTGGATTTTATGGATTGATGGATGTGTTCAACATCCCAAGTTTTCCATCTTTATTAATGGGAGGCCTGGAGATAGAATTAAGGCTTCGCGTGGTTTGAGGCAAAGAGACCCGTTGTCTCCTTTTTTATTTCTACTAGTAAGTGAAGTCTTAAGTGGCCTCATTGATCTCGCATTTTCCAAAGGTTCCTTTGAAGGGTTTGTGGTTGGCAAAGATAAAGTTCATGTTCCTATTCTCCAGTTTGCCGATGATACACTTATTTTTTGTAAGTATGATGATGCCATGCTAAATTCCCTCATCCACTTAATTGAACTATTCGAATGGTGTTCTAGTCTAAAAGTTAACTGGGAAAAATCAGCATTGTGTGGGCTGAATGTGGATGAATAAATTCAGCTTGTTTCTTCTCGCAAAGTTGAACGATTGCCCTTTACAGTTAAGTCATTAACTCGTTTTTTGGCCTCTTCCACTTCTTCATTAGACAAAGAAGTTTTTTCAGCCATCTGGAAATCCAAAAGCCCTAAGAGGGTTAATATACTCACTTGGATAATGTTAAATGGTTCTTTGAATTGTTCAGTTCTCCAAAGAAAGCACCTGAAGCACTTTTTATCCCCCTCAATTTGCTTCCTTTGCTTATCAGCTGCAGATACTTTGCAACATATTTTCTTCGATTGCCCGTATTCTCAGCAATGTTGGCTCAAATTATTCTCGATTTTTAATATCCATTGGGGTTTCTCCAACTCTTTTAAAGATGATGTTCTCCAAGTTCTCATAGGACCTTCTTTAGCTCCAAAAGCTAAGTTATTGTAGTATAATGCGATGAAAGTTCTACTTTCTGAACTTTGGTTTGAAAGGAACCAACATCTCTTTCAAGATAAGCACCTCTCATGGTCTAATCGTTTTGACTCGGTTCGACTTAAGGCTTCTTCCTGGTGCACTCTTTCCAAACTATTCTCAGATTATTCTTATCAACAACTTTGTCTGAATTGGAATGCTCTTATCTTTGCTTTGTAATTTTTATTTTTCCTTCGTAATTGTTTTTTCGTTCCTCAGTGGAGCTTGTATTTTCATTATTGTTTTTTTTCGCTCCTTTGTGGAGCTTGTACTTTTTGAGCATTAGTCTCTTTTCATTTCATCAATGAAAAGTTACGTTTCTTGTTTAAAAAATAATGACGCTACAAAAGATAATATAAAAGAAGCCTACAAAGAGTAGACTTACAAAAGGAGAAATCAAAGAGAACAAACAAGAATTAAGACTAACAAAAGAACAAGACTGAAGGGACACAACAGAAAAAAGGAGAAAAAACTCATGAAGCTACCACGAATGCCCTCGAGTTGTTACAAATAGATTGAAAAGAGTATCTTGAAAAGAGTGACAACAACTTATAGCAAGAAGGTAGCAATGAACAATGAATTCAATCGAGAGGAGAGAATGCTCTCCTATCTTTCTGTGGGGAACAAACGTGATCTTGACAAATAGCCTATAAGTTACGAACTCTCTAGTCTCTCCTAGCAACAAACGTGACCTTTCTTGGAGCTTGGACTACAGTTCTAGTGTCCCTTGACAATGTTGGCATCTGGAATATCCGTTCCAAAAATCTTAACTCGTGGTATGTGGGCTAAGAACTTTACGTGAGTGTTGTAAATCAAGAGGCTGACAAAGCTTTTCTTTGAATCTGTTCTCACCCCCACCCCCAAATTATCTCTCCTCTTTCCTCCCAACCCTTTTTCCTAGCCTCCATTCGCCATCGTTCTTTGCCTATGGCTTCCATTAATTGGTTTACTCTTTATTTGGTCTCATGGATTCAAGAAGTTGATGTATAGTGAACAAATATTTTTGCATTTGGTTTCAAAAAGATTGTTTTTTTTTCCGAAGATATGGAAAAAGGTGATTATTCCCTTTAATTTTTCTCGTATTAGATGGTTTGAAAGAGTTATGGTTGATTTGATGCAAGAACCTTTTTATTCCAACTTTTTCAAACAAGAAAGAAATGATTGGGAGACATGTAGAATTCAAAAAAGAACTCCTTTCGGTTGGTTGATGGAATGTGTGGTTTGGACTTGTACGGGTGGTAGAAAGCTTTTTGGGATATGATCAAGGATTTTTTGGCAAGTAATGATGGTGGCTTCAAGAATCAAGTGTTGGCTTCTCAAAAGCATGTTCCTAACTCTCCTAACACTAAAGCTAAGGCTTCTTTTGTGAAATGTGGTCAAAGAGAAAATTGCGTAAAGAAATGGACCAACTGAAGAATCAATTGGATGAGCAAACGAACTCAACGTTCCAATCTATACAAAATACAATGGCGTGGAGTTTTTGGAGAAATTAAAGAGGAGATTGAAGCAATCAAAAGAGAGATTAGACTGGCAAAGACAAAGGCAGAAATTCATAGTAGAATCAGGTTTTCATATGGTAAAAGGTTGAAGATACTAAGAAGGTTACTGATCAATAAGGTGAGGCGGCCAAAAGAATGAAGAATCATCCAAATCCTCAAAGGAGGAACGAAAACAGAGAGAACGAGAAATCGATGAAGAAAAAAAGGAAAAAGAGTAAAACTCAATTGAGGAAGAATGAGGTCGTACGAAAGCGAAGAAGAGATGTAGGACAAACCGAAAAACATGGTTGCCGAAAAAACTGTAGAAAATGAACAGAGTCGTCCAAGATTGTGTTAATTAGCAAAAAGAGTGGAAAAGAAATAGATGGAGAAGAAACTCATCGATCATCTCCCCAAGACCCCTGTGTCTAGCAAACTTAAAGTCAAACACCGCAAAAAAGAGGTTTCAAACAAACCAAGCAAAGTCACAACTCCAAAGAATATGATCAAGGTCATCCTCCGCCTTTCGACAAATATAGGAATTACTGCATTGATAAATTTGTCATTAATAACTTTGGTGGTTGTTGGAACTACTTCATTGAAAAGTTCAGAGACGGTTTGAATTTCTTTAGTAAACTATTTTGCCGACCTTCCTTCATTAATTAATCCAACTGTTGTGGGATTGTAATAATTCATTTTTTGGATCAAAAGGACTTCATCTTCTTCTTCATTTGAAGACAGTGATTGTTCATCTTAACGTTCAATATCAATCTTATATTGTGAGAGAATTCATTATTGGTAATTTTTACTGGTTGGATACAGAAGCCCTGCCCTCTCTCTTTTCCCCCTCCCCCTTCCCCTCCGACCATGACCTCTTTGTTACCTTTTTAAGTCTTCCAGTCTCTTTCTTCTCATTGGATTTTTCCTCAAGTTAGTGCTCTTTTCCTAATTATTTTTTGTACAACTTCACTTTTCCTTCATGGAGCATATCAGTTGTATTAACAAGTATTTTCGTATTTTGTTTGAAGATGGACGCTTCTTTGTTGAAGACATGGATCTTAAGTTAGTCATTCCTCTTTTGTTTTCACACCTTGTTTGGTTTGAAAATTCTTTGGTCGAGTTAATGAAGTGTTCTGATTTTGGCACCACTAGAATTCCTAAACGTCGTTCTTATTATGTTTGGTTAATCGAGTGCATTATATGGTCAATCATTGGTGGAACCGTGGAAGGAAGGTGATTTGTGTTCCACTGCCAGTTGGTCATTTTAAGAGGGGCGGGTCTTACCTTTTGGGATATGTTGAAGGACTTTATCTCCAAATTCAAGAATTCTACCTTGGTGGTTTCGCCCGAGCCAAGTTCTCTTTCAAAGGAGTTGCCTGAGTCAATTGCAGATTCGGTCATTCCCTCTCAACCTCTTCCTCAAAATACCTATTGGATTCAAAAAGATAAAGAAGTGATTGAATTGGATTGGAGTTCTCTCATGGTGATTTCCAGGATGAATGCGCACAATGATTGGAAGGAAATTAATAAGGTTATTGAAAATCACTTTGAGGCTACCTTTGTGATCAATCCTTTTATGGTTGATAAAGCTTTATTACAAATGGAGGATGGTAGGATTCTCGGATGACTTGGTTCTAATGGCAAGTGGATGCACATTGGGCTTTATCATTTGAAATTTGAAGCTTGGGCAGCCGAGAAACACATCAAACCAGCTTTTTGTGTAGGTTATACCGTTATGGTGGTTGGATTCAGATTAAGAATTTATCATTCCATTATTGGAATTTGCAGACCTTCAAAGCTATTGGTGAGTATTTTGGGGGTTTGATTAGGGTCGCTTCTAAAACTCTAAATATGTTAGATTGTAGCTCATGTTTTATTGAGGTAAAGAAGAATTTGTGTGGTTTCATTCCCGCACCATAACCTACACAAAATCAGAATCCAATCCAACCACTTTTCTTAGATTTTGAGATATAACTTCCATTGATTCTTCTTCCATTGTGCACTCAATTGGGAATTTTTTTACCACCGGTGATTTTTTGAATCCGTTGGATTTGGAACGGGTAAGTTTGATTGTTGAAGATGAAAATTCGCCTTGTCTAGGTCCTGTTTTTTATTCAATTGATGATTCATCTTCTGCCTCGCAATCTGAGGAAGATGTGGTTGAAGTTGAAGAGTCTGGTGAAGGGAAGTTAAATGATCCAAGCTTGCATTTTTTGAATCTCAAGGATGGTGTGGTTGAAGTCGAAAAGCCAGATGAAGGAGAGATTAATGATCCAAGCTTGCGCTCAATGTTTCCCGAGGTTGGTGTGGTTGAAACCGAAGAGTCAGGTGAAAGAGAGTTTATTGATCAAAGTTTGCTTTCTTTGACTCCTGAAATTGGTGTTTTTAAATTCAAAAGGTCAGTTGGAGGGGCTTTAATGGCTAACAGCCTGCATGATCAACAATCTTTATTCTTTGGGAACTATCCAAGAGCCTTTATTACTGTTGGGGATTATCCAAGAGCCACCTTGCTATCCTCATGATTCTTCATCAGCTTTTATTGACTCTTTACAAGTTGATTTTAATGTTTCTCCGGTAGTTCAAGAGTCTTCTTTAATTCCCGAGGCACCAATTTTGTCTTCAAAGCCTTTCAAGGAAGTAAAGAAGAGGTATATTGAAGCTTTCCCTAGATACCCAAAAAAAGCCAGTTGAGCCTTCCATCTCTTCATATCTCGAGTTGCCTGCAATAGACTCGGATATTCTTGAAGAAAGGGTTTCTGGTGTCTTGGTCCCTTCTCTTAAGAAATCTTTTCCTCCGCGGTCCTCATTTTCCAGCCTTTGCAACCAGCAATTCATCTCCACTGCTTTTCCTAATTATGTCTTCACCAAAGGTGTCATTTCTTCAACAAATGACCATTCAACTTCTCTTATTGTTGCATGTGGTGATGATGATGTTTCGTATGTTCATTCTGATGTCAGTGTGAGCAGTGTGGATTCCATCTTGCCTTCCTTGAATTTAACTATTGATGACTTTACTGAAGATTGTTATTCAGAAGATCTAGTTTCTTTATTTAAAGATTGTGATTGTGATTGTGACAATGAAACATCTCTTCATCCTTTCTTTGTGCCAAGCAAATTTGATTCTCTTAATGTTGCTTGTAACTTGTGGATTAGAGATGCGTGAAATTCCTCCTCTTGATGTTGTCAACCGTGGTCGGGCATAATTGTCTGCATTTTCTTCTCCTTGGTTTTCGTTCGGTTGTTTTTTCTTCAAGGCTTTCGATTTTTTCTTGGTTGATGGGTCTTCCTTTGTGACATAAGCTTCTAGTCATTGAATCTTTGAGGGGTCTTTTTACTTGGAGGCTAGTTCTTTGCAGGCAGTTTTTTTTAAGAACAGTTGAAGGGAGTTTTTTCTTTTTCTGGTTGTCTTGATGGGTTTGGCTGAAAAAAGTTTAGGTGCCTAGCTTGAAAGTTGGTGGCGGCTGTAGAGTTTTTTTTTTCTGGTGTTTCCTTGCTCGCCTCTTCTTCTCTTTGGATCAGTTGGGAGTTTTTTTTTTTTTTTGGAAGATCTTTGATTGATGGTTTGCAGCTGGAGTTTTCTCTTTGGCAGTCTTTTGTTTGCTGGTTTTGTTGTTGTTTCTAATTCTCTGAAGCTGTTGGTTTTTCAGTGGCTCTTGTTTGTGCTTTCTTTGTTTTCTTTTTTGCTTACTTTGCTTTTATCGTTTCTTCTCTCTTGTGGTGTTTGTATCTTTTGAGCATTAGTCTCTTTTCATTTCATCGTTTCTTCTCTCTTGTGTTGGCTGAAAAGTGGGGTTTGGGAAGGGGAAGGGAGGAGAGAGGGGAGAGCATTTGGGGGGGCATAAAGCTGAAGGTGGGAAATTAGAAGCAATGGTAGCATTCCCAAGTTAATCTATCTCCGTCCAAGATATCATCATAGTAAAGTAAGCAAAGAGGTTGACTTGAGTTGATTCTATGACAAATCAAATATACTACTTCTAACTCCTTTTTGACCCAGTATTTCTTATGAGAACCAACCCCAGTTGAAGCATCCTTTTCCTTGACTATATCCACATAAGAACAACCGAACTTGCTACTTTGAACCTTAACACATTTCTTTTGAATAACAAACTTATTTTCTTTCTCTCTACAGTCTATTCTTGCCAAAAAAATCCTTGATCATATCCCAGAAAGTAGCCCGAGAAAGATTTCTTCTTTTGAATATGATGGGTACCCGTACCCCATTCACCCACCATTGGCTTAAAAAATTTGGAGAAGGAAGGAACTTGAACATCTCTATCATTGCTTTTTCGAACCATCTGATATGTGCTCACTGAAGAGGAAGGATCACTTTCTTTGACAAATCTTCAACATAAAACCAATCTCCTTCTAAACATATACAAAAACACTTATTCTCAATGCAATATCCACTTATCTCTATTTTTCCAGATGAACTTCAAGTGTTGTGAGTCGAGAAAACAAAACTTCCGCAATCTCCTATAGTTTTGTTTTTTTTTTTAAATAATCTCCTATAGTGTTGTTGTTTAGGGTTTCTTTTTCTGATATCCGTGAATGTCTGGGCCCGCTTAATCTCACGGGACAACCGCATGACCCTACAACATTTGGTTGTCAAGGAAACTCGTAGGAAATTAATTCTTAGGTAGATGGCCACCAAGGATTGAACTCATTCCCTCTAGGAGGGTTTTAATAGTCTCAAGGCCCTTCAAGACCACTCGGTCAACCCTTGATGGTTTAGTGTTGTTGTTTAGGTTGATAACATCACTCTATGGAAATCACGACAAAAGAAATAAAAACCTAAAAAAATTGCTTAGAGAAGACTTAATAACCAAGGAAAGACTTGAAAACTTACTTGACTTATCTTGCCTTAGAAACCTAATGATAGAAGAAAACCTAGGAGGAGAGAGCATTCTCTCCATTTAAAACTTTTACTTTGGACCAACATATTCTATACATACTCTATATTACACTCAAGGAAAAAAAGTATATTGAACAATAATGATAATAACAATAAAAGAAGATTTTTCAATATCAACTTTTTTGTTTAATTATTACCTAGTTCAAGAATGATATAACGGGCGCGGGTGAAATTACCTCAGAGAACTTTTCATCTGAAAGCATGCAGATGCTGACATCTTTCATCACATTGGAAACATGAAGAAGGAATCTTGTGCCCAAATCACCCGATATACAAACTTTCTTCACCCCTAAAGGATATCAAAAAATAAGATCACTAAAATCATTGAATTAATTAGTTGAGATGACATATGGTTGAAAACATATAACAATTCGGATAACCTAGAGGATCTATGAAGCAGAAATAAACACTTTCAAGGATAAATGAGAAGAAAGACATTTCTACGAAAAGCTTGAAAAAACATATGGCAAAATAAATAGGCCCCGAAGGAATGAGAGTGTTCATAGTCACAGACCTTCGCTGGGGTTGTCGTAAAGAGCTTACATGTGTTCAGAGGAAAGTGAAAAACCCATTTGAGAACCTTGCTTTCATGGAAATGAACTAGTTATTTATGGTTTATAGGCAAAAGAAAAGGGAATAAACTAGTTATTTGTGGATACTGGTAACTTCTTAATAAGTCTTTTAACTAAAAGGATATGAAAATTAGACAATGCAAGAAAGCTTAAGTCGTGAAATCATTGTAGAGATATGTGAAACAGAAGGCATGGAGGAGAAACCTTGGAAGAAGAAAAATAAGAAACTTAAGCAATACACCTTCAAAGATGGCTTCAAGTGGCTCATTGTCGTTTCATTAATTGAACTTCTCCGATGGTAAATTACTATTCCTGCAAGACTTAAGCTTGAAAATCGACTCTGGGTCACTACGACAAGGATGGAATCTCCACTCAGTATTTCCGAGAGATCTCCACAATTGGATGTAAACTACCAATATATTATTTTCCCCATTTTAAGAACTAGAAAAAAAAAGGTGCACATAGAAGATAGCACATCCAAATAAGTGTAATAGAAAGAGGGGAGATACGGAGTAAGAGAGAAATATCAGAAAAATATTTCCCATTTGTAACCTGATAAGTGATACAAGTTCATAAATAGAGCTACAAGATATATGTTTCAACTAGAACGCTTTTATTTGTTCTCTGTAATTTTTTGCTTTTCTCACTCTTTTTTTTTTTTGTTTGTATCTCTTGAGCATTAGTCCCTTTTCATCTCTTCAAGGAAATGATTTGTCTCTTGTTAAAATAAAAATAAAAAAAATAATTATTAAACAAAAAAAAAACACATATATAGAGCTACTGTTTGAATAACAGATGCATGAAACCTCTCTGACTCTTACTAACACTACTAATAGAAAGCAAAATACAACGAACCAGTTGAATTAATGGTCTTCATAGTATCGATAATCAAATTTACCAACGTGAAGTAAAGCATCTGTTAGGACGCATCATTTCAAATTTTCAAGTTCTCTTTACCTTCTTCTTTTTCTACCACAATAACTGACCAAGCGAACTTTTAGAAACGTTCATAGTAGGACCTATTTAACTCTAGTAACATTCTTTCCTTAACAATTGTTTTCATAACAACAATTTGCAGTTATCTCCATGAGAGGGCTGTAAATAAAACGATTACATTTCAGATTACATCGAAGTTTATATCTGTAGAGATAAATTATTCCAGCAAGCATTTTCCCTGATCATAAATAAAGAAAGATAGTTTTGTTACCTATAACCTGCACGAGCTGATGAGTATTTTTCTGAAGATAGTCATGGGGATCAGATTTAATCCTGACAAAGCTACCAATCAACTTGCTCTCAAAGATTTCAGGATCTTTAAGCAGATCCTCTACTAAACTCTTTCTCAAGTAGACAAGATTAATATTGCCAGAAACCATGGCAGCAAAAGAGCTATTTGGGTTCACCAGCACTCTCGCCTTCTGATTGAGCTTTCTTCCTGGGGTTATGCCATTCTCCCGTTTGAGGGTATTTAAAAGATTCTCCCTCTCGTCAGAGCTGTAAGAAAAATCATCATCTGATTCATCTTGATTCTCGGCAAAGTGTGGTTCTAGCATGTCATGGATTTTAATACGGCCAATTGTTTTCCTTCCGAAAATGGAATGGAGCCTATCATCGCAAAGGATTCTTTTCTTTCTAGAGGGATGAAGAAGATTATTAATATTGACATATTCATTTATAATGGAGGTAACGTCGTGTCGAGAAATCTTCTCTTTGATATCCTTTCCTATTGATTCAAGAAATTCAATAAGTGGTCTTGATCCCCAACCAACGAATTCATATCTCTTGGATCTAATTTTCCTTTTCATTCTTACGGGAGAACATACCTGTTGTCTACTACTTTCGATCCATTCGAGCGAATCCATTCAACATCCTCGATAGCTGATAGCTGATAGCTTCGTCGTTCTAGAAAGAAACTGATCCCCGGCCAAGGACAGCGAAGCTTCTAAGCTTCTCCACAAACACTGATGGAATTTCACCACCGGTTTCGACTCAAAACACGAAATACGTAGTTGACAATTCAGTCCCTTATATTTGGGGGTTTTTTAAAACAGAAATAAATAAATGAAAGTTTAAACCCTAAATCATTTAATTTTTTGGGCAAAAATCAAATTAAGGGTTGTATCAATTAAAATGGAAAATTGTATAATTAGTCTAAATAAATCAAATATCCCTTCTAATTCTCAATTTCATCCCTAATCTTTTTTAAATTTTGATTGGGCCTACAGTCAGGGAGTTAGTGGTTTAGGGTTTATGGATTAATGGTGAAGGGTTTGTGATTTGGGGTTTGGGGTTTGAGATTTAGCTTATGTTAGTTTATTTAACCATATATACTTAAAATCAACACATTTAATGGTTTAGGGACTTCGAGTTTCGGGGTTCAAGTTTCAGATTATAAGGTTTGGGGTTCGGGTTTCGAGTTTTGAATTTAGTGTTTATGGGGTTATATGCTAGGGTTTATGGGGTTGGATATTAGGGTTTAGGGGTTGGAGTTTGTGTTGGTATTTATGCCTTATAGTCTCGTAGTTAATTAATAATTATTTGATTATTATTATTTGCAATTTACAATAATAATTATACAAAAAATCAAGGTCATTAGTGTAATCTTGAATAATATGGGGTGTTTGGCCCAAGGAGTTGGAAGGAGCTGAAGTTGTTTAGTCCGTGGAGTTGTTTAGTCTAGCAAGTTATGAAGTATGTGTGTTTGGGACAGAGAGTTGAAGTTCCGAAGTATGTGGTGTGTTTGGGACAAAGAGTTGTTGAACTTGGAGTTATTGAATCTGAGTTTATTTTAATTGCTTTCTTCTCCACAATGTTTTTCTACAAACTTTCAAAATTTTATTATTAAGTACTTATTTCAATTCCAATAAATTATAAAAATGAAATTTTTTATTTTTATTTTATGTATCATTTACAAATTTGTTTGAAGAGAACAAAAATAATTTTGAACACAATACCTCATATTATTAAATATATATCCATTTTTTTTAGGACTCATCTTTAATTTTATGAATTATAAGATTGTTTTTTTTATTATTATTTATTAATGTAGATATATTTTACAAACTTTTTAAAGAAAGAACAAAAAAACACATATCTTACCGGTCAAACACATCTTTCCCTGTCTTCACCCTTAAACTCTTCATTCCGTCTGAATCTACCATATCCGAAAATCAACATCTCAACAATGACGGTTTATTTTAATTTTTTTTTTTTGTACAAATTTTTCTATAATTTTCCATATTTCCATGGTTAAGAACTTCTTCCAACAAATTTTTAGAATGCGATTTTTGTTTTGTTTTTTTTATTTTATTTTAGGTATCCTTCGCAATTTTTTTTTTGAAGATAACAAAAATAATTTTGACCACAATACTTCACATTCTTTTTTCAATATCACTCACATTAATTATTCATTTTATTTAGATAGTTTTGAAATAAAAAAGAGTCGTACAATAATGTGTTAAATATTACTGTGAATTTGAAAGATTTTAATCCATTAATTTAAACGGATCCAAATAAACTGTTGTTTTTATTCTCAAACACTATCTTTTGAATTTGATTTAAGTACCAATTTTGATTGAACAACCTAATTTATATTTAAAATAATAAAAATAGGTTGAATTGTATTTTTAGTCATTTTACACATTTTGTTTAAATTAGGTTTTTTTTTTAATAATTAAAAATATTGTGAGAGGAATGGATAGTAAGAGAGAGAAATGTGATGCCTTGAAAAATGGGTCAAACTTGAATAGTAATTATTGTAGAAGTCTCGGGAGTTGAATAGTAATTACTGTAGAAGTATGGAGAATTTATATTTTTTATCCGAGTTCAACAAGTCTGTGGAACAAACGGGGTAAAACTTCACCCCTCAGCTCCTTGGACCAAACACCCCTATGTAGTTAACATACAAGATGATCTTGATAAATAAATAACCTAGAGTCTAGAGTAGATGGGTCGATAAGGTTGAGTGTTTTATCTTGGTAAAACTATTAATACGACCCGCTTTAATTTGTAATAGTTACGAATGATTATCCAAATCATACATGTAGCGACATGTGAGTGGGCATATACAATGAGTTTGTATAAATTTCCCCTTCTCTTAATGAGATATTAAATATTTCGTGGTCTCATGGTTTAGTGTTTATGGTTTGAAATTTCGGGCTTTTGATATTTTGTGGTTTACGACGTTGTTGTGTTTAATGGTTGTGTTTCAAGGTTTGTAGTTTGGGGTTTGTGAGTATGAATTTCGGGTTTTAGTGTCCGGTAATTTTTAGGGTTGGGTTTAGGGTAAGGAATTTCCGTTGTGGTGTTTTAGTGTTTGGAGTTTTCTCTTTTTGTGTTTTTTGGTAAATATTTATAACTATTATTTATTAAAATATTTGTTGAAAAAAGAATCTTTAAAACAAGGCATTTCTCTATTATTTTTGTTGAATATTAATAATCTAGATAAGAAAGAAATATAAAACGAAACAAGAGGGGAATTGTACATGTAAGTTTAAAAACAAGAAGAAAAAAAATTACAAATTCTTATCATTCACGGGGAGGAGACTTATTGTGGCATCTTCCACAGAGAAATAAGAATATTAGACATCATAGGGTTTCATCCTAAAACCAATTAGTGTTAGGAGAAGTAGCCCATGTGAGTTATATTATGAGTGAGGTCCCTTCATCTTTCCGATGTGGGATCCTCAACAAAGAATACATTACATTACAAATTCTTATCATTCACGGGGAGGAGACTTATTGTGGCATCTTCCACACAGAAATTGTAGATTATTTTAAGAATACATTACTTATTTAATGGTGATACTTCATGCAACATACTTCATGCAACTCGCATGATTCATTGGATGACACTATAATTTGACCAATTTCGATTTGAATTCATTGAATGATTGTCAAGATTTCCCAAATTTATTTTGGGATGGTCAAATTTTGGTCTATTGCAAGCTCAATTTTCTAACCAATATTGTTAAATGATTAAAAGTATTTTTTTAAAAATCTAAAAAAAAAAATAAAAAAAAAAAATTAAGGATTTTGAGATTTTGGGGGTGGGGCCTTGGTGTTTTGGGTTTTGGGTAAAAAACACCAAAATAGAAAATTCAACACTCATACACCAAAAGGGAAAAATAAAATTGTACTTGTAAGTTTAAAAACAAGAAGAAAAAAGATTACGAATTACTATCATTCACGGAGAAGAGACTTATTCTGGCATATTCCCCATAGAAAATTGTAGATTTTTTTAAGAATTCATTACTTATTTCATGGTCGTACCTCATGTACTTTATGCAACTCGACACTGAAATTTGACCAATTCCAATTTGAATTCATTAAACTCGGTTTTCCAAATTTAGCTTGGAATGGGTCAAATTTCGATCTATTGCAAGCTCATATTTCTAACTAATATTGTTAAATGATTAAATGGATTGTTAAAAAAAAATCTACAAATTTTATTTTTGGGGTTTAAGGATTCTGAGAGTTTGGGGTTTGAAAAATTGGAGTTTACGAGTTTTTGTGTTTTCGGGTTTAAGGGTCTGGGTTTCATTATTTGTGGTTTAAATGTGTTGGGATTTATGGTTTCGGGGTTTAGGGTAAGGAATTTCCTGTTGTGGTGTTTTTTTTTAAGATTTAGAAGTATTATTTATTGAATTTTTTTTGTTGAAAAAAATAATCTTTAAAATGAGGCATTTCTCTATTCTTTATATGCTTTTTATTGAATATTAATAAACTAGATAAGAAGAAATATAAAATGAAACCAGAGGGAAATTCTACTTGTAAGTTTAAAAACAAGAAGAAGAAAAATTACTAATTACTATCATACAAGGGGAAAAGACTTATTGTGGCATCCTCCCCATAGAAATTGTAGATTTTTTTTTAAGAATTTATTACTTATTTCATGGTCGGACCTCGAGGTACTTTACTTTATGCAACTTGCACGATTCATTGGATGACACTGAAATTTAACCAATTCCAATTTGAATTTATTAAACTGTGGGGATTTTCCAAATTTGGTTTGGAATGGGTCAAATTTTCGCCTATTGCAAGCTCATATTTATAACCAATATTGTTAAATGATTAAATGTATTGTTAAAAAAAAAAAAAAAAATCTACAAAAAAATCTTTTTGGCTTTTGGTTATTTGGGGTTTAAGGATTTTTAGAGCTTGGGGTTTGAAAATTTTGAGTTTTCGAGTTTGTGTGTTTTCAGGTTTAGAGGTTTGTGTTTCATTATAGGGGGTTTTAATGTTTTGGGATCTATGAGTCTGGGTTTAGGGTAAGGAATTTTCCGTTCTGATTTTTTGGTGTTTGGAATTTTCAGTTTTGGTGTTTTTGTAAAGATTTAGAAGTACTATTTATTTAATTATTTTATTGAAAAAAATAATCTTTCTCTATTCTTTTTATTGAATATTAATAAACTAGATAATAAGTAAATATAAAATGCAACAGGAGGAAAATTGTACTTGTAAGTTTAAAAGCAAGAAAAAAAAAGCTAAGAATTACTATCATTCAAGGAGAAGAGATTTATTGTGGCATCTTTTCTAGAGAAATTGTAGATTTCTTTAAGAATACATTACTTATTTCATGGTCGTACCTCATGTACTTCATGCAACTCGCAGGATGACACTGAAATTTGGCCTATTCCGATTTGAATCCATTAAATCTTTGTTGGGATTTTTCAAATTTAGTTTTGGGATGGGTCAAATTTTAGTCTATTGCAAGCTCAAATTTCTAACCAATATGGTTAAATGATTAAATGTATTATTTTGGGGTTTAAGAATGCTGAGATTTTGGGGTTTGAGGTTTATGTGTTTTCTCTTTAAGAGATTAAGATATCGGATTTGAAATTTTGGAGTTTTTGGTGGTTTCAGTTTTTAAGTTTTGATGTTTAGTGGTTTTTTTGTTTCAGTATTGGGGTTTAGTGTTTTGGAATCATTAATTCAGGGTTTATGCAAGAAATTTTGCATACGGAATTTTAGTGTTGGGAATTTCCTGTTTTAGTGTTTCTTTGTAAAAATTTATAAGTAGTTATTTATTGAAATTTTGGTTGAAAAAAAACCTTTCTCTATTCTTTTTATTGAATATTAATAAACTAATAAGAAGGGAATATAAACTGAAACGAGAGGGAAATTGTATTTGTAAGTTTAAAAACAACAAAAAGAAAAACTACTAATTACTATTATTCACATGGAAGAAACTTATTGTAGCATCTTCCCCATATAAATTGTAGATTTCTTTAAGAATACATTACTTATTTTATGGTCGTACCTCATGTAATTCATGCAACTCGCAGGATTCATTTGATGACCCTGAAATTTGGCCAGTTTCGGTTTGAATTCATTGAATCTTTGTCGAAATTTCCCAAATTTTATTTGGGATGGATCAAATTTTAGTTAAATTCGTGTTTAATAATTTTTTTGAAATTTTAATTTCTTTCCTAAAGAATCTTACATATTCAATCATTTTAAAAATTAATTAATTTATTAGATATAAAATTAATTTTTATATCTAATGAAACTTTAAAAGCCCGTTTGGTAATCAATTTTTATTTTTGAAAAATTAAGCTCATAAACACTACTCTCATTTATGATTTCTTGTTTTGTTATCTACTTTTTACTAGTGTTCCCGAAACAAAATCCTAACTTTAGAAACTACAAACGCAGGTTTTAAAATTTGGCTAAGAATGCAAATATTTTCTTAAGGTTCGAAATTGATTTAGAGATTTTGGGTATTTTGGTATTTTACACTTTTAATGTTTGGGTAATGTGGGTTTTACTTTTTGGTGTTTTGGGATAATTGGTTTGGGTATAGGTAATAAATTTTATGTTTTTGGTCTTTTAGTATTTGAGGTTTAGAAGTTGGGGTTTTGTTCTCTTGTGGTTTAGGGATTTAGATTTTTTGAGTTTGGAATTAAAGAGTTTTGGGTTTGGTTTTGAGATTTTGGTGGATAGGTGTTTGTGATATTCGGGGTTTGGGCTATGTATAGTCAGGGTTTGATTTGATATTTTGGTGGATTGGTGTTTTAGACATTTGGGTGTTTGGGTTAAGGAGTTTGGGTTTGGTTTTGAAATTTTGGTGGATTGGTGTTTTAGGATTTATGTAAATGTATAAAAAGTTTAAATTCCAACTTTAATTGGTCCATTTTGAAGTTAAACTTTCAAATTTGTAATTAATATTTTTTTGAAATTTTAATTGACATATTTAATTATTTTAAAAATTAATTATTTTATTAGATATAAAATTAAATTTTATGTCTAATAAAGCCGGTTTGCAAATCAATTTTTATTTTAGCAAAATTAAGCGAAAAAACAATACTCCCATATATGATTTCTTGTTTTATTATCTATGTTTTACCAGTGTTCCCGAAACATCCGACAAATTTTAGAAACTATAAATTCATATTTTTAAATTTGATTAAGAATTCAAACATTTTCTTAGGATTTAATTTTTTTTGGGTTATGGATTTATCGATTTTGTGTATTGGAGTTTTGGTATTTCATACTTTTAATGTTTGGGGTATTGTGGGCTTTAGTGTTTTGTGGGTTTGGAGATAGGCGGGAAATTTTATGTGTTTGATGTTTTAGTGTTCGAGGTTTAGAGTTTGGACTTTTGGTCTCTTATAGTTTAGGGATTTAGATATCCGAGGTTTGGTACTCGTGAGTTTTGGGGTTTGGTGTTAAGGAATTTTGGAATTTGGTTTTGAGATTCTGGTGGACGGGAGTTTTAGAGTTTGGTTTTGAGATTCTTGTGGATTGGTGTTTTAAGATTTATGTGTATGTATAAAAAGTTTAAATTCAAACTTTAATTGATCCATTTTAGTTAAACTTTCAAATTTGTAATTAATATATTTTTTTTGAAATTTTAATTTCTTTCCTAGAGAATCTGAATTATTTTAAAAAATTAATTTATTAGATATAAAATTAAATTTTATGTCTAATGAAACTTTAAGAACCCGTTTGCAAATCAATTTTTATTTTAGAAAAAATAATTTATAAAAACACTACTCCCATATATGATTTTTTTGTTTTGTTATCTACTTTTTACCAGTGTTCCCGAAACATCGGCCAAATTTGGGATTATGGATTTAGAGATTTTGTGTATTGAATTTTTGGTATTTTGTTATTTCACACTTTTAATTTTAGAGGTATGGTGGGTTTTAGTGTTTTGTGGTTTTGGGATAGGTAAGGAATTTTGTGTTTTCGGTGTTTTAGGTTTATACTTTGGACTTTTAGTTTCTTATGGTCTAGGGATTTAGAGATTGGGTCAAGGAGTTTTAGGGTTTGATTTTGAGATTTTATTTTTTGCAATAGTATTTTAATTAATGTGAGAATTGAACTCATGACCTTAATCAATGGCACAACCTTATGCCAATTGAGTTATGCTCGATTTGATAAAATAATTATTATTTAAACATAATTTGTCATGTGTGTGACGGGAGTCGAACACGAGTCTATTGCTTGGAAGGCAATTATCCTAACTTGAACTACAACCGCTTGACTTGATTTTGAGATTTTGGTGGATGGGTGTTGGAGAGATTTGGGGGTTTGGGATTATGGAGTTTTGGGGTTCAATTTTGAGATTGTGGTGGATACGTGTTTTAGAGATTGGGCGGTTTGGGTTAAAGAGTCTTGGGGTTTGATTTGAGATTTTGGTGGATTGGTGTTTTAGAGATGCAGGGTTTGGGGTCAAGGAATCTTGGGGTTTGATTTGAGATTTTGGCGCATGGGCGTTTTAGAGATTTGAGTGTTTGGGGTTAAGGAGTTTTGGGGGTTTGGGTTAAGAGTTTTAGGGCTTGATTTTGAGATTTTGGTGGGATTGGTGTTTGATAGATTTGGGGGTTTGGGTATTTGGAGTTAATGAGTTTTGGGGCTTGATTTGAGATTTTGGTGGATGGGGTTTTAGAGATGCAGGCCTCTGTGGTTATTGAGTTTTGGGGTTTGATAGATTGTGTGTTTGGGGTTAATTAGTTTTTGGGGTTTGATGTGAGATTTTGGCGGATGAGTGTTTTAGATATTTGGGGGTTGGATTAAGGGATTTTGGGGTTTGATTTGAGATTTTGGTGGATGTGTGTTTGAGAGATTTGGGTGTTTGTGGTTAAGGAGTTTTGGGGTTGGTTTTGAGATTTTGGTGGATTGGTATTTTAGGATTTATGTGTATAAAAAGTTTAAATTTCAACTTTCAAATTTCTAATTAATAATTAATAATTTTTTTTTGAAAATTTAATTGATATATTTAATTATTTTGAAAATTATTTAATTATTAGATTTAAAATTAAATTTTATGTCTAATTAAACTTTAAGTGTCGGTTTGCAAATCAATTTTTATTCTAGGAAAATTAAGTTAAAAAACACAACTCCCATATATGATTTATTGTTTTGTTATCTACTTTTTACCAGTGTTCCCGAAACATCGGCCAAATTTTGGAAACTACAAATTCATATTTTTAAATTTGATTAAGAATCAAACATTTTCTTATGATTCAAAATTTGTTGGGATTACGTATTTAGAGATTTTGTGTATTGGAGTTTTGGTATTTGGGTATTTTGATATTTCATACTTTTAATGTTTGGGGTATTGTCGGCTTTAATGGTTTGTGGTTTTGGACATATGTAAAGAATTTTATGTTTTGGTGTTTTAGTGTTTGATGTTTAGAGTTTGGACTTTTGGTCTCATATGGTTTAGGGAGTTAAATATTCGGGGTTTGTGTCTAATGAGTTTCAGGGTTTGACTTTGGGATTTTCGGCGGATATGTGTTTTAGAGATTTGGGGTTTGTTGGTAAGTATGTTTGGGGTTTGAGTTGAGAGTTTGGTTGTGGGGTGTTTAGACATTTGGGGTTGGGGTTAAGGAGTTCCTGGGTTTGGTTTTGAGATTTTGGTGGTTTAGTGTTTGACAAACGTGGGGGTTGGGGTTTGATTTTGAGATTTGGATGGATAAGTGTTTTAGATATTTGGGGGTTTGAAGTTAAGGAATTTTGGGGTTTGGTTTCTAGAGTCGGGTGGACTAGTGTTTAAGGTTTAGGGGTTATGTGTTTTAGAGAGTTTGGGGTTTGGGTTTGAGATTTTGGTGGATTGGTGTTTTAGAGATTTGTGTGTTTGGGTTAAGGAGTTTTGAGGTTTGGTTTTTTAAATTTTAATTTCTCCTAGAGAATCTGACATATTCAATTATTTTTAAAATTAATTAATTTATTAGATATAAAATTATATTTTATGAAATTATATTTTATGTCTAATGAAACTTTAAGAGTCGGTTTGCAAATCAATTTTTATTTTAGAAAAATTAAGTTCATAAACACAATTCTCATATATGATTTTTTATTTTGTTATCTACTACTTTTTACCAGTGTCCCAAAACATACGTCAAATTTTGAAAATTACAGATTCATATTTTTAAATTTGGTTAAGACATCATACATTTTCTTATATTTCAAAATTTTATGGGATTAGGGATTTAGAGATTTTGGGTATTGGAGTTTTGGTATTTCATACTTTTAATGTTTGGGGTATTGTGGGCTTTAGTGTTTTGTTGTTTTGGACATAGGTAAGGAATTTTATGTTTGAGGTTTACCGTTTGGACTTTTGGTTTTTTATGGTTTATGGATTTCGAGATTTGGAGTTTGGAGTTAAGGATTTTTGAGATTTTGGTGGATGGGTGTTTTAATTTTTGAGGGATTGTGGGCTTTAGTGTTTTGAGCATCGTTAAGAAATTTTATGTTTTGATGTTTTAATTTCTGAGGTTTAGAGTTCGGACCTTTGGGGTTTTGGTCTCTTGTGGATTAGGGATTTACTTTTTATGTTTGGAGTATTGTGGGCTTTTGGTGTTTTGGGCATAGGTAAAAGTTTTTGGTGTTTGAGGTTTATAGTTTGGACTTTTGGTTTCTTGTGGTTTAATGATTTAGAGATTTTGGAGTTTGGGGTTATGGTAAGGGTTTAGTTGTGAGATTTTGGTGTATTGGTGATTTAGGATTTATATATATATATATAAAAAGTTTAAATTCCAAGTTTACTTTGTTCATTTTTAAGTTTAATTTTTAAATTTGTGTTTAATAATTTTTTTTTAAAATTTTAATTTATTTTCGAATCATCTGACATATTCAATAATTTTAAAAAATAATTAATTCATTAGATATATAATTAAATTTGTTGTCTAATGGAAGTTTAAAAGTCCGTTTACGGCCAAACCGAGCATAGCTCAATTGGCATAAGGCTGAGTCTGTGACTAAGAGGTCATGAGTTCAATCCTCGCACTAATTAAAATACCGTTGCAAAAAAAAAAAAAAATTATGATTATTAATTTTTATGTTTAATGAAACTTTAAGTTCCGATTTGCTAGTCATTTTTTTTTTTTTGGAAAATTAAGCTCATAAATACTATTCTCATTTATGATTTCTTGTTTTGTTATCTATTTTTTTTTTGCAAGTGTTCCTGAAACAAAAGCCAAATTTTAGAAACTACAAATTCATATTTTTAAACGTGGTTAAGAATTCAAATGTTTTCTTAGTCTTCGAAATTGTTCGGGATTAGGGATTTAGAGATTTTGGCGATTGGAGTTTTGATATTTGTGGTATTTCGTACTTTTAATGTTTGGGGTATTGTGGGCTTCAGTGTTGAGATTTATGTTTTTGGGCATAGATAAGGAATTTTATGTTTTAGTGGTTGAGGTTTAGAGTTTGCACTTTTGGGGTTTTGATCTCTGGCAGTTTAGTGATTCAAAGATTTTAAGGTTTTGAGTTAAGGTGTTTTGGAGTTTGGTTTTGAGATTTTGGTGTATTATGTATATGTATAAAAAGTTCAAATTTCAACTTTACTTTTTACATTTTTAAGTTAAACTTTTAAATTTTTGTTTAATAAATTTTTTGAAATTTTAATTTCTTTTCTAAAGAATAATTTTAAAAATTAATTATTTTATTTGATATAAAATTAATTTGATGTCTAATGAAACTTTAAGAGTCCGTTTACTAATCAATTTTTATTTTTGAAAAATTAAGCTCATAAACACTACTCTCATTTATGATTTCTTGTTTTATTATCTACTTTTTACTAGGTTGTCAAACAAAAAAAATCTACTTTTTACTAGTGTTCTGGAAACAAAAGCCAAAATTTTGAAACTACAAATTCATATTTGTAAATGTGGATAAGAATTTAAATGTTTTCTTAGTCTTTGAAATTGTTTGGGATTAGGGATTTAGAGATTTTGGGGATTGGAGTTTTGGTATACTACAAATTCATATTTTTAAATGTGCCTAAGAATTCAAATGTTTTCTGTTGGGCTGAATAATGGGCTTCAATCAAGAAGCCCAAAAACCTTAGACTTCGACAGTTCGGTTGAGAAATGGGTGAAGGATAATTCTCCACGTATTCCTTCACATCCAACAAAAACTTCTCTAACCCTAACACTCTTCAATTGAGAAAGAGAGTTGGGATGTTGGCAAAGCTCTGGTGAAAATTTCAGCCACCTTGAAGTTGATTGTTTGATTCAAGAAGAAGAAGATAAAGCTTTATGAAGAAGAAGATCACCAACTATATCACATAGCCTTGGTGATCTATAGATTTTTTATTCATGATCTTTTTAAGATGAGTTTCCAGAGAAGTTCCTTTACAAAAGATTAGTTCTCTAAACTTTTAAACTCTCTCAAACTCTCTGTGTTTCTTTCTCCTTTTTTTCCTCTTTTTTCTCTAAGATTCACGTCTGTTTTATAAGCACATTTGAAGGAACATATTCTGTTTTAGAACATAACCAATTTTATGGTTATTTTTTACAAATCTCCACCTTAAAACGAATATATGTTCTTCGATTTTTCTTGATTTTAACCCTTCTTTGTCTAACCATTTTCAGGTAAATCGAAACCAACGAGCTCGAGACAGTGATTGAACTTCAGTTGTGGAAGAGGCTTCGTCAACATATCAGAAACATTCTCTGAGGTATGAACCTTCAAAACCTCTATTTCTCCCTTCTCTATCTGTTCACGAACAAAATGGTATTTTATGTCAATATGTTTTGTTCGATTGTGGAATTGCTGATTTTTTGATAAGTGAATTGTGCTTTGATTATCACAATATATCTTCACTGTCTTCTGAATAAATCCATAGTCCTTAAGTAAGCCTTTGAGCCATAAAGCTTCTTTAATTGCTTCTGATAAGGCTATGAACTCGGCTTCGGTAGAGGAGAGAGCTACCACTGGTTGAAGAGTAGCTCTCCAACATAGGAGATTTCCCCCAATTAGGAATAGGTAACCTGTTATAGATCTTCTTCTATCCAAATCTCCAGCATAGTCTGAATCCACATAACCAAATAATTGATTATGTTTGTCACTGCAGCTTGTATAAGTAAGCTTAGCCTCTGAGGTTCCTTGTAGGTATCTTAATACCCACTTTGCTGCCTCCCAATGTCTTTTTCCCGGATTAGCCATATATCTGCTAATTAAGCTTGTAGCATAAGCTATGTCCGGTCTTGTAGATACCATGAGGTACATTAGGCTCCCCACAACTTGTGAATAAGGAATATTAGACATAAAGTCCAAGTGTTCTTTTTCATCTAGTTTGGGTGAATTTTGAGCAGATAGCTTAAAATGTTGAGCCAAAGGAGTTGAGACAACTCTTGAATTCTCCATGTTGTATTTCTTTAAAGTCTTGCCACAGTAGGTAGTTTGGCTGATTTGAAGAACTCCCTCTAATCTTTTTCTTGTAATTTCAACACCTAGGATCCTTTTAGATTCACCTAGGTCCTTCATGTCAAACTCCATTTTAAGTGATTGTTTCACCTTTTCCATTGCTTGCTTTGATTTACTTGCAAGTAGCATGTCATCCACATATAATAACAAATATACAATTGTAGAGTATGATTTGCTATTTATGTAAACACAACTATCATATGAGCTTCTTTGAAATCCTATTGTTGTCATGTAATCATCAAATCTTTGATACCAACATCTAGGAGATTGCTTTAAACCATATATTGACTTCTTTAATAAACAAACATAATTTTCCATGTTTTGTTTTTCATACCCTTGAGGTTGCTTCATATATATGGTCTCTGATAGCTCACCGTGTAGGAAGGCTGTTTTAACATCTAGTTGATCTAATTCTAGATTATTTTGAACAACCAAAGAAAGTAGCATGCGAATAGATGTTTGTTTAACAACTGGGGAAAATATTTCATTGTAATCTATTCCATGTTTTTGTGTATAGCCTTTAGCTACTAACCTTGCTTTGTATCTTGGTTGTTGAACATCTTGAATCCCTTCCTTGTATTTGTAAATCCATTTGCATGCAATTGGCTTGAAACCTTTAGGTAATATACTAAGTGTCCATGTATGATTCTGATTTAAAGAGTCCATCTCTTCATTCATTGCTTCAATCCATTTCTTTGCATTAGGACAACTTGTAGCTTCATCAAAAGTGTTAGGCTCAGTTTCATTTAGGAAGCCACTTACATTTAATGCCATATTAACACAATCTGCCTCATCAAACCTTGCTGGTGGTGTAATGATTCTTCTTTGCCTGTCTCTTGCAAGTTGATAATTTTCTAGATTAGATTGTTCTTGCATAACATCATGTTCTTCATGTTTTACTAGAGATTCCTCTAGTTTAACTTGAGAGCTTCCTCCTTCATCTTCAGAATCGGACAGATGAGGGATGGATGATGTCAAATTAGGTTGCTCCACCTCAATTTCTAGTTTAGAGGTCTTGTCTGTGCTTTTAGTTTGTGTCTCCCCTTCCATGAACATTTCATCTTCTCTGAATGTCACATCTCGGCTATTGATGCATCTCCTTTCAGTGGGATGCCAAAGCCTAAATCCTTTAATACCATCTGTAAAACCAACAAACATACATCTTGTAGCTCTAGGCTTTAGTTTACCTTGACTTTGATGGACAAACCCCACACAACCAAAGACTCTCAAATGGTCTAGGTTTGGAGGGTGTTTAGTCCACTTCTCTTCTGGTGTTAAGAGATTTAGGGAGCTGTGTGGGCACCTATTTAAGGTGTACACCGTATAAGATGTAGCTTCAGCCCAAAACTTCTCATGTAACATTGCATCAGACAATAGACATCTAACTCTCTCCATAATGGTTCTGTTTAGCCTCTCTGCTACACCATTTTGTTGAGGTGTATACCTCACTGTTCGGTGTCTTAAAATTCCTTGTTCTTTGCAAAAATTATCAAACTCTTCATTGCAAAACTCTAAGCCATTATCAGTTCTCAAGCATTTCACATGCCTAGAGGATTGATTTTCAACAAGCAACTTCCATTCTTTAAACTTGATGAATGTTTGATCCTTAGTCTTAAGGAAATATACCCAACTTCTTCTTGAGTAATCATCAGTGAGGGATAGGAAATACCTTGATCCACTGATTGATGGTGTAGGTGCTGGCCCCCATAGGTCTGAATGAATGTAGTCTAGAATTCCCTTAGTTGTATGTTGTGCTTTAATGAAGCTATGTCTTGTAGACTTTCCCAATATGCAATGGTCACAAGCTTTGACTCCAATGCTTATCTTTTGAGGTAATATGCCCTGCTTAGATAGGGCTTCTAGTCCTTTGTTGCTTATGTGTGAGAGTCTTTTATGCCAAAGAACTCCCTCATCCATGCTGTCATTGGTTACAACTAGGGCAGATTGTACCATTTGCACATCCCTAATCACATATAGACCATTCATTTTAACACCAATCAACACTGTTTTTGAATCTTTCTTGACTTCAAAAGTTCCCCCTGAACCTCCATATGTACATCCAATGGAGTCCAACATTCCTAGGGAAATTAGGTTTCTTTTTAGCTTAGGAACATGTCTTACATTCCTTAGAAGCTTCACTGAACCATCTTGAAACTTCATAGACACTGACCCAATACCAACTACCTTGCAAACATGGTTATCACCCATGTACACTTCTCCTCCATCCCATTCTCTATAGGTTGAAAACCAACCCTTTGATGGAGTCATATGGAATGAGCATCCACTGTCTAGAACCCAATCTTGAACTTGGACTGTTTCATTCTGTTTGGAGGAGTGATCTGAGGTAGCTAGGGCATCAGAATAGGTAAAAGAACTATCCCCAACTGCGGCTTCAGCTGGTACTTTACCTTTCTGTTTGTTTTGACTTTGCTGTTTTTTTAAAGAATAGCAGTCTTTTGCAAAGTGCCCTGGTTTGTGACAAAAATTGCATTTCAGCTTAGTTTTGTCTTGATGAGTTTCACTTTGGTTCTTGTTGTTCTTCCAACCTTTCTTGTTCTTCCCTTTTATGAATAAACCTTCTGAATTTGAAGATTGCTTCTTTTGTGATTGAAGTTCCATTTCTTTTGATCTAACTGCAGAAATGATAATATCAGTAGTTAGTTTATCCCTACCATATTTCAAAGCTGTTTTTACCTCTTTGTAACTTTCTGGTAAAGAGTTTAATAAAATGAAAGCTTCATTCTCATCTCCCACTTTATCTCCCATGTGCTTGAACTCTGATGTTATTCTTTTAAACTCATTTAGATTTTCCATCATCGATTTGTTTGCATCCATCTTGTATGTAAAGAACCTTTCTCTTAGATAGGTCTTGTTAGGTAAATCTTTTGAGAGATATAACTCATCAAGCTTGGTCCACATTGCATATGCTGTTTCTTGATCAATAACTTGTCTTAGAACACAGTCATGTAAATTTAAAACCAATGTTCCATGGGCTGTTACTTCCATTGTTTCCATCTCTTCCTCTGTGATAGATTTAGGAAGTTTAGTAGGATCTTGGATAGCCTTCAATGCCTTCTGCTGTCCAAGAACAGCCTTGATCTTGGCTTTCCATAATTCAAAATCTGACTTGCCATCAAACTTCTCAATGTCATATCTTGCAATTGACATATTTGATTGAATCTTTGATCTTCTTGCTTTTCTTGATTATCAAGAACTTGAATCTTTCTTCTTCTGCAGGCTCTGATACCAATTTGTTGGGCTGAATAATGGGCTTCAATCAAGAAGCCCAAAAACCTTAGACTTCGACAGTTCGGTTGAGAAATGGGTGAAGGATAATTCTCCACGTATTCCTTCACATCCAACAAAAACTTCTCTAACCCTAACACTCTTCAATTGAGAAAGAGAGTTGGGATGTTGGCAAAGCTCTGGTGAAAATTTCAGCCACCTTGAAGTTGATTGTTTGATTCAAGAAGAAGAAGATAAAGCTTTATGAAGAAGAAGATCACCAACTATATCACATAGCCTTGGTGATCTATAGATTTTTTATTCATGATCTTTTTAAGATGAGTTTCCAGAGAAGTTCCTTTACAAAAGATTAGTTCTCTAAACTTTTAAACTCTCTCAAACTCTCTGTGTTTCTTTCTCCTTTTTTTCCTCTTTTTTCTCTAAGATTCACGTCTGTTTTATAAGCACATTTGAAGGAACATATTCTGTTTTAGAACATAACCAATTTTATGGTTATTTTTACATTTTCTTAGTCTTCAAAATTGTTTGGGAGTAGGGATTTAGAGATTTTGGGGATTGGAGTTTTGGTATTTCGTACTTTTAATGTTTGGGGTAATGTGGGCTTTAGTGTTTTGGGATTTATTGTTTTGGGCATAGGTAAGGAATTTTATGTTTTGGTGTTTTAGTATTTGAAGTTTATAGTTTGAACTTTTGGGGTTTGGTCTCTTGTAGTTTAGTGATACAAAGATTTTGTGGTTTGGTGGATTGGCGTTTTATGATTTATGTATATGTATAAAAAGTTCAAATTCCAACTTTTCTTTGTACATTTTTAAGTTAAAATTTTAAATTTGTGTTTAATAATTTTTTTGAAATTTCAATTTCTTTCCTAAAGAATCTTACCTATTCAATAATTTTAAAAATTAATTATTTTATTTGATATAAAATTAATTTTGATGTCGAATTAAACTTCAAGGATCCGTTTACTAATCAATTTTTATTTTTGAAAAATTAAACTCATAAACACAACTCTCATTTATGATTTATTGTTTTGTTATATACTTTTTATCCGTGTTTCCGAAACAGAAGTCAAATTTTTGAAACTACAAATTCATATTTTTAAATTTGACTAAGAATTCAAATATTTTCTTAGGGTTCAAAATTGTTTGAAATTGGGGATTTAGAGATTTTGGGAATTGGAGTTTTGGTATTTTGGTATTTCATACTTTTAATGTTTGGGGTATTGTGGGCTTTAGTGTTTTGGTGTTTTGAGATTTTACGCTTTTTGTGTTTTACGGTTTGATGTTTAGAGTTTGGACTTTTGGGGTTTTGTCTCTGGTGGTTTAGTGATTATGAGATTTTGTGGTTAAGGTGTTTTGAAGTTTGGTTGGTTTTGAGATTTTGGTGTTGGGTGTTTTAGGAGTTATATATATATGTATAAAAAGTTAAAATTCCAACTTTACTTTGGACATTTTTTAGTTTAATAATTTTTTTTAAATTTCATTTTCTTTCCTAAAGAATCTTACCTATTTAATAATTTTAAAAATTAATTATTTTATTTGATATAAAAATAATTTTAATGTCTAATGAAACTTAAGCTCGTTTACTAATCAATTTTTATTTTTGAAAATTAAGCTCGTAAACACTACTCTCATTTATGATTTCTTGTTTTGTTATCTACTTTCTACCAATGTTCCGAAACAAAAGCCAAAATTTTGAAACTACAAATTCATATTTTTAAATTTAGTTAAGAATCCAAATATTTTCTTAGGGTTTAAAATTGATTGAGATTAGGGGTTTAGAGATTTTGGGTTTGAAATTGATTGAGATTAGGGATTTAGAGATTTTGGGTTTGAAATTGATTGAGATTAGGGATTTAGAGATTTTGGGATTGAATATTAGATATTTTGGTATTTTGTACTTTTAATGTTTGGGGTATTGTGGGCTTTGGTGTTTTGAGATTTATGGTCTTGGACATAGGTAATGAATTTTATGTTTAGGGTTTATATATTTAGAGATTTGAGGGTTTGGTTTGAGATTTTGGTGGATTGGTGTTTTAGAGATTTGGGTGTTTGCCGTTAAGGAGTTCTGGGGTTGTGTTTTGAGATTTTGATGTGTGTTTAAAGATTTGGGGTTTGGGTTAAAGAGTTTTGAAATTTTGGTGGATTGGTGTTTTAAGATTTGTGGGTTTAGTTTTTTTGTGATTTTGGGCATAGGTAAGGAATTTTATGTTTTTGATTTTTTAGAGTTCAGACATTTGGTCTCTTATGGTTTAAGTATTTAGAGATTTAGGGTTTGGGGTTTGGTTTTGAGATTTGGGTGGATAGGATGTTTTAGGATTTATGTTAATTATAAAAAATTTAAATTCCAACTTTAATTGTCATTTTTAAGTTAAACTTTCAAATTTGTGATTAATAATTTTTTTGAAATTTTAATTTCTTTCTTAAAGAATCTGACATATATAATAATTTTTAAAATTAAATAATTTATTAGAAATAAAATTAAATTTGACGTCTAATGAAACTTTAAGAGCTGGTTTGTTAATCAATTTTTATTTTAGGAAAATTAAGCTCATAAACACTACTTCCATATATGATTTCTTGTTTTATTATCTACTTTTTAACAGTGTTTCCGAAACATATGCTAAATTTTGAAAACTACAAATTCATTTTTTTTAAATTTGGTTAAGAATTCAAAGGTTTTTATAGGGTTCAAATTTTTTTGGGATTAGGGATTTTGGGATTGTAGTTTTGGTATTTTGGTATTTCATATTTTTTAATGTTTGTGGGTATGGTGGGTTTTAGTGTTTTCTTGTTTTGGGCGTAGGTAAAGAATTTTATGTTCGTGGTGTTTTAGTGTTTGAGGTTTAGGGTTTGGACTTTTGGTGTCTTATGGTTTAGGGATTTATAGATTTTGGGCTTTGGGAGTTGGCTTTATATTTTGGTGGATGGGTGTTTTAGAGATTTGGAGTTTGGGGTTAAGGAGTTTTGGGTTGATTTTCACGTTTTTTAATGTTTGGGTATTGTGGGATTTAGTGTTTTGGGCACTGTTAGTGAATTTCATGTTTCGGTGTTTTAGTTTTGAAGTTTAGTGTCTGGACTTTTGGGGTTTAAGTTTCTTGTGGTTTTGGGATTTATTGATTTGAGATTTGGGGTTAAGGTGTTTTGGTGTTTGGTTTTGAGATTTTGGTGCGTTTTAGGATTTATGTATATGTATAAAAAGTTTAAATTCCAACTTTAATTGGTCCATTTTTAAGTTAAATTTTCAAATTATAATTTTTTTGAAATTTTAATTTCTTTCTTAAACAATCTGACATATTTAAGAATTTTAAAAAATAATTAGTTTATTAGATATAAAATTAATTTTCATGTGTAATGAAACTTTATGAGCTCATTTGCAAATCAATTTTTATTTTAGGAAAATTAAACTCATAAAGACTACTCTAAATCTAATATATGATTTATTGTTTTGTTATCTACTTTTTACCAGTGTTTCCGAAACATAGGCCAAATTTTTGAAACTACAAATTTATATTTTTAAATTTGATTAAGAATTCAAACGTTTTCTTAGGTTTCAATTTTTTTTGGGATTCGAGATTTAGAGATTTTGGGTATTGAAGTTTTGGTATTTTGGTATTTCATACTTTTAATGTTTGGGTATCGTGGGTTTTATTGTTTTGGGCATTGGTAAGGAATTTTATGTTTTGGTGTTTTAGTTTTGAGGCTTAGTGTTTGGATTTTTGGGGTTTTGGTCTCTTGTTGTATAAGGCGTTATTGATTTAGGGGTTTGAGGTTAAGATGTTTTGGTGTTGGGGAAACCAGATGAATGTCTAAAACAAAGAAAGACAACCTGGAAAATGTCTAACCACTATTTTATTTTGAATTATGTCTAAACCCTATATTTAGTAAGGAAATTTATAATCCAATGGACAAGCCTACCCTTCCACAATTTCTCCTAATTTTTAGAATGAAAAAAATAAGATTTAAAAATATAAAATGTTAGGAGAGAGAGAGAGAAGTTTTTGACGTGGATTTAACAGAGACGTTAAAAATGATAACATTGAATTTAAAACTGAATTGACACTCATTCCCATGAGAGTTACATGATTATACCTCCCCAAATAATTAAGAAATGGGTCTATATAACCGAGGAAGTAATACAGGCACAACGAATCCATTGGTGTGCGCATGCCACATGCCTGCACACAGGGTAAAAAATGGAAGACACGTGCATTCACACAGAGTAATAAAGGGAAGACAAATGGTCGACCAACCATTTACACTGACCATTCCCAATGATTTTGCCATAATTACATTTAGCAGCTGAATGGGGGAAAGCCTGAAACACGGACCCGATATGTGACTTGTTCTAAACCCTCACCGATAAATAGCACAAATATGTGGGACATAAAACAAACTGGGGGACCGGTTATATATATATATATATATAGTTTAAATTCCAACCTACTTCATCCATTTTTAAGTTAAACTTTCAAATTTGTGTTTAATAAATTTTTTCTGAAACTTTAATTTCTTTCCTAGAGATTCTGACATATTTAATAATTTTAAAAATTAATTAATTTATTAGATATAAAACTATTTTTTTTTTTTTTTTTTTTTGTATGTTTAATGAAACTTTAAGAACCCTTTAGCTAATCAATGTTTTTTTGGAAAATTAAACTCATAAACATTACTCCCATTTATGATTTCTTGTTTTATTATCTACTTTTTATAAGTCTTCCCGAAACATAAGCTAAATTTTGGAAACTACAGATTCATATTTTTAAGTTTGGTTGAGAATTCAGATGTTTTCTTAGGGTTCAAAATTTTGGGGTTGAAGAATTTATGGTATTTTATACTTTTAATGTTTGGGTTATTGTGGGCTTTAGTGTTTGGGTGTTTTGGGATTTATGGTTTTTGGGCATAGGTAAGGAATTTTATGATTTTGGTGTTTTAGTGTTTGAGATTGAAAGTTTGGTCATTCAAGGGGAAGAGACTTATTGTGACATCTCTTCCCCATAGAATTTGTAGATTATTTTAAGAATCTATTACTTATTTCATGACCGTACCTCATGTACTTCATGCAACTCGTCGGATTCATAGGATGACATTGAAATTTGACAAATTCCGATTGGAATTCATTAAATCTTTTTGGCGATTTCCCAAATTTTGTTTGGGATGGATCAAATTTTAGTCTATTGCAATTTCAAATTTCTAACAAATATTGTTATATGATTAAATTTATTCTTAAAAATTTGTACAATTTTTATATTTGGGTTTGGGTTATTTGGGGTTTAAGGATTTAATATTTTGGAGGTTGGGGTTTTGATGTTTTGGTTGGTTGGACTTTTAAGTTTTTGGGTTTGAATTTTTTGGTGTTTTTCTGTTTTGTATTTGTGGTTTTTAGGTTTAAGGGTTTGAGTTTCCGAATAATTTGGGGCTGGAGTGTTTTGGTGGATTGGGATTTATGGTTTTGGGTTTTAATGTTTGGAATTTTCTTTTTTAGTGTTTTTGGTAAATATTTATAATTATTATTCATTGAAATTTTTGGTGAAAAAAACAAATCTTTAAAATGAGTATTTCTCTATTTTTTATTATTATTGAATATTAATAAACTAGATAGGAAGAAAATATAAAATGAAACAAGAGGAAATTTATACTTGTAAGTTTAAAAACAAGAAAAAAAATTTCGAATTACTATCATTCACGGAGAAGAGACTTATTGTGGCATCTTCCCCATAGAAATTGTAGATTGTTTTAAGAATAGATTACTTATTTCATAGCCCTACCTCGTACTTTATCCAACACACAAGATTAATTGGATGACACCAGAATTTGACCAAATTTAGTTTGGAATGGGTCAAATTTTGGTACATTGCAAGCTCAATTTCTAACCAATATTGTTAAATGATTAAATGTATTCTTAAAAAATTCAACAATTTTTATTTTTGGGTTTTGGTTATTTGGGTTTAAGGATTTTGATATTTTGGAGTTTGGGGTTTTCATGTTTTGGTTTGTTGGACTTTTAAGTTTTGGGTTTGTTTTTTTTTGTTTTTTTTGTTTTTGTGGTTTTGAGGTTTAGGGGTTTGAGTGTTTTGGTGGGTTGGGATTTATGGTTTTGAGTTTTAGTGTTTTTTTTAAAGATTTCCAAGTATTATTCATTGAAATATTTTTTGAAAAAATGAATCTTTAAAATGAGGTCTTTCTCTAATTTTTTTTTATTGAATATTAATAAACTAGATAGAAAGGAAATGTAAAATGAAACAAGGGGAAATTGTACTTGTAAGTTTAAAAACAAGAAGAAAAAAAATTACGTATTACTATCATTCACGGGAAAGAGACTTATTGTGACATCTTCCCCATAGAAATGGAAGATTGTTTTAAGAATACATTACTTATTTCATGGCGTACCTCATGTCCTTCATCCAACTCGCAGAATTAATTGGATGACAATGTAATTTGACCAATTTCGATTTGAATTCATTGAATCTTTGTCAAGATTACCCAAATTTAGTTTGGGATGGGTCAAATTTTGGTCTATTGCAAGTTTGAATTTCTAACCAATATTGTTAAATGATTAAATGTATTCTTAAAAAATTCTACAATTTTTATTTTTGGGTTTTGGTTATTTGTGGTTTAAGGATTTTGAGATTTTTGAGCTTGGGGTTTTGATGTTTTGGTCGGTTGGACTTTTAAGTTTTGGGGTTTGAATTTTTTGGAGTTTTTGTGTATTCAAGTTTTTTGGTTTGGTGGTTTAGGCGTTTGGGATTCATGATTTGTGGTTTTAGTGTTTTTGAGATTTATGGTTTTGGGTTTTAGTGTTGGGAATTTTCCGTTCGAGTGTTTTTCGTAAAGATTTATAAGTATATTATTCATGAAAAAAAGAATCTTTAAAATGAGGGCTTTCTCTTTTTTCTATTGAGTATTAATAAACTAGATAAAAAAGAAATATAAAATGAAACTAGAGGAAAATTGTCCGTTTAAGTTTTAAAAAAAGAACAAAAAAAAATTATGAATTACTATCATTCAGGGAAGATACTTATTGTCATCTTCCCTATAGAAATGTCAATTTTTTTTTTAAGAATACATTACTTATTTCATGGTCGTACCTCATATACTTCATGCAATTGATTCACTAGATGACACTAAATTTGGCCAATTCTAATTTGAATTCCTTGAATATTTGTCAGAATTACCCAAATTTAGTTCACGATGAGTCAAATTTTGGTTTAATGCGAGCTCCAATTTCTAACCAATATTGTTAAATGATTAAATGTATTCTTAAAAAATCTACAATTTTTATGTTTCAATTTTTTTATTTGGGGTTTAAGGATTTTGAGATTTTGGAGTTTGAGATTTTTGTGTTTTAGTGGGATGAATTTTTATGTTTTGGGTTTGAAATTTGGGAGTTTTTGTGTTTTCGAGTTTGTGGTTTATGGGTTTGGGTTTAAGATTTGGGGTTGAGTGTTTTAGTGGGTTGGGATTTATGGTTTTGGGGTTTGAGGTAAGGAATTTTCAGTTTTAGTGTTTTTTGGTAAAGATTTATATGTATTTATATTGAAATTTTTGTTTAAAAAAAAATCTTTAAAATGAGATATTTGTTAATGTTTTTTTTTATATTTCTATAATCAATTTGCTTACCTAGTAAATAATTTTAAAAATGATTAAAATAAAATAAACCAGATTTGTATCAATTGCATAAAAATGATTAAACTAAAATAAATCAGATTTTCATTATTTTAAATTCATCTATGGTATTAAAATTAATGTTAAAAATATAATTTCTTCGTTGTATACTTATGCTCCACCTAGCTCGATTGCCTCCTCCTTTAGCTCCAACCATTCTCTCTCGATGGATTCCTTGGATTTCAAGGTATTGGTTATCTTAGTTGTGGTTTCCTCATTCATTTTGGTTATCTTTAGAAATATATCATAAGGAAAATAAGACATTCTTCTTTCTCTCAATGGATTCCTCAAATCTGGAGTTTTTCTTTCTTCTTCAAGTTCTAGATCTTAATCTTGTTTTCTCTTGTAACTTTCTTATTTTATTTTGGGGTTTGGTTTTGAGATTTAGTTGCATTGGTGTTTTAGGATTTATGTATATGTATAAAAATTTAAATTCCAACTATACTTCATGATTTTGGGGTTTGAGTGTTTGGGTGTGTTTGGATTTATGGTTATGTGTTTTAGTGTTTTTTGGTAATTTTGTTTAAGTATTATTTATTGAAGTTTTTGTTGAATAAAAAATCTTTAAAATGAGGCCTTTCTCTATTATTTTTTATTGAATATTAATAAACTAGATATAAAGGAAATATAAAATGAAACAAGAGGGAAATCATCCGTGTAAGTTTAAAAACAAGAAGACAAAAATTTATGAATTACTATCATTGACGGGGAATAAATTTATTGTGGCATCTTCCCCATAGAAATTGTATATTGTTTTAAGAATACATTACTTATTTCATGACCGTACCTCATGTACTTCATCCACCTCGCAGGCTTAATTGGATGACACTGGAATTTAACCTATTCCGATTTGAATTCATTAAATCTTTGTCGAGATTACCCAAATTTATTTTTGAGTTTGAAGTTTTTTAATTCACGAAAAAAGTGTATATTCATTCAAAATTACCATTTCTCACTACTTCAAGCACGTAGCTTATTCAAGGTTAAACCATGTGCTTGAAAAGTACTCCTTTGGGGTTTTGCAAATTTTTGAACTTTTTTTTAATTCACGAAAAAAGTGTATATTCATTCAAAATTCACATTCAACTCTTCTTATTGAACGAAACATGTAGCTTATTCACGGTTTTCAACCATATGCTTGAAAAATACTCCTTTGGGGTTTTGGAAGAAATTAATTTGAAAGATTTAATTTTAAAACCCTGAAATATACAAATCCCAAATCTGAAACCGTAAATTTAAACCCCAAATTTGAAACTATGAATCTAAACCCCAAATCTCCTTAAATTAAAAACCCCACGTGAAGCCATGAATCCAAACCCCAAATAGCCTTAAATTAAAACATCAAATCTGAAACCCTGAATCCAAACCTCAAATCTCCCTAAATTAAAAATCCCAAACTGAAACCCTGAATCCATACCCCAAATCTTCTCAAATTAAGACCCCGAACATGAAACCATGAATACATGAATCCATACCCTGAATCTCTTTAAATTAAAAACCCAAACCCCAAACCATGGATATATATCTCAAATCTACTTAAATTAAGTCCAGAAACTTGAAACCCTAAATACATACCCCAAATATGAAACCTGAATCCAACCCCAAATCTTCTTAAATTAAAACCCTAAACCTGATAATATAGAACTAAACTCTAAAACTAAGCAAAACGTTCCTGAAACATTTGGAACATAAAGTATTTGTTTTTTTTTTTTAAAAACTTCGAAATTAAGGCAAAAACGAACTTAAATGACTTTAACAATCTATTGAACGAAATGCCAGGAAAAGATGGAAATGTGAAACTTAGAAATAATGATAAACAAGACCGGACAAAATACAGTGTCTACATAGCTTATTCACGGTTTTCAATCATGTGCTTGAAAAATACTCCTTTCGGGTTTTGGAAATTTACGGTTTAAGGATTGAGTTTTAAAGTGTTTTCTTACGGATTTTCGTCCTAAAGTTATGGGGCTGTAGGTCAATGAAGCTCCGAAACCCAACATTGGAAAAAAAAAAGTGAAAAATGTACTCATTAAAAAATGACAAAAATGATCGATTTTAGACCAAAATCTAGTAAACTAATTTTTGACTTTTTTTAATTCACGAAAAAAAGTGTATATTCATTCAAAATTAACATTTCTCACCTCTTATTGAACCAAGCATGTATCTTATTCACGGGTTTAAACCATGTGCTTGAAAAGTACTCATTTTGGGTTTTGGAAATTTACGATTTAGGAAACGAGTTTTAAGGTGTTTTACTTACTGATTTTGGTCATAAAGCTATGGGGTTGTAGGTTAATGAAGCTCCTAAACCCATCATTGAAAAAAAAAGTGAAAAATGTACTCGTTAAAAAATGACCAAAATGATCGTTTTTGGACCAACATTGGTAGACTATTAAACGAATTTTTGACTTTTTTTAATTCATGAAAAAAATGTATATTCATTCAAAATTAACATTTCTCATTTCATATTGAACCAAACATGTAGCTTATTTACGGGTTTAAACCATGTGCTTGAAAAGTACTCATTTCAGATTTTGGAAATTTACGGTTTACGGAACGAGTTTTAAGGTGCTTTACTTACGGATTTTGGTCCTAAAGCTATGGGGTTGTAGGTTAATGAAGCTTCTAAACCCAACATTGAAAAAAAAAAAGTAAAAAATGTACTCATTAAAAAATGACCAAAATGATCGTTTTTGGACCAAAATTGGTGTACTATATTAAACATTTTTTGGAGTTTTTTTAATTCACGAAAAAAGTGTATATTCATTCAAAATTGACATTCCCCACTTCTTATTGAACCAAGCATGTAGCTTATTCACGGTTTTCAACCATGTACTTGAAAAGTACTCATTTCGGGTTTTGGAAATTTACGGTTTAGGGAACGAGTTTTAAGGTATTCTTCTTACGAATTTTGGTCCAAAAGCTATGGAGTTGTAGGTTAATGAAGGTCCTAAACCCAACATTGAAAAAAGAAAGTGAAAAATGTACTCATTAAAAGAAGACCAAAATTGGTGGACTATAGTAAACGATTTTTTGACTTTTTTTAATTCACGAAAAAAATGTATATTCATTCAAAATTAACATTTCTCACTACTTATTAACCAAACATGTATCTTATTCACGGTTTTCAACCATGTGCTTGAAAGTACTCCTTTCTTTGGACTTTTTTTAATTCACGAAAAAAGTTTTATATTCATTCAAAATTCACATTCATCCATTTTTATTGAACCAAACATGTAACTTATTTACGGTTTTCAACCATGTGCTTAAAAAGTACTCATTTCGAGTTTTGGAAGAAATCAATTTGAAAGATTTAATTTTAAAACCCTAAAATATACAAACCCCAAACCTGAAACCCTGAATCCAAACCCCAAATCTCCTTAAATTAAAACCACAAATTTGAACCCTAAATCCTAACCACAAAACTCATTTCACCCTAAACCAGAAATTTGAAACCATGAATCCATACCCCAAATCTCCTTAAATTAAATCCCCAAATATGAAACCATGATTCCAAACCCCAAATCTCTCTAAATTAAAACCCTAAACATGAAACTATAGAACTAAATTCTAAAACTAAGCCAAACGTTCCTGAAATGTCTTCGAACGGAAAGTATTTGTTTGTTTTTCTTCGAAACCTCGAAATTAATGGTAAAACGAACTTAAATGACTTTCAGAAATTAATTTCAAGGTTCTTTCAACAAAAAAAAAACAGTTGGAAACACAACAGATTACTCAAGGTAAGGCTCTGATACTAATTGTTACAAATTACGGGACCTTTACCCTTAATAAAGTTCACATAATTAAGGGTAAAAGTCCAGTAATTTGTAACAATATATCTCAACCGATATAATCTATGAATAGAAACTAGAAAATGAAGTTTTAAAAAAATCAATGATTTGACAATTATGAAACAAGTTCTTAAAGTTTCATTAGACATAAAATTTAATTTTATATTTAATTGATTAATTTTTAAAATCATTGAATATCTTAGATTCATTAGAAACGAAATTAGAATTTCCAGAAATCTATTAAACGCAAATTTGAAAGTTTAACTTAAAAATGGACGAAGTAAACTTTGAATTTTAACTTTTTATATATACATAAATCCGAAAATACGAAAATACAAAAATCTCAAAACCCTAAACCCTAAACTCGAAACCACAAAATCTATAAATCCCTAAACCATAATCCAAAAAATCCGAAAATCTCAAACAACAAATCCCCAAACCACGAAAACCACGAAAACCACAAACCCTTAAACCTGTCAAATCGAGCATAGCTCAATTGGCATAAGGTTGTGTCTGTGACTAAGAGGTCATGAGTTCAATCCTCGCATTTATTAAAAATACCGTTGCAAAAAAATATATATCTCAAACCCTTACCTAAAACCAACAAATATCTCAAACCCCAAAATCTGAAGAACATAAACCCAAAATCGTAAAATTGTACACCCAAAATCAACCAACCACAAAACTCGGAACTCTTAACTCCAAACAAAAAAAATCCCCAAACCTCTAAACTTTTACATTTGAAACCCCAAACCAACACACCTAAACTCTAAAATCCAAAATCCCTAAAAACTCAAACCCAAAAACGCTTAAACTCCAAAATCCCAAAACCATAATCCCCTAAATCCAAAAATCCAAAAATCCTAAAACCATAAACCCCAAAATCCCAACAACAAATCCCTAAACCAACAAAAGCATAAACCTCGAACCCTTAGAACTCAAACCCACAAACTTCTTAAACTCCAAAATCTAAACACCATAAACCCCCAAACCAACAAACACCTAAACTCAAGTATCCCAAAACCATAATCTCCAAAATCCAAAAATCCCAAAACCATAAACCCAAAATCCCAAACAAGAAATCCACTCAACCCAAACTCCAAACAAAAAATACCGAAGTCCCTATAACACAAAGTCAAAAACTCCAAAACTCTAAATTTTTAAATCTGAAACACCAAACCCACAAACACCTGAATTCAAAAATTCTAAAACCATAATCCCGAAAATTCTAAAATCTGAAAACCATAAACCCAAAATAATCCCAAACAACAAATCCCCAAAACCACAAAAACAATAAACCCCAAAAACAGGTACAACAAATCCCCAAACAACCAAAACCATAAACCGTAAATCCTTAAACATCAAACCCACAAGCCTCTTAAACCCTAAAAACCGTAAACTTGTGACACCCCGTCCCATATTATCCTACCGAACCTAGTTTGAGCTATGATGAAAACAAACTCCTAGAGTGCTATGGAATCTATTGTAAAGTCTCTCCCTAGTTTATAACTTAAACTTCGTCGAAATAAAAACCACTTAGCAAAAAATTACACTCTTTACATACAATAAATGATATGCATTTACTTGTTGAGGCTGGTGGCAGATGTTGTTTCGAACTATCTCGGGTTGAAAATCAAGAGCAACCCTGGTGGAAAATAAAAATAAAGATTGAGCTAAAATACATCACCAAACATGTGCCCAATCTCTAGTGATACTGACGTAGAGTAATCTCAATACGCATAGCAAAACAATCTCTGTCATACTATGCACTGAGTAATACATGCATGCAGAACTGTCACTAAAGGGCTAAACACCCTAACACACGGCACAAAGCCTATGTTTGTGCTAGAATGTGTCACAAAGACCTCTATACTATGGTATACTATGAAACACATCCACATAACATACGGGTAATCACCATGAGTACATAAATCTAGTGGTTTGAAAGACACTTTTCGTGTAAAATCCTTAAAATCATGCTCTTTCACTAAAATCACATTTCATAAAACTCAAACATTTGTTAAACATTTAAAGTCTTCTGATTTATGAAATCACGATAAAACAATCTCAAACATTTCGAAAACCACAATTTCAGGTAAATCATAAACTACTGAAATTTCATAACAATTTCTCTAAATCTTGGAAGATTTACTTTGAAATCATACATAAAATACAAATTTCATACTATTTATGTAGATAATCAACAATTTTGTAAAATAACCAGTCATAAAACTGTGGACGTAAACCTTCGAATGAGAAGCGATATTAGTCTTTGTCGAAATCCTGAAATTTCAATAAGTAATTGAATAATTAATCATAGTTGAAATCATGTATCCAAAAAGGAAATACGCATATAAACTCCATATTCAGCAATTAATTAAAGTTTGAATTTCCCCAATTTATTTGTTAAATCCAAACTTCAAATTACACATTACTCCTCTCTCTTTAAACTTATACAATGATGTTACTAATTGTCTATTAATCCCAATTTTCCTTCATGTCTCTCTTAATTGAAGTACAATTTTTTCCATTTTCCCATATAAATAGTTACACTTGTCTCTCTTGATAAGTCGTAACTAATGATTTTTGAAAATAAAATAATCTGTAATTTGTCCCAAAATTGACCATTTTTTCTCTCTTGAGTTCATTAACATATGTTTTAGTTTTGAAACAATTTCCTTATTTTATTAATTTAACTCTTACTTCCAAAGTTTGAATCATCTTCTTCTTCCATCAATCTCTCTCCATCTCCTCCTTGTTCCTCCATAGAAGAGTCTCCTATTTGTTTTCTTTACTTTCCTACAAGGAAATCTGAGATTTGTATTTGTTTGTACAACTATTTTGTATTAGTATTACCAACCGTGAGAAATCCCTCTTTTATCTCTTTTTATCCAATTTCTTCTATCTCCTTGAATCCAACAATTATTTTGTCCATTATACAACCAGTTTCTCCTTTCAGTTTAGATTTTTCAATTTCTTAAATGAGCAATAAGAAATCATTAAATTTGAGGATGAAAAACACATGAAAATCCACAGTTTTTATATGGTTTCTGTTGAGAAAAAGTTAGCAAAATTGTCCAATTTGTTTAAGGAGCAATTCCAATTTTTCGTTGGGCCACCTTAAAGAAAAGTGATAGGAAGAATCTGTTCAATTTGTTGTCTCCCTCGGGAAATTGCATAAAGTGACCTGTCATAGCAAAACATTATCAAAAGTGACCCGTCTCCCACAAAAATATTAAAAGTGACCGGTTTGAGGAAATGGGGGGTGTGAAATTATACCTATGCCCTTCAGTAAGAAAACCTGAATGTGTCTATGCGATCGCACAGCCTATGCCATGTCACAGCCTATGTTCGCACAGCCTATGCCATGACATAGGCTATTTCAAACTTCTTTTTCTTACAAAAAAAAAAAAAAAAAAAAATTGAAAACAGAGGACGAAAAACTCATTGCTATCTTCGAGTAAATCCATGACATAGGCTATTTCAAACTTCTATTTCTTGATTCTCACATTTCTCAAATCATCAACAGAAACCGTCTCTTTATTACTCCTCAGCCACTCCAAAGCCTTGTCTTTGACCGGGGCGGGGATCGAAGATGACGAAGAAGATGAAGACATACAAGGAAAATCAGGCAGCGGAGAGAAATCCGAGTAGAACATTAGAGTATCATCATCATCAGAATGAAAATTTTGATGATTATTTTGATCTTGATTTTGTTGTTGTTGATGTTGGTTCCAGATCTGTGTATGATCCATCTAATCTTCTTCTTCATTTACAAACCCTGCATGCAGATCTGACAATGAAATTCCACAAGCTCATTTATTTTCTCTCTAAATTTCAAAATTTTATCACTACCCATAAACCAAAAACAAAAAACAAAAACCCAATTTAAAAAAAAGAAAGAAAAAGAAGTTGATTTTTTTTTAAAATAGCCTATGCCATGGCATATGCTGTGCGATGGCATAGACTGTGCCATGGCGTAGGCTGTGCGATGGCATAGACTGTGCCATGGCGTAGGCTGTGCGATGGCATAGACTGTGCCATGACATAGGCTGTGCGATGGAAATTGCCTATGCCATGACATAGGCTGTGCGATCGCATAGACACATTCAAGTTTCCTTACTGAAGGGCATAGGTATAATTTCACACCCCCCATTTTCTCAAACCGGTCACTTTTAATATTTTTGTGGGAGACGGGTCAGTTTTGTTAATGTTTTGCTATGACAGGTCACTTTATGCAATTTCCCGAGGGAGACAACAAATTGAACAGATTCTTCCTATCACTTTTCTTTAAGGTGGCCCAACGAAAAATTGGAATTGCTCCTTAAACAAATTGGACAATTTTGCTAACTTTTTCTCAACAGAAACCATATAAAAACTGTGGATTTTCATGTGTTTTTCATCCTCAAATTTAATGATTTCTTATTGCTCATTTAAGAAATTGAAAAATCTAAACTGAAAGGAGAAACTGGTTGTATAATGGACAAAATAATTGTTGGATTCAAGGAGATAGAAGAAATTGGATAAAAAGAGATAAAAGAGGGATTTCTCACGGTTGGTAATACTAATACAAAATAGTTGTACAAACAAATACAAATCTCAGATTTCCTTGTAGGAAAGTAAAGAAAACAAATAGGAGACTCTTCTATGGAGGAACAAGGAGGAGATGGAGAGAGATTGATGGAAGAAGAAGATGATTCAAACTTTGGAAGTAAGAGTTAAATTAATAAAATAAGGAAATTGTTTCAAAACTAAAACATATGTTAATGAACTCAAGAGAGAAAAAATGGTCAATTTTGGGACAAATTACAGATTATTTTATTTTCAAAAATCATTAGTTACGACTTATCAAGAGAGACAAGTGTAACTATTTATATGGGAAAATGGAAAAAATTGTACTTCAATTAAGAGAGACATGAAGGAAAATTGGGATTAATAGACAATTAGTAACATCATTGTATAAGTTTAAAGAGAGAGGAGTAATGTGTAATTTGAAGTTTGGATTTAACAAATAAATTGGGGAAATTCAAACTTTAATTAATTGCTGAATATGGAGTTTATATGCGTATTTCCTTTTTGGATACATGATTTCAACTATGATTAATTATTCAATTACTTATTGAAATTTCAGGATTTCGACAAAGACTAATATCGCTTCTCATTCGAAGGTTTACGTCCACAGTTTTATGACTGGTTATTTTACAAAATTGTTGATTATCTACATAAATAGTATGAAATTTGTATTTTATGTATGATTTCAAAGTAAATCTTCCAAGATTTAGAGAAATTGTTATGAAATTTCAGTAGTTTATGATTTACCTGAAATTGTGGTTTTCGAAATGTTTGAGATTGTTTTATCGTGATTTCATAAATCAGAAGACTTTAAATGTTTAACAAATGTTTGAGTTTTATGAAATGTGATTTTAGTGAAAGAGCATGATTTTAAGGATTTTACACGAAAAGTGTCTTTCAAACCACTAGATTTATGTACTCATGGTGATTACCCGTATGTTATGTGGATGTGTTTCATAGTATACCATAGTATAGAGGTCTTTGTGACACATTCTAGCACAAACATAGGCTTTGTGCCGTGTGTTAGGGTGTTTAGCCCTTTAGTGACAGTTCTGCATGCATGTATTACTCAGTGCATAGTATGACAGAGATTGTTTTGCTATGCGTATTGAGATTACTCTACGTCAGTATCACTAGAGATTGGGCACATGTTTGGTGATGTATTTTAGCTCAATCTTTATTTTTATTTTCCACCAGGGTTGCTCTTGATTTTCAACCCGAGATAGTTCGAAACAACATCTGCCACCAGCCTCAACAAGTAAATGCATATCATTTATTGTATGTAAAGAGTGTAATTTTTTGCTAAGTGGTTTTTATTTCGACGAAGTTTAAGTTATAAACTAGGGAGAGACTTTACAATAGATTCCATAGCACTCTAGGAGTTTGTTTTCATCATAGCTCAAACTAGGTTCGGTAGGATAATATGGGACGGGGTGTCACAAGTTTACGGTTTTTAGGGTTTAAGAGGCTTGTGGGTTTGATGTTTAAGGATTTACGGTTTATGGTTTTGGTTGTTTGGGGATTTGTTGTACCTGTTTTTGGGGTTTATTGTTTTTGTGGTTTTGGGGATTTGTTGTTTGGGATTATTTTGGGTTTATGGTTTTCAGATTTTAGAATTTTCGGGATTATGGTTTTAGAATTTTTGAATTCAGGTGTTTGTGGGTTTGGTGTTTCAGATTTAAAAATTTAGAGTTTTGGAGTTTTTGACTTTGTGTTATAGGGACTTCGGTATTTTTTGTTTGGAGTTTGGGTTGAGTGGATTTCTTGTTTGGGATTTTGGGTTTATGGTTTTGGGATTTTTGGATTTTGGAGATTATGGTTTTGGGATACTTGAGTTTAGGTGTTTGTTGGTTTGGGGGTTTATGGTGTTTAGATTTTGGAGTTTAAGAAGTTTGTGGGTTTGAGTTCTAAGGGTTCGAGGTTTATGCTTTTGTTGGTTTAGGGATTTGTTGTTGGGATTTTGGGGTTTATGGTTTTAGGATTTTTGGATTTTTGGATTTAGGGGATTATGGTTTTGGGATTTTGGAGTTTAAGCGTTTTTGGGTTTGAGTTTTTAGGGATTTTGGATTTTAGAGTTTAGGTGTGTTGGTTTGGGGTTTCAAATGTAAAAGTTTAGAGGTTTGGGGATTTTTTTTGTTTGGAGTTAAGAGTTCCGAGTTTTGTGGTTGGTTGATTTTGGGTGTACAATTTTACGATTTTGGGTTTATGTTCTTCAGATTTTGGGGTTTGAGATATTTGTTGGTTTTAGGTAAGGGTTTGAGATATATATTTTTTTGCAACGGTATTTTTAATAAATGCGAGGATTGAACTCATGACCTCTTAGTCACAGACACAACCTTATGCCAATTGAGCTATGCTCGATTTGACAGGTTTAAGGGTTTGTGGTTTTCGTGGTTTTCGTGGTTTGGGGATTTGTTGTTTGAGATTTTCGGATTTTTTGGATTATGGTTTAGGGATTTATAGATTTTGTGGTTTCGAGTTTAGGGTTTAGGGTTTTGAGATTTTTGTATTTTCGTATTTTCGGATTTATGTATATATAAAAAGTTAAAATTCAAAGTTTACTTCGTCCATTTTTAAGTTAAACTTTCAAATTTGCGTTTAATAGATTTCTGGAAATTCTAATTTCGTTTCTAATGAATCTAAGATATTCAATGATTTTAAAAATTAATCAATTAAATATAAAATTAAATTTTATGTCTAATGAAACTTTAAGAACTTGTTTCATAATTGTCAAATCATTGATTTTTTTAAAACTTCATTTTCTAGTTTCTATTCATAGATTATATCGGTTGAGATATATTGTTACAAATTACTGGACTTTTACCCTTAATTATGTGAACTTTATTAAGGGTAAAGGTCCCGTAATTTGTAACAATTAGTATCAGAGCCTTACCTTGAGTAATCTGTTGTGTTTCCAACTGTTTTTTTTTTGTTGAAAGAACCTTGAAATTAATTTCTGAAAGTCATTTAAGTTCGTTTTACCATTAATTTCGAGGTTTCGAAGAAAAACAAACAAATACTTTCCGTTCGAAGACATTTCAGGAACGTTTGGCTTAGTTTTAGAATTTAGTTCTATAGTTTCATGTTTAGGGTTTTAATTTAGAGAGATTTGGGGTTTGGAATCATGGTTTCATATTTGGGGATTTAATTTAAGGAGATTTGGGGTATGGATTCATGGTTTCAAATTTCTGGTTTAGGGTGAAATGAGTTTTGTGGTTAGGATTTAGGGTTCAAATTTGTGGTTTTAATTTAAGGAGATTTGGGGTTTGGATTCAGGGTTTCAGGTTTGGGGTTTGTATATTTTAGGGTTTTAAAATTAAATCTTTCAAATTGATTTCTTCCAAAACTCGAAATGAGTACTTTTTAAGCACATGGTTGAAAACCGTAAATAAGTTACATGTTTGGTTCAATAAAAATGGATGAATGTGAATTTTGAATGAATATAAAACTTTTTTCGTGAATTAAAAAAAGTCCAAAGAAAGGAGTACTTTCAAGCACATGGTTGAAAACCGTGAATAAGATACATGTTTGGTTAATAAGTAGTGAGAAATGTTAATTTTGAATGAATATACATTTTTTTCGTGAATTAAAAAAAGTCAAAAAATCGTTTACTATAGTCCACCAATTTTGGTCTTCTTTTAATGAGTACATTTTTCACTTTCTTTTTTCAATGTTGGGTTTAGGACCTTCATTAACCTACAACTCCATAGCTTTTGGACCAAAATTCGTAAGAAGAATACCTTAAAACTCGTTCCCTAAACCGTAAATTTCCAAAACCCGAAATGAGTACTTTTCAAGTACATGGTTGAAAACCGTGAATAAGCTACATGCTTGGTTCAATAAGAAGTGGGGAATGTCAATTTTGAATGAATATACACTTTTTTCGTGAATTAAAAAAACTCCAAAAAATGTTTAATATAGTACACCAATTTTGGTCCAAAAACGATCATTTTGGTCATTTTTTAATGAGTACATTTTTTACTTTTTTTTTTTCAATGTTGGGTTTAGAAGCTTCATTAACCTACAACCCCATAGCTTTAGGACCAAAATCCGTAAGTAAAGCACCTTAAAACTCGTTCCGTAAACCGTAAATTTCCAAAATCTGAAATGAGTACTTTTCAAGCACATGGTTTAAACCCGTAAATAAGCTACATGTTTGGTTCAATATGAAATGAGAAATGTTAATTTTGAATGAATATACATTTTTTTCATGAATTAAAAAAAGTCAAAAATTCGTTTAATAGTCTACCAATGTTGGTCCAAAAACGATCATTTTGGTCATTTTTTAACGAGTACATTTTTCACTTTTTTTTTCAATGATGGGTTTAGGAGCTTCATTAACCTACAACCCCATAGCTTTATGACCAAAATCAGTAAGTAAAACACCTTAAAACTCGTTTCCTAAATCGTAAATTTCCAAAACCCAAAATGAGTACTTTTCAAGCACATGGTTTAAACCCGTGAATAAGATACATGCTTGGTTCAATAAGAGGTGAGAAATGTTAATTTTGAATGAATATACACTTTTTTTCGTGAATTAAAAAAAGTCAAAAATTAGTTTACTAGATTTTGGTCTAAAATCGATCATTTTTGTCATTTTTTAATGAGTACATTTTTCACTTTTTTTTTTCCAATGTTGGGTTTCGGAGCTTCATTGACCTACAGCCCCATAACTTTAGGACGAAAATCCGTAAGAAAACACTTTAAAACTCAATCCTTAAACCGTAAATTTCCAAAACCCGAAAGGAGTATTTTTCAAGCACATGATTGAAAACCGTGAATAAGCTATGTAGACACTGTATTTTGTCCGGTCTTGTTTATCATTATTTCTAAGTTTCACATTTCCATCTTTTCCTGGCATTTCGTTCAATAGATTGTTAAAGTCATTTAAGTTCGTTTTTGCCTTAATTTCGAAGTTTTTTAAAAAAAAAACAAATACTTTATGTTCCAAATGTTTCAGGAACGTTTTGCTTAGTTTTAGAGTTTAGTTCTATATTATCAGGTTTAGGGTTTTAATTTAAGAAGATTTGGGGTTGGATTCAGGTTTCATATTTGGGGTATGTATTTAGGGTTTCAAGTTTCTGGACTTAATTTAAGTAGATTTGAGATATATATCCATGGTTTGGGGTTTGGGTTTTTAATTTAAAGAGATTCAGGGTATGGATTCATGTATTCATGGTTTCATGTTCGGGGTCTTAATTTGAGAAGATTTGGGGTATG